>JAOQGH010000005.1:11971468-12133011 GCA_025769975.1 Gallinago jamesoni | reverse complement strand
ACCTGACTCTGAGTTTTCTCCATTCTGAGCTAGTGCCTCAGACAACAAGCAGTTCCGATCCTATATAGAGGGGAGGATCATTACAAAGCATTAGCATGAGAAAAGGAGCTCTCCTCATGTTTTGGCACGTCACACCCAAGTGACAGGGAGCACAAATACAGTCAGGCACACAGAACAGTGCAAGTCACTGTCGGCTTTGACAATGTTGGGCACCAAGGCTGTCACTCCTTTGACACGGCCCCTCCTTCCCCCTACCCACGCTGCCATTCGCAACAGCAGCTCGCCCACTGCTTTTCTTTCTGCACAATGTGTCAATAATTACTTGTCAGGCCTCTGCTTATAGACCTGGGATGGTGAATAAACGCTTATTATGCCTGAAAAATGTTGCAAGCTTTACCATAAGTCTTGTGTTACAAATGCAGACAATAGGGGCTATTGACACAGAGGCAAACACTCACATTAACATGTAAAGTCATGCTGCCCAGAATGGAGTTTGACAAACTAACTTGCAGCAAAGGAGTTTGTTGACCTTTTCTTTGCTTTCCTGGCAACCAGACCGCGCTTGTGTATATTAAAAACCCAGATGAATGGAAGATGAGAAGAGATACTAAACATCTTCCTGTTGAAGCTGCTGGAGTGAGGATGCTCTACATCTGACAGCACTTCAGAAATGGCATTATCGGATATCAACCTTCAAATATACAGGAGCTAAGCAAAGCGTTCAAAAGCTAAAGTTATCTATATTTGAATTCAGCAACTTGTAGACTTCTCCCTGTGGCTGTTTTACCCAGTAGAGGCCCTAACTGAAACATTATTTTGGACTGGCAGCTATTCGTGGCTTGTCCCTGCAAATTGCATCTCTTCAGCTGCTTCTCTCTCCTCTTTGGGTTTCAAGTTGCTTCTTGCGATGGGCTGGAGCTTTGATTTTGATACACTGGAATAAATTGTACAGAAGGTGTTTATGTCAAAGGGGCAGGTATCATAAACTGAGCTCAGAATAAGGATGTTTAAAAGAAACTTTACACAAGTAATAATTAGGACTTGAATTTAAATTCCTAACTGAAGACTCATAACTGACTACCCTCCCTGTGCCATGAGGAGGGACAAGAGAACTTCTCTACAGCGTGGCTCTACCTGTAGGTAATCTGAACTACTCCCTGTCATATTTCATTGGTTTCATTTTATTTCTACAGCTTCTGATGGTTTTCTTTCTTAATCCATTTCATCTTTGAAATGTTCTTGTTTAGTTTATGCCTATTTGTTCCTGGAGCAAGTGATTGAAGTTATCGCATACTTGTTTAACCCTTTCATATTTTCAGTGTTCTTCACCCCACAGCTCTTTTCTATCTTCTAATATCTTCTTCTACTTAACTTTTAAAATTATTTTGTCAATAAAAATTCAGTTTCATTTTTATTAGCCCTCTTCCCATAAGTTTTCAATCCTAGGTACCCGATCTGGATCTAGCGATCTAGAATTTGTGTTTTCAAAAAGTAGAAAAGAATATTTATTAAGAAATGCTGCTTAAACCACAGTGTTGTTAAGAAAATAGGAAGACATTTATTTTGGTTATAGCTTTTCCAAAAGGCAGCTTCTTTTAAGAAAACGGGCTTTTGTTTTGCTTTTCGTAAATCCTGAAACATGGAATGTATTTGACCTAAACTCTTTAAGCAAATAAAGTTTACAGTGTTTATGTAAACTAGTGATTTGCATGCATTTTGTAGTACACAGATGGATGTGTAAAGCCTATGTACCAACCACGATCAAAATTGCACGAGAGTTTATATGCACATACGTATCTATGGAGCATTGAGTTTACCTTGTGAAGTCAGTCTGATGTTCAGATAATCTCTGGAAGAAACAAGTGCACTCGTCCCACCAGATTTGATCTCTGGTTCCACAATAGTTCAAACCAGCCCGAGTCTGGTTTTCCTTTGGTTTAGGTGCCTGGATTGGCTCACTGCAAATTCATACAGGCACAAGGGGAGGGTCATACGTACAGCAGGGGGAGGGAGGAGAGTTTTAGCTTTTGCAGAACCACACCTGTAGGCATTAAATAATTCACCTGAATTAGAAGGCTAATTATCCTTGTCCTTATCCTTTTACAGTCAGTAAAGAATAAAACCATCATCAGAAGTTTTTTTCAGATCATAGGTTTCCTGGGATCTCTCTACTGACAGTTCTTCCTTCTGGTTGTATTTTCATCACTGTTATCTTAAACAGTCCGTGTTGGCTTTGTTTTAAGTTATGCTGACCTCAGTTTGGGATAAATGTATCGGCTGCAAATGTTTTATAACTGTAAATGAGATTACTGGATTGCCTTGTTGCTGTTTAGCAGTGAACTAGGAAACTCACCTCTACTTGTGAAGAGGTGGAGGGATTTTTTGCTTTTGACTTTCCTGGTTCCTCTGTCTTGTCAGAGCATCTAAAAGTCTGGATACGTGTCCTGGGGCCATGCTGACCTGGCCTAAATTCTACCCAGAGCCCTGAGCCTAGAGTTTTCTAATGGCTGGGTTTCTCTTGTGGCCTGGGGCTAAAGCACACAGAGAGCTGCAGCAGGACCAGTATGTAGCCTCAATAAACAGATATCTCAGAAGTCATTTTAATACAGGAAAGTGCTTGAGGTGGAGCTCCTAGTATTTCCTCTTCCATACCTTTTTGATGCCCTCCTTTTCTGGGTAAAGGTCTAAAAAGCTGAATTCCCAAATAGATAAATTGACCTTTTTCTTTCTGAGCTCTGCAGAAACTCAGAAAGATGAGAGCTGTTGTAGTAACTCGTAGCACAGAGAAGTTGGCTGCGTTTGAGAGCCTCTTTTTGCTTTTGAAAGACTAGACTTAGAAAGTCTATTCTATTTTCTAGGAAGAAAGTCTTTCAAAAACACTTATAAAGAATACTGTGGATGCTTAGTATTGTAATGTTTATAGCTTTTTCCTTTAATTGAGTGCACAAGAGTCACTTCAGTCTTCAAAACAGTGAATGAGGTATAAAAGCTAATAAATCCAGCTGTGCTACTTCATAACCTTGTTTATAGAGCATTATGCTAAATTAAAGCCTGTCTGTGTTCCATGAATCTGCACAAGTGATATGTGTCTCACCCTCCTCTCTCTGTTAGTAAACGCTTATCTGCATTCCAGTAAATCTCTTTGTTCTTTTTGCCTCCACTGTTCCCAGTCTCAAACTTTATGGAAAACAGAGAAAACCTTAATAGTTGAATTCTTTATTCCTAGATAGGTAGAAATTGCATCCTTTCCCTCCATCACAGAAGGAACCCCGGAGCGGAGCATTGAAGCTGTTCTTCTGAGTGTTGCTTTCAACATTAAGGACAGGGAGGGAACAGGGTTTGATTTAACTGTAATTGCAGGAAGAACTCTGAGAGGCAGAACTTAATGAGGAGCACTGGCACTTGGCCTGGAAGATAAAACTAATCCCATCTCTAAAATAAATAAATAGTCACGTAGGTTTTTCTCAGATACAAGTGGGCAGGATATTCGTCTCACATGCAACAGTTTCCAACTGAATCGCCTGCAGTTCTTGGGTCCTGCAAATGTCACATCCCTGCCAGGGGTATCAAGATGTTGACAATTTAAACTGGGAGGCTTTGATTCTCTACCTTTTTGCCATGTGGCTACTTCCAAAGTTCATCTGGTGCCATTCGGGAAATTAGAAGAAACAAAGAGCTAGTCACTTCATTTTTTTGTTTTTACTTTTTCTTATTCTACAGTTTCTGACTCTTGATTGCGGGTTTGTTTCAGAGCTGTGTTCTGTAACAGAAAACCTATGCTTTTAGTTCTGCAAACAGAAGCTGTGCTTCAGTACGGCCTTCTGCTAACGGAGACGTGACGGGCAGAGATGGGCTGCTTTGTGATTTTTGGCCGATTTTGCTATTCCAACAAGAGTCACTAGCGTAAGAGGAGTTGTACTGACAAAGCTTCCAGATTGTAATTTTGTCACTGCTTATGTGACATGACCTTTTCCACTCAAAATAAACACAGTACAAAAAGCTAAATAGTTGCCTAATAGCCACTGTCTCCTATACAGGCTCCTGAGATTTTCATGTGAATCTGTGGGTGGAAAACAGGCACGGGACTAGGGCTGGTAAATCTCTGTGTATAGTGGTGTGCTTGGTTTATGGCCCCATTAAAAGTCTTTTGAGACTATTATACTTCTGAGTTGAATCTTGGCATTCTTTTTACATACAAGTCCCCTGAGGTCCCCTGGTATGCGGTTTGTAAGGATCCCTGGGGAAACCTAGGGACTAATCTTCTTCTTTGCTTAACCTTAAAGATTAACAAAAGAGGGACAGTAGAAGGGAAAATCTCTCTCTGGAGATAATATGATCTAAGGTCTATATGTGGCTCCTCAGAAAAATGCTCTGCTGGTATTGGTGTTCAAAATCTGCTTTTGAAATAGAACTTAAACATTTAGTCGTTCATCTTGGTCTGGCTTCAGCTTTTTAAATGTCTGAAAAGTACAGTTTTTAAGAAGTGTACCATTTTTGTCTTAAAAATGACAACTGCTGAAGTCAAGGTTTCTACTTCAAACTGTTAAGAGATGTTTGTGTTTTTTTTCTAGATCATCTCGGCATAGCTATAAAATGTTCCCTTGTCTTTAGATCTGACCTTCCAGATCTGAAGCTAACATTCCTTGATGGAGGATACTGAGATGGAGCAAAATGAAGTTCATTGTTAGAATCCAGTAACAGATTTTATCTGTGGAGGGACAAGCAGTTTTCCTCTAAAACCTGCAGTAGCTTTTGAGGGCTCATAGGCATCAATGACACAAGGAGGTACAAGGTTGAGGACAGTGATATGGGAGTAGCTGGGTTGGTTGTCATGTGGTCTGGTTTTGTTCTCTCCAGTGATTTGCAGTGATTTGTGCATGTCTTCTGCTACTCCAACCTCATGACAACATTTCTAAATTTCAGATCCACATCTAGAGTGGACTTTATATGTACCACCAAGATGAGGGTTTTGGTTGGGGTACTTTGGGAGGTGCCCATGGACAATGCTAATCTCATGCCAAAGTGTGCGCAAGTGTCTCCATATAAATTCAGGAAGATGCTTCAGGCTGTGAGGGTCAGGCATCCATTGTACATACCACTGGAATCCGGACTTGGCCTTGTATGCTCCCAGCAACTGATCAGGAGCTTTTGTATGAATTAAAGCAGATGATTGATAAAGTGCAAGAGGTAGAGGAAAGAAACTCTCTGCTTATTTTTCATAAGCATTGCCGTGAGTCAGCGGCACATGACTGTGTTCTTCAAGGTTACATCTGCAGGAGAGGACAAGTAGAACAGTCTGTCGGGCTGAGCGTGAGAGCACGCTTTCAGCAAATTCCCTGCCCTTATCTTGGGTTGTTTATGGCTCCTCCGGGAGGATTATGACCTTCTATCTCCTTTCCACGGAGGGTGGATTTTGTTTTGAAAACATCCTTTTCTAGTGAAGTGTCATAGCCAGTTGGAGTCAATTTTATAAACCTTACTTCTCAAAATGTAGTACCAGCGGACTTTTGTTTTTTAGTTACAATGGTGACAAATCCAATAACTATGGAGTGCGTTAACCTCTCTGCTGCTTCAATTTTATGTATTTTGCTGTTTGTTTTCTGAATTTATTTGTCTGAGTTGGATCTAACCACTGAGAAACTGAAAACCTCAAGTTTAAGTGCAGACTACTATAAACTACTGTTTTCAAGGCTCTTGTACTGACATACCATTGCTGCAGGGCAAATGTATGTGTGGTTACTCCAGATTATAGTTCTGTCCTTCTAACCGGCAAAATATATAGTTTTAACTGGTTTGTGCATACCAAGCCCAATTCCTATGATTTCTATTAGGAGTAGAAGCTAGATTCTTTTTTGGAGAAAGTTATATCTGCCATTGCTTTCTCTCTGCAAAATAATCTTTCCTACAGAATACTTTTATCTCAGGCTCTTCCCATGCTGAGCTTCCACCATCTCTCATTAAGGAACGGTCTTTAAATTTTATTACATCTTCTTAGATGTTCTGTTACTGAAATGGGACACAGAAGCATCTCGCTATAATACTGTTTCTTTCTTTTTAAATATATTTTAAGACTGGCCTTCTGAGCCCTCTGACTCCTAAAATGCACCTTCCATCTAAAATGCAACTTCCATCTTGGATTGTGTATTTAAAAGATGAAGTAGGAGATTTGCAAAGAAGAGTGGGCTGGGAAGGGCTGCAGACGATTCGAGTGTGCTATGTGTTTGCAAGAAAGACATCTTATTTTGGTACATTCTTGCAAGAGTACCTTGTGTGGAGATTAGGAGTGTTACTCTTGCTGTATGTAAGAAGCTCTTATAAGGAGACACTGAATTTTTTCTCTGTGTCAGATGGAATAAGTAAGAAAGTAATTGGTTTCAATTACTGCAAGGTTGCAAGTTGATTTATGTAAGATATTAGGAAAAATTAAATGATGAACCTTATGAAGCACTGAAAGATGTATCCGAGGAGGCTTAGAATTTCCTTCACTGTACAGTTTTAGCAACAAATTAGATAGAAATCAATCAGGAGTGGTCTTGAAATATTTATCCAGCTGTTGTGCAAGGGGAAGAACTTGCTGACCTTTTGAGTCTTCCTTTTCTATGATAATCTGTCTCAAAAATCAATTCCTGCTATTTTGCCTATGAGAAATTCGGCTTCTAAAATTCTTACGTGCGTAAAGCTGGTTTTGTGATTGTTTTCCACTTTTTTTTTTCCCCTTCCACGTTTTGTTTAATTTTTGCCTCACACACAGGTGTGTATGCTGACTTTGACATGCACAGAGCTGGATGGAGAAGGATGTTTGAAAATATTGAGATTTCTAGAGCGTGTTTATCTACATATGAAGAAAGAAAACTATTTTTTTTTTCAAATGAATTCCATAAAATTTATGAAAGGTCAATGTAAAATACTTAATTTGTATATGTTTGGCATGTTTTGACGCCTGTCAGTAATGACACGTGGAGAGGTAGAGATTGAATTAAGGAGGAGGAGAAAAAACCTAATGTTGTTGTGAGGGGACTGTCGTGTCATTGATTCTGAACAAACAGGACAGAACTGGTGGTTCACGCAACGCTAATAAGCGCTTGGGCGACAGACCTAAGTGTGAGCGTTGGGGTTTGAGCGCGCAGTTGGCGTGTAGCAGCACACAAAACCACTTCAGGCCGTGTTGCTCTCCCTGCCAGTGCCCACGCTTTTGATGTGGCTGCCACATGTGCACGGCCTTGCCAGGGACCGGATTAGGCAAACATTTCATTAGAAAGAAAATTGTCAACCACGACTTTTACATGCTTCCAAGAACGACTCCTTCCCTCCACCCCGCCCCCACTCCCAATACTGTTATTTGCAGGGAGGAAAGCTTTCGGGCTAGAAAGCTGATTTCTTGATTGTGTGAATAACTAGAACTAGATACAGGATTTGCCACCTTGATGATAGCAGCGCTGATAGCAAGGCTCGGACTTGTTTTGAGTCCAGTGATAGTTTGGGGTTCTTGTTTTCTAGGGCGAAAGACAGATCTCTTGATGTCTTGATTAACATTGCCAGACCTCAGGTTCACTATAAAGATGACAGCAGGAAGAGAAAATAAATCAGTTAATGAAGTTGTGTGAGTCATTGCTGGGTATCCATGTTAGAATAACGCTTTCTCACCTTCCTAGCAGGATACATGACCTCATATGCCCACGGGAGACTATCTGTTGGATTTGTTCCATTTTGTGTAATTTTGAAATTCATGAAGTTCATTGGAAGGATTAATTATGTATAAGGCATGTGTCTGCATGTTCTTTTCATCTGTGAATGTTGCCCTGCATGCAGTTATTAGGGGCCTGATTGGACTGAACATTTTGACAAGAATTCAGTGACAAAAGGGGCCCATTAGTCTTTGAAGTCATGGGCTAAGGAAGAGGAATGCAAGTAACATCAGTAATGACCTCATTTAACTTGTGACAGGGTACAAGATAATCGTGAAAGGTCATTGTAATATAACTGTGCTTTACTCCATATGCTGCGCTGCTCATGTTCCAGCCAGTCTGTATCACATTTTTAATGAATGCTGAAATTCTCTCATGTTCAAATACAGGAAGGATGGACAGAACAACAAAAACTGGAAAGATCCTTCCCTCTCTTCTACACTTAGAAGTGAATTAGCAAAGAGCAAGAAATAATGAAAGACTTTTTATCTGCTGTGAGTTTTTAATGGAAAATTTAATTTTTTACTTAAAGAATGATCTTGTTAAAATAAATTTAAAAAAAAAAAGTAGTTTTCATAGAAAAGGTTGTCTTGTCATCATAGCTACAAAGCAAAAAGATTTCTCTCTTCAGTCAAAACTGAAAAGCTGTAGGGACAAACAGTGTATTCAAAATTGCCAGGGACAACAAAATATAGTCTGCATTAACAGAACATTTCTGTGAACCTCTAATGCAATTATCCAGCTAGTTTTATGAGCAGCAGGCAAAAAGTATTTGGTGGCCAGCTTTGGAAATCCATCTCATTTCTCCGTAACACCAAAAGTAATAAAACTTTTGGGAAAGAAAAGGCAATAAGCCTTTCTTTCAAAAAGCTTCTTTCAAACCCAACTCCATTGCCTATTTCATATTCTATCCTTATATTTTTCCCTCTTATGACCCCGTGCACTTCTAGATTTTTGGAACAGGCTTACCTAAAAGTACGAAACCACCATAAGACAGACAATTCTCCTAGTATTTTTGTCCTGGTGGGAGACAGGATCACTGCAAATCTCTTGGAAAAAAAACCTGTGCTCGGAGGAAGCAACTCTCTGTGCTGTCCTCAGAGGTTTGAGTATTTTACAAAGGGCTTGGGTCAACATCAAAATTTTATGTTAATGAGTGGATCAGCTTTAACTGCATTTCTGTATTGACACTATAGGTAGTTTCCATTAGATGTACAGAGTCTGTCTTTCTCTCTTCTGTTCTGTTTCTTCTCTGTGTCTTTTCAACAGTTAATGGTTTCAGCATTTTCCACTTGAGGTTTGCAGACATCTCCAGTCAGGATGAATTGTCATCCATACGGACAGACTTGTGTTTCGTCAAACCTTTGGAGTAAAGAATATTTTGCCATCAGCACAAGAAAGGATGATATTTCCTTTGTTTAGCCCTTGTTTGGAATGTTTTGAACAGACGCAGCCCACAAGGGCCTGATTTCCAAAAACAGCTCTAAGATTGTGCCATCAGCTTATTTCCCTCCTGTACAAAATTGGCTTTGTGTTTGTGTTCTAAGTAGTGAGCCGTCTAACAGCCAAGGTTGCAGGAACAGTCAATTATGTGTGGACCCATTTATAGAGAGTGGCAAATCTACATTACATCTCTGTGGACCTGGGGTTCATCAGGATTGGGATACCTCTACATTGTCCCTCAGAACTAAAGTAACCCTGAAAGAAATACATAAACCCTCCCATTTAAGAGACTGGTGAAGCAGGAGATATGGACAATGTAAGGTCTTGTTTACGCCTTATGTACAACAGACAAAGTTATTTGGAAATCCGCATGCTTTTCTGATTTCTTCATGCAGTTTGGAATTATGTAAGTACCAATGACAGTAACCACCGGGCGCTCCATTGATCACATCAACACTGGCCCAGTTCCCACACAAAGTTAGCGGTGACTAAAATTTGCAGGTCCTGCTTTGGGATGCACTGATTGCAGGGGAAAATACCGTATGGGATTTTCAGGCTAATTCCTTCTGCTGATGCTTCGTAGTCCTTGTCAAAAGTTTTTGAAGGGATATTTCTCATCCCCACCCCTAGAATGTTGAGCAATATTACAAATTTTTATTCCACAGGTCTGCTTGAATATCCAAACAGTTGACGTGTATTTCACAATAGCTGGATGTTTGAAAACATTCAAGTGTGTAGAAATACTGTTACACTAATTTAAATGTCCCACAGTCAAGCCTTGCAGTTGTTTTCTTGCAACACGTGTCTCTTACTGGAAGCAAAACAAGTGGGGCTAGTGGAAAACATGTGACTTTATCCATTATTTACATCTCCTTTCCACCCCCACCAGCCAACACAGTTTGAACATGAAAGTCACTGGAGAACAGCAGCCTATAAATATTCAGAGAAATCCAGGCAGGGCAAAAACGTTGCAAAAACCTTTGACTAAGAGTTCACAGACCCCAAGAGCTCGGACTAACCACTGCTGGCCGGGGACACGAGATGAATTCAAACAAAGACCGATTGTAATTTTGTGGTTGGACATGACTGTTTTGCACAACACTGATTGAAGCCACTTTGAAAACTGGGCCAGGGTTGTAAAATAACCTATTTACTGCAGCGTGCATTGTAGTTGGAAACACAATGAAGCCTTGTAGATTCTAGCTGGGTTTGGTAGAGACCTTACAGCTGAAGAAAGCTTTTCTGGCTATGAGGAGCCTTGTGGGACCTTGCTTATTTTATTTGTTGCCTTTGATTAGGTGAGGTAAAGTGCATTAAACACAAAGCAAAGAATTGGGTATTTTTAAGTTCTAATTCCAGTTTTCCCATTGATTTTTCTGCTTGACCTTTGGCAAGGCACTTAACCCTTTGGCCCTTTGATTTCTTACCCAAAAAACTGGCATAAGGCTGTACTACTCAAACAGCTTGGTGTGATGACTAATGAATTAACGTTAATGAATTGGTAATTGTAAAGCCTGTAGTACATGAAACGCCTTATGTTAGTGGTAAATGATGTGGGTGTCTCGTGAGTCTGTACGGCATTGTGTGTGTATGACAAAGTCACCTCCCATTGATTTATTTTGGAGCCTCAGTTGAGCCTGGGCTCGAGTTTGGGGATTGAACTTGTGACCCATGGCACTGGCGGTGTATGACCTTCTGCCTGAGGCAGAACATCGGAACTGGAGTCTTAAATGTAAGTAGGTGTTGAAAGATGGAGATTGGCTATTTCTGAGCTTTACCCAGGGGTGTAAGTCCCTGAAGTCCATTGATCTTTGTGGAGCTCCCTTGGAGCCTGTCTGTGAGCAGCATGGCCAGACAGCTCTGCCTAAAACGAGATGAAACCCTTGTTCTCCTGTGTGGGCCAATCTGAGGAAATTTGGGCATCTCAAGGCTGGTCCAGATTAGTAACTAGCCACGGGAGTAGGAGAGCAAAGGCATATGCTCACTCCTTAGGGGAGGAGGCATAACCTGGGAGCCAGCCCAGGCTCCTCCAGCACAGCGAGGAGTAAGTGGCTTTGCTTGACTGCTTGAAGATATTGATGACTCTTTTCATTAGACAACTTATTTTGTTACTTCCATCCTTTCTGTTATGTCTTGCACAGCATATCTAAGTGCCCACCTTCCCTGGAAGTACTAGTGGTTTGGGATCTGAAAGAAGCGTTGCCTGTAGAGACTGAGTCTCGGACAAGGGATGGGCCCTCCTTGTCACTCTACTAAAACTTGGCTATTTGTGCCAGGCTGAGCCATCCATGGCTTTCAGTAGTTACCATGTTGTAGACTCTCTTATCCCTTTTCCAGTCATTTTGGGATCTGAGAGAGAACCTGATTAAAATACCTGCTTTTTTAAAAAATAATAAAAAAAAAAGCAGGTCTTGACTAAATTCCAACAGCAAAAATGAGGGGGGGAATAGACAGGTAGATCATTTACTATAACAAATTTTCTTTCAGATATAACTTTGGCTTCTTTCTCAACTGTTTAGGGCCTACTGCTACAAATCTACTCTGCATGATCTGCCTCCATATATTTATATGTCGTCTGTGTGACTTCCACACAGAACAAGCCGTGATAGAAATCTTTCATTTAATTAAAATTGATTTTAAAATTCCCTTGATCAATAATGAGTTAAAATTCATCCCAGCAGTGATGGGAACAGCAAACCTTCTGAGAAAAGCTTTCAGGCCAGTGGTTTTGGCTCTGGAGACTGGGTCTTGCCTGAAATTATCCCTGTCTTGGCTCCAGCCTCTGTGGTGCTTGGCACGTTATGGTTTACCCTATAGCCCAGCTTGTCAACCACCCATATGAAAAGCTGAGACATCCAGGGTAAAGGTCTCTCTCTCTTTTTCTGCCTTTTTCGGTATACATGCAATAAACATCAAACTCTTTATAACATCTATTGCCTTCAGGTTGGTAGTGCCTAATAGGCTTCAAAATGAAATTAGTATTTTGTGGAAAATGACCCAATATTTCTTCTTTGATTCCTATGCTAAAGCCTATCTAAACCTTTTGAAGTGCTCATTCAGATGGCAGAATGGGGTGAATTCTTAGTAAAATGATATTTAACAGCTGAATTTAAAAAAAAATTGCAAAAGAATCCCTCTGCATTTAAGTTTTTATACCCTCACAGAAGAAAGACCCAAAGCAAATATGTATAATATAATAGAACACAGTTTATGTAACCTTTGCTAACAGAAATTTGAGAGATTAATGAAGATCGGCGTCAAATGACAGTAATACTCTGTTGTTCACACTCCAGGGTGCTTCCTAATTAATTGTCTCAAGCCTTCATTGAGAGATACTTTACCAAAAGTGCTATGATCAAAGAAAATTAAGAGGCTGGAGAACTCATTTGGTGCTGCTTTTCTCCTGAGAGTTATTCATTCCCATACCCATGTGTGATGATCTTAAAAGGTCCCTTCCAACCTGGGTGATTCTGTGATTTTGTGATGAGGACTTGGTTCCTGATCAGGCACCTGGATCGCTCTCCTTGGGTTCCTTTGAAGGCACGTTGTCTTGAAATAGCAGATTAATACAGAGGATTTGATAGCAGGATTTGGGCTCTCATTAACTCCGGACTAGAATAAATGCAAAGGGTAGCACCAGAGTGGTTTAAATTAAAAACAAAAAAACCCCATACTCAACTCTGTAACTAATGTGTAAATAACAGCAGTTTGGGTAGCTTCATACAGAGTGAAACTGGGGTGCTGTAAAGAGTAGCTTGAACAGGAATTACAGAAAATCGGTCCAAACAGGTTGGTCCAGTGTCAAACAGGGGGAGAGGAAATGTCAGTGGTGGTAGAAAAGTCTGGCATGATCTCCAGAGGGATGGGTATGTGTTGCCATTTTATTCCCTAGTTAGAGGAAACTGGTTTATTGAATTGCTAATTTGCATTTTGTGTTGAAAATATTGTGAGATGATTTGCTGTTGTTCGCTGTCTTTTATAGAAGACTACACAGAAAGATGCCATGATGAGAAAATATTTTTTAAAGCAGAGAAACAGGCACCTTCCTAAGTGTTCTCTCCATGTGGAAAAGGGTATACAGTGCAATAATTGCTGTTTAAGTCTATAACATTGAAAGTATTGTATAAAATTAGTGAACATTGTCATAGTAGGACTTTCTTTGTCATTTAAAAGAAAATTTAGACACCTCCATGTTAGTAGGAGAGCTAATAGTTTACCGCTAAAAGATTATAAATCTTAAACAAAAACAACAACAAGAAAAAAATCTTTGATAAGTATTTAACTTATATGTCTATTCACAGCCTGCCCTGGAGTAATGATAAATGATAATACCTATTGCAACCTTTGTGGCACTTGCATGTATAGGTCTTAGAAGCACCCTGGGGTCATCCATTCTGTGAGTCAATGGATGGAGCTGGCTGTTACTCAAATACCTGTGTGACAGATGAGTGATGTCAGCCTTAGAAATTTTCTGCCACTCCCTGGGTCTGCTGCCACCAGCTGATGACAGCACCAGGAGCAGACTCCATGTCTCCCAGCTTCCGTGCTCTCACCTCTAGACAGCACTGCTCTGTGTGCAACAAGTCCTTTGCCAATGTTATCAATGTTATTTTTTTTTATACCTACATTAGCACTTTTTTACAGAGTCAGTAAAGTAACCAAAGATCACTCATTTTATTTTATGATGAAAAATATTTTTCACAGCTCTGCTTGGTAATAGAATTAGATGCATGGTGCTTTTTCAGTCCTGTAGGTTGTGATTAGGGCTTTGTTTTATGCTTCCTGCAGCGCAGTTTCTCTGAGCACCTAGGATGTGTTGCAGGAAAATTCTACTTTGATCCCTAGATGGGACTTCAGGCTATCCTGAACGGTGGTACCCCGTGTTTCAATGTCCTTGCTCTGTGCCATGAGATGACTGGAACTCTTGCCTCCTTGTTTCTCCGTTCTCCCTTTCCCCTCTCTCTGCTCCCAAACAACTAAAAAATACTGCAGGTAGTGTGTTCTGACTATTGATTTCTTTTGCTTGTCTTCCTTAGCCCTGGAAGTAGGAAGAAGAGCCTCTGAAACAACCAGTAGGATGAAACACAAATGGCTTCCTTAAATTTTCTTATTTATATTAAAAAAAAATCAGTAGCTGTCGGAATTTTTGTTTTTCTCAAATGGTTTCTTCTGTGGGGGCATATTCAGATTGGACAGCATGAGCTCTAGTGTGTGTTTCTTGTTGGAAAGACTATTGTCAGAAGGATAGGAAATAATTTACTGTGATTTTTTTTTCCTCTTTTCTCTCCCCTGCTACACTATTCCACAGTGGAGCATAAGGCTGTTAGATCCTTGCTAATAATGTAGTTCCAGTGACTGTGCAAAGAAATGTCAAAATGTTAATATAGTCATCAAGAGCTCCCATGCTGCCTCAGCTATTTGAATCTGTTACAGAAAGAGAGTTGTGATCAGAGAAATAGTTCCTTGCTTGAAGTTTAAATATGCTTTATTTTTTGTGAAGGCATTTTGGAGGCTGTACCTTCCTTCCTAAAGATATAGTTGGGGGAATATTTACCAACTTAACTCCCATTTTTCATCCTCACCCGTGCACCTGATATTTGTTTCTCTGCTGCTCCCTCGTTGTAATTGTGTCATTACCCTTGTCGCTCGTTGCCACAAGGGAACTGGCTGCATAAAGCCAAGGTAATTTAAGGGAAATGGCAGACAGACAAATGTAATTGCCTGAATTTTCATTTTGGCCAGTATATGCTAATAGACGGCTTTTAAAACAAAAGCTTTCATATAGTTCAGGATAAAGAATGGCCAGTGCCTGGATTTCCAAATGGTGTGAAGAGTAGGACTTCTGAACAGCCTGATGTCACCTACCCCTGCCACAATGGAGAGTCCAGTACGTCCCACTTCAGAGTAGAGACACTTGTGAGTAACCCCCAACTCCTGAGTGAGGAATTTTGTCCCGTTTACTTTGTCATAATTTTATTACCAAACATAATTTCAAGTTTCCTAGGCAAGTTCATTAAAAGATATGTGTTTTTCTATAATAAAACCAAGAATATGTATCATCTTGGCTATAGAGAAATAGTGGTTATTTCCTACATCTAATTGTATTTTGATTGGAGATGAAAAAGGACAGTGCTTCCCAGAAGAAAGCTTCACCCTGCACAAGACAATATTGGAGGCAATTTAGGCATTATAGTTTGTGTTTTCTGAAATCATTGCCTGTTATGTGGAAAATTCAGTTTTCAGAAAGTCCACAAAATTGGCCAGAAGGAGAGATACTTCACTACTTTCAAGCATCAAACAGTTGGTTTAGATGAAAGGCCTTGTTGTCTTTGTCTAGGGATTTCTGCCTCAGCCTTGTTGCGTGTGAGCCATGTACTTACTGTCTGGAGATCTGAAAACAGCACCAAAGTCTTGGCAAATTATTTTATGTAGTGTTTCCGGTGTGGTGTATCTGGTGTGTTACAAAAGGGCTTATAGAGCTTACCTGCTTCAAAGGCAGAAAGCTTTAGAGAATGGTGTGAGAAAGCTGAGAGAAAAGCAAAGCAGCTGCTGCTGGGTCTGGTTTTGTAGTGCATCCTTTCCAGGGGTATTATCAGGTCCCTGGGACACACCTTGTTCTGTTACTCTCTGGAGTTCCCTTGTGGTTGCTTTTTGTCTCTTCCTCTCAGGACCCTTTTGACCATCTGTGTCTTGTGGAGAATATGAAAGCTCCTTCCTGTGTCCAAGATCAATAGCTTTAAAAAGAGAGCACAAGAAGCCACTAATCATCTTTTCCACCAGGCATGATTAATTTCTGAAGTGCTTCAGCTAGTTCCCTTTGAAGTTCCGTTTCCATTTTTTTAACTTTTTTTTTCAGCAAGTGTCCAAAACTCCAAAGCCCACCCACGTGTGTCCTGCAAGAGGCTGGGGCTGGCGACGGCTCTTCCAGAGGCTCTGCTGTTTGGCCGTGGGTGGCCACAGCACTTTTTGGAAAGCTCTCCCAGATCCTGGAAATAAGATTTCAAAAGCCAGTTGAGATGTTTCCGAAAGCACCCTGGCTTCAGTGGAAAGCGGTGCTGCTTTCCTGTCTGAATCTTGGATTAAGAAAAGAAGGAAAAGGGAGGGGAAGAAAAAAAAAAAAAGAAAACCCCACAAACAGCCACTCTACAAACTTAAATTGTGAGCGTGGTTCAATTCCTCAGCTCTACTCCAACTGAATAAGAGAGTGACTGAGAGAAGCTACATCCCCACAACCGCCTCCTCCTTATGTGAGTAAATAGGACATTCCAGCAGCGCTGAGGCTGGGCCACTGGAAATATATTTTTTTTTAACATTTTTTTTTTTTTAAATATTAACTTTAAAGTTAGTAACTCATCCACAAATCCGCCTGGTTTCTCTTCCTGCTTCTGCTGTCCTCCACAGCAACACCGTGGGCTGCTGTTGCTACAGCAGAGCGCAGAAGGAGAGATTACACGTAAGGTGTGTGAACTGGTTCCCTGGAATTCTTAAACGACACAAATTCGACATCGTTGTCTTTGCAAGTACCCCAAAAATGGTTGTGCTGCCAAATGGGTGATGTGGTGTTGGCTCACTCAGAACTGCCCATGCCAGCGTCTCAGAGTGGGTCCGTATGTGAGCCTCAGCATCGCTTCCAGTTGTATTTGGCCCGAATCATTGACTACATCTTTGGCGTTCAGAGACGAGCTCTTGTATACAAGCCATCGGTGGCTGGCTCGCCGTTGATTGTTGCTCAGCTTGGAGGTACAAATAAGCATATGCATAGATTTCCTCCTTCGCACGGATACATTTCTAATCATCAGACTTACACACATGCAAAATAACATATTTTTTATCAAAAATATCTGCTACTCTTGTAAGACTGCCATGGAATGCTAGGTAAGGAAAGCATCCATAATCTGTTGCCAGGAGATCCCTGTTTGAAAACAGGAGCTGGCTATCATTTCTTTTTAATGTATTGGATTTGTTTATTTCTCATTCGTGTGCATCTCAGTCATAACCACTTCTGGTTGCTACAGAAGTGCCGAGGCTCCACGAGAAAGTCTGTTTTCTTCATTTTTGCAGCATTATTTAGGACGGAATTGAAATGTAATGAGTAAGCTTGAGCTGGCAAGGTTTCTTACCCAAATGTATCTGCTTATGAATTTCTGGGCATCTGTGCTCAATATGAAGCACCTGCTCACGTAAGGTATGTTCTGTAAAGATTGGACAATGGCCCAATTGGAAAGGAAGAATTCCCACATTTAAGCAAAAATACCTGTTGAAGGCCCAGCAGCGAGCAGAGCAGCGTGTGGCTCTACTGTACACGGGAATACCAGGGATGGGAAGGAAGTCTCTACATCAGGAAAAGAGAAATGTACACAAGAAATTAAAACGTTCTGTAGTGATTACAGTAAACTGCTAATGTGCAAAAGAGAGGAAAGTGGTTCCCTCTGTGTTTCTGGAAGTGTGAAATGCATTTTATGCTGTCTCTTGAGGGTGACCCACTTATAAAGCAGTTGAATGATGACAGTAGACTTCAGGGAGGCTAAAACTAAATGGATGCAGCTGTAGACACTTTCATAAAACAGAATCTCCCAGGAAATAAGTCTGTTGGGGAATCCAGGCCTTGTTCTTAGTTAGTACTGGCTGCAGTTTCTCCTGGTCTTACTGAAGATGTGGGTTTGTCAAACTGACTATAAAAATTATGCTCCATTAAATCTATTCTCCCTTGTTTTCCCTCCTCCATCATATGTACGGAGGTTCTTTCTGTTCTATCTAAGACTGCTTTGAATCTCCAAGAATGGGATGAGATCTCTGTTGTCTGGGCACTTCACATCCCAGGGTTTCATAGATAATGCTTATGCTTTTGGTGTCACCTCCCTTGTGGCTGGACATTATGGGGGCGATCATTTCCAACATGATTTGGAGTATAAACATGAACTGGGGTTTTCAGTCCATGTAAGAATCAGGTGGCAAAAGACAGCCTTCGTTGAATTATATGATAAGGAATATAGAAATATTTATAATTTTTTTCATATTAAAAGAAAAAATAGTACTGGACTTTTATTTGCTGGTCGCTCAGTGTGAAACAAATTTTCCTGCATGATGGTCCTCAATCTCTGTCCAGAATTACATGCCGCTGGTATGATATTCATTTGGCTGATACCCAAGTATGGACTTAAAAAGAAGTTCTGTCCCCAAGAAAGAAGATGGCCCCATTGCCAAGGCTTGGATTCATTGCTGAGGAAAATACGGGATTTAGAAGCTGTTAGTGCAGAGACTATTTGAAACCATCTACTCCAATTGCTTTGCACTCTCCTGTTTTCAAAATAGGCATGGGACTTTTCTGTCCTAATTTGGAAGCGGAGAAAATACTTACTTCTGGGGCTGTAAATTGCTATTAAATGACAAGTTTAATTCAAATACTTACCAATGGGTTATGACTCCCTAAGGCTCACCAAGCCCCCCTTGAAAAAAATGGAACCATGCATTTGGAGAGTGGGGATGTCAATCTCTAGGAAAAGATGCCAATTCATTTATCCCCTGCTCCTTCTCCTTGTGTGCCATACAACTGTTCCTTACCGTGTTTCTTCCACAATATATTTTATGGTTAGCTGTCCTTCTAGTGTAAAGACATTTGTCTGCTTGCTGCAGCTGCTCCTGCCAAGGAGTTAGGAGTAAACTGCTTGTGCTTCTGCTGAAAATTGTAGGATATTTGAAGGGTTCAGCCTTTTCCCAGCGAAGCTCCCATCATGGTACAGTTCTTTTCCCATTATTTTCCTCCCAGCTGATATTCCTGTGTCTCAGCCCATAGAATGGAGGTTGGTTTGTTTCATCAGGACCCGAGGACCTAATTCACAGCTCAAGGCCTCTTTTATGACTTTTTTTACATATTGTTTTGCCCCTTGTGACACAGCAACGTGGGCCCAGTGTGTGAGTCTCCCTAATCAGAATGGAGGCAGCATTTCCCCAGTCTCCCAGGTGATGAAAGGTGAAGCTGGCATTGGCTTCTTGGATGATATTTGTTTAATATAATGAATAATTTTAACTTTCCTTTTTTTTTTTCTTTTTTTTTTTTTCCTGTCTGCCATCTATTACAAATTTTCCTTTCCTGTTTTTGGGGGTGTTTATCAGTGAAGCTGTAGTCTCAGTTAACTTGGTAATAGTAGAGTTTCATCACAGCCATGGAAGTTATGGTTGGTGGTGCACTGTTTCTGTACAAATGTTTCACTGAAGCTGTAGTCATTGTATTAAGCTGCTTTTGTTCCCTGAATGGCTTTAAAATAGTTGGCAAGAGAGGATTTCAGACCCCTCAAATCTCTCTCCCAATAAAATTAGAGTTGCTCTTGAACATTTTGGATGGAAAAATAATGCTACAAAAATAGCTTTGAAAAACCATGAATGTAAAAATGTTAAAAAGGTTTTCTCTAAGGTTGTTTAGCGTCTTAATCTTGTGCCTGGGAATGCTATTTTGGATGCATGTGTGAAATGTTGGGGGCCTTTTTTCCCTCCCGTAAACAACCCATTTCCTTCTTGTGAAGAAAGAAGCTTTGCCAAAAGGAAGGAGATAAAGAGAGGGCTCCATCACTGTAAGGGATAGATGATGGAGTGCTAATATTGGCATATGTACAGGTCTGTCTTTTATTTGTGTGTGTGCCTCTGCAAGGCAGTGTCTGCCTTGGCACAGGAGCTCCCTAATATTCATGGAACTTACAAAGCACACGAAGATACATTTCCTTCTCTTCCCCTCCTTTCCCCTTTCTTTTGAAACCTTTAGGTGTTGACTGGTGGCTCACTATAGCACTTAGTATGTTACCACCCATTCACACCTCTACTTGTCTACTGTCCCCACCTCCTCTCACACTTCTCTTGCTGTAATGATGTGTTGCAGAAATAAATTGTGTTGCACAATGAGCGCGTAGAAAGAACAAGGGGGTATTTAAAAGCTGAGAAATAGGAGAACTGGTGTGGAAAGAGAGAGAGGGAAGTGCTTTTGGCACATTGAGCTGGCAGCGTATTATAATTCACACTAGATGACTGCTGCGCTGGAGTGATTGTAACGTTGATTTGAATGCTGGAAGTTGAATTTAACAGGAAGGGACTGGAAAGCCCAGAGCTTGGGGTGCTGCTTGAGAGTTCAGGGTGTTGCTTCTCTACTTTGCTTTAGGATCTGTATCAAAAAGGTGTGTTTTTTAAAAAATTTTGTTTTGTTTTCACCTTGTTTTTGTCCCCCTCACTCAGGTCTGTTCCCAAAGAAGGTCCTGGGCAGGTACTGCTGAAATGTGGGTCCTTAAAAATCCCCCTAAGTGCTGTGGAGACTTTTCTTTATTTTCCTCAGTGTGAGGAAAGAGAGACTTTCTGAGAGAGAGAAATGAATTGAAATAAACATTTAGCTTTTCAGCCATGCAATTGTAACACTTTCCTGTAATTCCAAAACTCTTTGGGAAGAATGGCTCTTTCAAAGCATGATCAAGGGGCACAAGGCTGAGCTTTGCATTCACAGCAACTTTTGCATTCCACGTGCAAACCTCCTTTGCTCACTCCTCAGAAGCTGGTGTTGCGAGAGATGGCACAAAAAATTTATTATTTTCTTTCCAATTTCGTTAAATTTCAGTGAGCTCCCGATCTGAAATGATGGCTTACCCTTAAAGAGCTGGTTGTACTTGACAAGTGTGTGGCAGTACTTCATTAATTACAAGCAGCCCTTCCCAACACAACCTCACTTAGGTAGAATATTTGTTCAGCGCACATAATTATCTCCCTTTCGTTCTCTCTCTCGTATTGATTCATGTGGAAAAATATGATTAAAACATGAACATCTACAAGTGATTCAGAATAACAAGAGAGGAAAGGCCATTGTTTTTTTGCACTGACTATACCAGATTACTATAATTACAGCTGAATGGTTTTACGTTTTTGTATGCCCCCCTTCCCCCAAGACTCTATGCTCCTTCGCAGCCTCGACGTACCATTTCAAAGCAGAAATGTTTAAAGGCAATATCCTCCTAAGGATGTTTCTTTGACCCACTGAGAACCTTTACCTTGGCACTTGTGCGTGTAATCTCTGGCATAAGGTCATGCGAAGCGGGCGGAGAGGGGTAGGGAAAGAAACACCAACCCTTCAGACATCTGTTGCGGTGTTTCGGCCAAGAACGGGAGGGGAGGCTGTGCCAGTTCGGCAGCAGCTCCTGCAGATTGCAGTCGGATTGCTTTTGATGCCAGCGTTAATAATGTGGGCTTCCCGCTGAGAGGGTGGCACTGCCAGATTCCTAATTAGAGCCCACTAAAAGCAGCAAAAGGTGAAGTGGTCATCGCTTCCCACCCCCCACGTCTTCGTCTCTTCTCCCCGTAGATTTGGTCCGCCTCGCTTTTATTTCGGCCACTTGGCTTGATGGAGAAGAGCGGGGCAGGGTCCTGTGTGCTCTTGCCTTGATCTCAAATTAAACAAGTGGGAATGTTGATCTGCTGAACCCCTCAGGAAGGGCTGATTCGCCGTGGTGTGTGTGGAGATGACAGAACTAATTTCACACTTCATCCATTGTGCGCAGTGGGTTCACTTGTTGTTTGCTCTTGCAGCTGGTGCAGACTCCTAAGATAGGACATCTTTCCTCTTCTGTTTCGATAAGGACTACATTGGAAGAGCCTAGTTCAGAGGGAAAGAACACGTTAGGTATATCCCATTGGCAGCTCTTGCTTCCCCTTAAGAGGCTGTAAATACTATTCCAGAGGTTGTCTTTGCTCCTGAATAGCTTCAAGCCAGGTTTTGGTCAGTTCTGGATCAACTGGCCAATTTGGAGATCCTTGAAAAGGTTCTGGCAACTGAGGCTGAGAAATAATTGCATTGTAGGATTGTTGGCATGAAGTGGTGGTGGTGCTATGGGAATATGTGCCCATGTCCTGGGGGAGAATAAGCCTGGGAGCAGGCAGGACACAGATACAACTTGGAGAAACCAGAGCAGAGTAGCACAAACCAGCCTGAGTGCATTGTGGCCACCCCTCTCAGATGGGCTGGTGGCACTTTCCAGGAGCTCCATTTGTAGTAGAAAGGGTGACAAGTTTGATGGAAGGTGGAATAACAGCTTTCAGGATAAGGGAGTTTTTGATTATTTTTTTTCCCTTCCCCTTGCTTACTCTTCTTCTGTTCACTTTTCTTAAGAAGGGGCCTTGTAGCAGTTTATTAGAGATCTGTTTCCCTCTGGTTGCTTGAGGAAGGAATGGGATGAGTTGTATGAAAACCGGAGGAAATGCAACCTGCAAAACGTGGGCCAGAGAGTTCAGCAGGATCTGCAGCCCCGAGCCTGAAGGGACTGTCACCGGAGCCCTCATAAGGAGTGTGCAACACGCTTTTCTTGACATGAAACAGGGAATTTGGCTTTTGCCTGTAAGATTTTTGAGTTGCAAAGCTGGAACTTGGGCTGCACAAAGTTGCTTATGAGTCAAAACTGAAGAAAGGAGTCCCATGAACTGTCGCCAGCTGAAATTTCTGACTTTTCCTTGGCTTTACCTATAATTTGCTTTTTAGAGGACCTATGATCAGGTTTTAGCCTGTGAGCCAGAAGCAGACAACTAATCAGCAGCCTTTCTTATCTCCTGATTAAATTAAATCCTTCATACTGTCCTGCCTCTTGATCATCAATGCAATACGATGCATATTCCAGTAATTGTGAATGCAGAACAATGAGTCTTCTGCCAGAAGTATTTTAACACAACTGCACTGCCCACTGCAAATACCATCTGATTAGCTGACCTGCGTGATGGGAGGGAAATTCTCTTTTCTTGCTGTCCCTGAAATACTTACCACGAGCCAGTAAATACCTTCCAGTGAGGATGTTTTTTCAGTTCCTTTCTATTTACGTCCTATAAAACAAAACAATGCCAACTCTCTTTTTGGCTGTCTGCTAACAAGGACATAATATTTATAATAAATATTTTGGAAAATTCCTATAACATATGTATGGATATAAATGAGAAAGAGCTGAAAAGCTGAAAAAAGTCCAGGTTTCAGACAGGGTGAGAGAGAAAGGGAAAGAAAAAGATTTTCTGAGAGACGGCAAACGTGTATCTTTTTGTTTGGTGATATGGTATCCACGTAATGTCTCTGAAATGGCCACAGTTAAAGTTCATGCTACATTAGGAAAGCAAAGTGGTTTACATTGAAACTTAATAGAAGTCAATTGTGTTTGAAATATCTGATGCAGAAATAAAACACCTTATGTTTTATGGGAGCGAGGAGCTGCATATTTGGCACTCGTTCTTCTCTCCAAGCACGTGTGCGCTCGCTATCAGTTTGAGATAATCCAGGTCTGGCTCCTGCCCAGTCACTCCTAACCAGAATTACGCGAGATGTCCTGCACTCCCTGCACACACACACACACACACACACACCCTCCCTCTTGAACTACAAATTATCTCAAGTGAGAATTAGTTGGCATCTTTTACAAAACTTCCACCTTCCAAGAGAACGTTATTAGCAACGGGTGTTTCTTCCTTCATCAATGTGATATTTTTCATTTGGGAAGAACTTGGGTTTTTCCCTGATATTTTTGCTGTTACTCAATGGTTTCTTGGTGCAAATTTCAAACTTTTGAAGTTCCCATCAGAGTACAATCTGTATAGTGCTGTTGCTTTGTTTGATCCACTTACCTAGACAGTTTTTGTACTTTCACTGACAAAACCACTCTGTTTTATAGGTAGGTACAGTTAGGAACTGATCCTCCAATTGAACTAAGATTTCTTGTGAACATCTTCTGACTTCTGTTGCTGCTTCCACTTAATTACATATTTATTTTCATAAACACCTCTACTTGACAGGCACAGATTTTTACATTTTTGCTTTCAAACTGAAATGTGAACCCCTGTTCTTTGCTGCATTAGATGTGTGCAGGGGGACCTAAATGCAGGGAGTCAATCTATGAAGCCATCTATAATTTACAAATACTCATGCATTTCTGCACCCTCTTTCTCTGAGGATCTGAAAGTCAATTTAATTAGCTATTGCAGTATCCTGTTTAGCAGATTAGTTAGGATTTGGATTTTATGACAAAATTAATGTTTTGTTCCTACAAGGGTGTATGACAATTCTACAATAGAACTGAAAATAATAAACAGAACTCCACATCCATAGTTTGGTGCTCTCACTATTGCTTCATCCCTCCTCCCTTTAAATTTGACAGTGTTTTCACTAGGAATAAGTAGCAAACTTCATCCAATCACATACATATTTTGGATGCAAACTAATTTACTCAATAACTTTAGGCAAATGACATGTTTGCTTTATTTTCTTGTCTAAGGTAAGCTTGGATTTGTAAGACTCTGTTAGCAGTCAAGAAAAGACAAGAAAATGCTCATCTGTGACAGTTAAGGTTGTATACATTTAGTCAGATCTTTCCCAATAATGCTTATTTTTCAATATAAATCTAACTTTTGTCAGACAAATAAACTGATGTATTTTGTTTAATAAATTGTCTGCTTTGTTTACTGGCAGAAAGTGAACACTTTTCAGTGTGAGGCTTATACATTAAGTTGTTTTGTACAGCTCACAGTGGTTAGACCAAGGGACATTTTCTGTGCTTTCAGTATATTTTAGTTTCCTGTTAAGGACAGAATTAGGATAGGCCCTTTGCAATTCACATATTCTGCATAAATTATGTGAGTTTCTGAGTTGACTTTTCCAATTGATGTTATGCTATTGGAAACTAGGATTTGTCTAGGGTCTTGATCTGCACAAGAAATGGAGATCAGGTTGTTACATTTCACATACCAGTATATTAAAGCATATTTCCTTAACAGCTATTTCTAATAAATAGGAATCAGTCAGTTTTGTACTATTTTATACTATGCCAGTTTCATAAATAGGAGAACAATATGTTTTGTGAAACAATCTAGAGTGTGTGGAAAACCTAATCCCAAAGGGGAATGTGATAAAGCAGTGAACTTTTTATGTCAAAATTATAAACTCTGCTCTAGCATTACCTTTCCTAGGGGATTAATTTCCATAGCACTGGAGCTGTAAGTCACCTTCCCTTACCACACTGTGTTTTTGTTGGCTCTCCTGGAGGTTTTCCTTTTTTTCTTTTGCAAAACTTTGTTGAGTACACGACGGCAACCTGGTTAGTTGTGCATGGGAGTGTGAGGGAGGCAAATCTGTCTGAAAGAGGAATGGCTATTGTTCCCCCTGCTTGAGGAGGACCTTGTATAATCAAATAGCTGTCATGAGTGAGGAGATAGCCTCAGCTCCAGAAAGAATTAAATGCTGAGCACAAAACTGGAAAGGAGCTTAAGGGTAGACCCAGCCTAGAGTGCAGAGCTGTATTTTGAAGGCTAGTCCTCTCTGAATGTGTCTTCAAGATTCAAAAGTCTACAATAACGAAATTTCTTCCTTATTTTAACTATGGCTGCTCCCAGCTTCAAGCAATTATTTTTTTTTTGGTAACACACAAATGATTCCATTTGAGGCTTCCAGCTTTTCCACTTCTATCCTTATTTGTCCATCTCTGTCTTTGTTTTTTATAAGAACAACTCCAAAATAAACAAGGAAATGAAATAATAATAACTCCTCAAGTGTTAATGCAAATTTAAAGCCATTTGACTCCACAGCATAAGGCAGGAAATGCAAGTTTTCTCACATCAACAATATTGTCATAAAAACCAGGTGGTGGTGTGGGTAAATGTCAGTCCTACCTGGGCTTTCTCAGTACTTTTCCTAAAGCCACAGTTCTTGGCATTCTAGAATTAGGTGAGTATCTGGTCTTCCCAGATGGAAGAGAAAATGTAGGAACTTGAGCTAAAACACTGATTTAAAACTTGAAAAGAAGACATGGGATTATCATTTAAAAATGATTTTTAGTTTTTTTTTTCAGATTAGTTCTACAACCTTTAAGTCCTGAGTCCTGATTTTTGAATGCTCAGATTTGACAATCTGGGAGTAATCTGAAGTGGAAAACCATTCCCAGTAGGGAAGAACTGACCCAAACACCCCAGTTCTGCCACGGTGAAAGCTCTTTAAGTGGGCCCAGTGTAAAAGTGAGACTTAATGTCCCCCCCCTCCCTGTGCCAAAAGCCAGAGGGAGAGAAACATTCACTGGATGGTCTGGGCTCCCAGTGCAGTCACCGGGACAGGAGTCCTTCTTTCCCCTAAACTCCTTGGACATATGGCCAGCTTATGTGTGAGCCCTTGGCCCGTCTCCCCGGGGGCTGTTGGCTGGGGGTGAGGGGATGCGCTGGCCCCGCAGCTGGCCAGCATCAGCGCTGCTGTCAGCAGGGACTACTAGCCTGGAGCACACACTGCTCCCGTGCGCTGGAAAAGCCAAGTCCCAGCGTGGTTCCCTGGCCCAATCTGTTGAAGACAGTAAGTCTCGCCGAGCGGGGAGCTTTTGTCTTTGCTCCCCTTGATCATACTGACACAACTGATAATTACAAATACATTTCATGTATGATGTCTGTGGAATTCATGCAGCAGCGCAGACCTTAGTGCTTCCTGGCCCTTTTAAGTTCTCCGTGTTGGCTTTGCATTCATCTAGGACGGTCTATCTCTTCCCTTCATCGCCGCAGTTGCAGTACGGCAGGAAATCCTCTCTTTTGGGCCCAGTCATCGCTGTCTCCTTCTTCCTCTTCTAGCCCCGCACTTGAGCAGTCCTGTTCCTTGATTGCTATCTAAATTGTCCTTATCATATGCCAGACACTGAAAGAGCTGCAAGGCATCATTTCCTGCAGGGCAGTGCCAGGCACATAACATATGCTAGACATCTACAGGCAGATGGGGTTGGTTGGGGCCAGTGAAGCATGAAAAAACAGGAGCTCTGGTAGGAAGAGGCTAAAGAACTCCACAAACTGGTTGAGTGCCATATCCCAAGCAATGTTAACAGCTCATTAACATTCCCTGCAGGGCTGGCAGGTCAGCACGGGAGGTCAAAAAAATTAAGAACTATTTTCTTAAGGAAACAGGAGGTAAAGAGGGTTAGATACATGCAGCTGGTGTGGGACACAATGTAAGGATTGGTCTGAGGAAAGGCAAAGGGGAACGCTTCGTCTCAGGCTCTGCCTGCTTAACTAGGACCAGCCATCTGTCCATTTTCTACCTGGGGTTCTCCCCATGCTGAGCCGAAACTTGCTTTATTATTCAAAAGCAAACTTGCCCAATGGCACAAGATGTTGGCAGGCAGCTGATTCGTGACCTAGCCAAAGACATCAGGAGGAGGGAGCGAGGTTTTCCTTTGAACCGGGCTCTGTAAGCATATGGTAGGCCTTGTACTTCAGGACGTGATCCATATGCTGCTCTTCAGTGCCCATATGCTTTCTATATTTTCTGTATTTATTTATTTTAATCAGGATTGAGTCTGTGATCTTGATTTTCCTTTTGCTGCTGGCTGTAATTACATTTGGTTGTGCTACTGGAGGTAAGGCAACGAGGTTAAAAATGAACACCAGAGTGTTCAGTTGTGTCCTTTTAACATTGTCTTGTCCTGTGCGTTTTGTGGAGAGAATTGTATTCCGGGTTAACGTTCTGTAATGCTATTAGTTTACATTTCTTCTTCTTGTTTCAGCTCGGAAGTGGAGAGTTTCATTGACTCAGGGTCAGAGGGAGTGACAAGCTCCAACAATAGTTTTCTATGAACATTAACTGATACTCGCTGCTTCTTGTGGGGTTAGAGGCTATAAATCAGTGTATTCTTATTTCTCTGGAAAAAGCAATGGAATTGAGTCTCTGTCTCCAACCAACGTGGCAGAATTTGACCTAAGATAGTTAAGATTTATAGGTACAAGGAAGCACTATCAGCTACTCTCTTTATCTTCCTTCCTAACACTGGGGTATTTCAGTTGCTTTAGCTGAACCCTTCCTGTCCCTTAGGCTACACGGTGGTGACAAACATGGCTCCTTAGGTCCCAAACCAAGCAGGAATGGTGCTGTTGAGAGCCCGCCTCTGCCCTCCTGGAGGGGTCACCACAACCAGAGAGAATTACCCTGACCCAAACCACAAGGAGCAACACCTACTGAGCCAACTGGAGCTATGTACAGAGTCCAACCACACCATACCTCCAGTGGTGCCGGTTCTCTCCTCCCATGCTTGGGCAGGGATGGCTCTGGCAGTCCTCACCCAGGCCTGCAGCAGAGACCAGGAGTAAAGGGCTTTTGGAACACCAAAATGTTCCTCTCTGGCATGTCCAGCCCGTACCCTTCTGTCGAAAGTCCGCCATGTGCCGAAGCAAAGTATTTGTAGGCACAACAGGTATTCAGAAAAAAAAAAAAAGTGTGATCCAAAAAAAACCCCAGAGCTATGTTTTCACGTATTTAATTTTTCAGCCTGGAAAAGGTCTTGCTTTCACGCTGCCTGCTGGAGGGCCAAGGCTGGAAAGGAAAGCCATTCCTCACAGCCAAAGGACTTTGTGGCCCAGAGATTTTAACCATGTACTTTTTGTTTTCTTGTTGAACCTGCTAAAGAACTAATAGTGAAATCTGATTTCTTTTTCATTTCCTCATCTTTATAGGAAAATAACTCCTGACAAAATAATTCCTTTCATGTTTTCTGATGTTGGGCAGGGGGGTATTGTTTTTTTTGGTGTTTTTTTTCTGTGGGGAAGAATGCACTAAAGTAGGGTCTGGCGTCAGTGAAACCATATTCTTTTGAGGATTCACACCAGTAATTAAATGTGTATTCCTCACTTCTCATTGCATACAAATAGCAAATGAACAGACTGGGTGTTTCCTGCATGAAGTGATAACATCTGTGTGTTATTGGGGAATACTTAAGTCCTTTATCACTGTGTAGTAACTCAAAATTATTTGGAATCGATATCAGTTTTGTATGAGCAAAAACTATGTCCTGGCTTTTTAAAGGCTTTATCATTGACATTTTTTACCACAACAAAATTCTTAGACGCTGAGAAGATCCTATGATGTCAAGGACTTGGGACAAAACAAGGGCTTTCTTGGAAGAAGAACCATCTCAAATCTTCATTCATATCTTGTGCTGAAAAGTTTTCAGGTAAGAAAAAGTTAGTAATACTTATCCATAAATACTTTTTGATTTCGTATTTGTTATTGCTAGAGAATTGAAAGTGTCAAAAAAACGCATGGAAATCTGTTGTTTCTGATCTCCAAAAGAAGCAGGAGATATAAACCTTCCAGGAGAGCCCACTTGTGTGAGAATTTGGAGATCCTTTTCCAGAAAGAAACTTTTGAAAGAAAACTATTTAGGAGCTTTCCACTGAAGGCCTTTTGGTAGAAAAATAAAGTTTTTAAAAATCAAAGATTTTTGCCGGGAAGGTATAACATGGTCCTTACAGGAAAATGGGGGCCACACAACAATGAACTCCAACTCTTGTGAGGTATCACAGTATTTGAAAAAGATGAACTTCAGTGTTAAGTGAAATCCAAATTGGTTCTAACAAGGTATATTATAACACCCTGTATTATCAACAACAAATTTCTACTTTCTCCAGGAAAAGTTATATTGGAACTTTCTGCTCTCACCTTTCCCCTTAACAAATATTTTTATTTTCATCTTATTTGGGAAGGAAAATCAAGTGAAGAAATACTGGAGTTTCCACAGCACATGAATTCGAGTGTTTAAAGGACTCGAGTTAGGAAAGAGAGCCTTTGAACAGAAAACATAGGAAAGGATCTGAATTTCAGGCCTTCCAAGGCTCAGTCATTTCTCTACTTTAAAACTTATGTTATCACATTAACATAGGGTCTCATTTATTCATTTTAACACTTCTCTGAATCGTAGAATAGAACCAAATCTTGTAGATTATCACAAGAGAATTCACTGTGCAGCCTTTTCTGTCTGTCATAAGCAGCTGGAGAACGTGACAACCTCACTTGGCTTTTCCAACATGGGGACTCTGCTTTCTTTACCTGCACAAGTCTCAGGCTGCTCTCAAATCAATTGCTGATAATGACTGTAATCATTGCTCTACTGAGGCTTAAATGGCTATCTTACTTATAGTTCTGGGAAGAACATGGTTATCTTGAAATGTATTCTGATAAAAATCACATCTTAACTCTCCTGCAGAAGCCGTGGAAAGTACCGGTGTGTTTTATGGTAAGTCTTGGATGGGATTTTCCAACCCTAAGTACACAATAGAGGGCAAAACCAATCTTGGCTGAATTTTAAGAACCCATTTGAGGTAGGGTACGTCTTAGATATGAAGGAGAAATAAGGAAGATAATAAACATTTGCTTGAACATGCTGCTTTTATGCTGAGCAAACTGTGTTATTGTCCAGGAGAACTTTGGCATCCTGGCTCCTGGTAAGGGGAGAGCAGAGAACACCCGCGTTGCACAGCTTTAGGGAAACCCATCTTCTTCTCCATCCTGAAGAGCCAGAAACGAGCAAGAGACCTAGACCTAGACCCTGTCTCTCTGGATGGGAAATACTTGCATTTTCTCTTTGTTCTCCCAGTGGAATTTCAGTGCGTCTGTCATTAGCTCTTCTTTCACCATTTAAATGATAAAAACGAAACAGATCTGCAAATGTCTCCTGCATCTTACAGCAGTGAGCTTTGATTCACACTTCCTTCAATTCACTGCTGTGAAAAATGGGCTGGCATCCTACTGTGAATTTAAATACTCCCAACCCAGGAATAAATGGATCCCATGGCACATTTATCTTTCAGCTATTAATTAATAGTGGTTAATTGTAGTTATGAACTGCAGCATTCTAGTCTTCAGCATCGATACATTTTATTTAATATATTCTGATTAAGGTGGAGTCAGCGAGTTGGAGAATAATTAAAACAGCTCCTTGCCATCAGCTTCTTACAAAATTTCAGCTTCCTCATGAATTTCTAAGATAATTGCACCTACCTCTTTAGAAAGGGAGCTGGTTTGGGACTGAAGCACAGCAAACCCTGTGAGAAGATCCATTTGAACACAGGATTCATTTGCCCGTCCTTGATGTCACAGATTAACGTCTCTCCACCTTTCCCAGCAACGCACTAATGGGATAACATTGCCCCTCTGCAGGCTTTGTTCTAGAATCAGAGGAGAGAACAGTCTCAACTCTTACTTCTATCCCTCCTTTGTGCAAAGTAGTTGGTAATACAAGTAGGGCAATCCATGGCTGGGAGACTGCAGCTGGAGATAATTCCATGAATGGCTTCTTCTCTATTAACTTTCTGAAACCTCTTGCTACCCCAGAAAGAATGGGTCTTAGAACAGGGCTAGGACAGCACTTTGCTTAGATGGACAGGCTTTTATTAATTCACAATTTACATTTCCTTTTTCTGGAGACTTATAACTACTGATTTCATTTATTGGTGTTTCAATAAATAGCTTTTAGCTGATGGAAATATAAAATGTCATTTATTTGAATGTGTATTAGTGAGCTTTGGTTTCAGAGCTGAGCCCCCAAGTCCCATTTTGAGCGTAGAGCTACATTTGAGTCCCTTTCTGTAGCTCTCGGCAGAGCGGGGGTCCATGAAGACCGGCAGGTGTTAAGGCACATACATTGCAAGCTTTAAGGGCCGTTTCCTGAGAGACTTCCTCCTGAAGGCAGCTATTGTTTGTTTAAGAGAAAGCCATATCCACTCTGCTCCCAGTGGCATCCTGAAACATACTTGCAACACAGAAAAAATGATGACTCTAAAATTGATTTGATGATAAAGCTTCCCCCCACCCCTCATAAATGCTTGTGGCTGAGCCCTGGCAGGGAGATGTCCTGTTGGAAATTGAACTTGGTTCATCTGTGCTCTGGTGGGAACCCTGTGTTCAAGATAAACACGCTGGTGCTCTTTGAAGTTGTTTGCTCATCAAAAGCACAGTTACTTTGTTTGTATTATGCTTGATACTCCCGTGAGATGTAGTTCAATTTATGGTATAAAATCTTGGCAAGAGGAAGGCAGTTAAAAGAAAATAAATCCCCCCAAAACAAAACAGAAAAACTTTTACGCTGTGGGGAAGGTGGGAATATTGTTCTCTGAGTCCATCATGTGTTTCTTTTCGTAGTATTAACAGATTTTAATTGTACTTTTCCCATCATTTATATGAAAAATTGTCCTCACATGTCCAATAGTTTTATAAGTATTTTCAGGTAAGTGAAAAGTAAAATCTCTGGAGATTTTAAACTGGGCCAGAGACTGTGGTGTCTTGATAAGGTGGTAGTTACTTTTTCTTATGGTAGTTACTTCTTTTTTTTTTTTTCCTTCAATGCTTCACATGCCCTGTGATTGTCCTCACAACTGGAGATTCACTCCACTGGCTCATAGCTGCTCTTCTCAAGTTTTTTTGGGGTCGAGTTTTTTTTTGTTGTTGTTTTATTGGATTCAAACTTACCTTGCAGCCTTCTAGGAACCTTCTGTTGTGACCTATGCCATCTGAATTGCAAGGACATCATTTTTTAAGGCTGACACTTGAGCGTTCGCAACTTAATGGAATTTGATTTCTGGCATGTTTTGCTTGTGGCAAACTATAGTTTAGACCTTTTTTTCCCCCCCCCGATCATAATTTGAAAAAACAAAAACCAACCAAACAAAAAAGTTTTAAAAATAAGCCATAGTAATGAACTACTCACTCAAAAATGTAAATTGATATGTTTTGTACAGATATAATCACATAATCTCCAAACATGACAAATCTGTGAGTACCAGCAATTTATAGCAAGAAACGTACCATATACATAAATTTTGTGTATTTATATATATTCTTTACAAGTGGGTAAAGATGCATTCTGAGCAGTCAGAGCTGAACTGAGGGAAGTTTGTCATAACTTGCTAAGTGCTCAAAGAAAACAGGAAAGAAATAGGACTTATTTCTCTTTTTTTTTCTTTGAGAGAAATGTTATATTCCCTGTCTGTCTCTCTAGTCTACATTAATGATAATTGATACATCTGAAGAAGTACTGGTAAATTAAATATAATTTTAAGCTTTTGCATGGCCTCCTGAGAATCTTAAAGTAATTTGCTTTTAGTAAAGAATTAAAGAGGGATGCCACTGTTATGAAACTGGCCATCATTGTAATGATGATAATTTTTTAAAAGGAGAAACATTTAAATCATAGAAGAGCTCAGCTCAGGATTTTCAGAGCACTTTAAGTACATCATTTTTGTGGTTGCTTGCTTTGAGATTGCTTAATGTAGTCATCTAAAATTCAAGGCTCCTAAAATCACTGCATGGAATCACTCCATCACTATGTGGATTTTGCCCAAGATCACAGTGGGAGTCTGTAGTAACGCTGGGCCCAGAACCTACATGCTGATTCTGACCTTGCGTAAGCTAATCTTAAATCTTCTATAGCTATTAATGTCAGTAGATTTACTTTTGATACAATGTTACTGTCACTAAGATTAAAATTCAGATTTCCAGACTTTTCATCCCGTGCTTTAGCTCAGCAGAAAATAATTCTTTCTCCATATGCTATTTTTTGGATGAGCCTTAAAATCAGATGCTTATCTCAGTCTCTTCTTTTGGCAAAAGTGAACTGGAAATCCCAGCTGGAGTTTTCTCTTCTGGTTGTGTCAGAGCTGTCTCAGGAGCAGCTTTCTTTGCAGTGTTTCGGTGCTGTTCCTTCTGCTCCCATTCACAATATTAGGAAGTAGAAAATGAAATTTTCATTCTGGTGTTTTAGACTTCAGAAAAATATTCTACTTGATTGGTTTAGTGGTGGCTGAAAACATTCCTATTTTTAAAACAGTGCTGCCTCGCTGGAGACGAGATCACAAATGATTTTTTTTGTGTTTTCTGTGTGTTTACACAATACCAAAGGTAGAATTTCATTCCATAATATTTGATACAGCTCATAAGTTCGCAGTCATTTGGCAGTCAGAACAGGGCATTATGCATAAAGGTGTTTTGTCTTTCTCATTCTGTCTTTATTTCTATGTGCACACACTGGTAGGGACGATGCAAGGAGATAAAGTTCAGGGTCCTACACCTTCTAGGTTTTACCTCCTTGTTCACAAAACTATCCCTTCTCAAACAGATTTGACTTACTGCTTGCCTAGCCGTGAGTTTCTCAGTTATTGGTATGGTCTTAATCGTTATTCGAAAGATGCTTTAATCTATGGAGAATCCCTCTTTCCTTCCTGAGAGAAGCACTCAATTTTTTTCTGTGCTTCGTAGCCGTGGTTTAGTATGAGGAAGCTGAGAGAATGAGCTACATTTGCAAGCGAGCTTCAACGATGATTTAAGCGAAGGTATTATTTTAGGTTATTTCAGAGGCAAGTCTTTACATCTTCAACAAGGACCTCCTGAGTCTTGGTTTATCCTCAGGTATTTATATGGACGTAGAATTGGCTATGAGAAGAGCCGCGTGTATTCTGATAATGGGAGACAGCGCTAGATAGCCTGGCTCCCTCCCCAAAACTCTGTGTATGGTCTGCTTTGTGCTAATATCTCAGCTTGTTTTACTTTGTGTGTCATCTGAGAGGGAGCTGGCTCTGAAATAAAGAGTTGGGGGAAAAAGGCTCTCTGAAAAGAACAAATGAATGTTTCCTATCTCCTGTCCTTATAGACTGTTTTTGGACAGTGCATCTCCTGAGGTGTGTACCGTATGCAAGTGCTCTTTAAAGATGGTTATTGTCCAATTAAATGACCTAGAGAACAAATACAGTGTTGTTGAGTGGATGAGCTGCAGGTTTTTCCCTTTAATTTCTACATTCCTTTCAGTCCTCTGATTTTATTTGCACGTGACATCAAACATACCTTTTGGTTCCATACTGTCAATGAAAATCAGGGTTCACCTGTGAATCAGTAAACACAGATTTAAAACAGGAGCCAAAACCCATCGCTTACAGTTGAGCAGTTTGTAAAATACACAGCCGTGAGAGGGGCTGGAGGCCTGTTAGGACCCTTTCCTCAGTGTCTCCCCAACCTTGGGCAGAGGGACTCTCCTCTTCTCTTCTCTTCTCTTCTGCCAGGGAGGGCAGATGTGGCAGCATATGGGCTCTTGTTCTGCCACCCCTGAGGGATCTAGCAGAAGGACCAGAGGAGTCTTCAGAAGCTGGATCACCCGTGTTTTTTTGGGGGGGTGACTTGTCCTCCCGCACCGTTCTTTGGCTCAGCAGGTTTCCTAATAAAATTGGTGTCAGCAGAACTCAGCGAACTGGTTCTTGCTGCTCATACTTCATGGCAGTGATTTCTAGAGCTGCCAAGTTTTAAGGGTATGGATTGAGGCTTTTACGCAAAACAATAATTAAAAAAAAAAAAGAAAAGAATTTTTATTTTAAAAGAAGGTTGAGATTCTGACCGATTTGCTTGATTGCGGAAACGATTGTACTCGTGTTGCCAATACCTTAATTTGTTGTCCTGGAACTTCAGCTTTTGAAATAGCTTCTCATTTGACCAAAACCTGTCCTCATTTGTGGTCCTCCAGCACCTGCCACGAGGCCCATCCACTGCTGGCTGCGGTGGGAAGCTGCAGGACTGTTGGGGGGTTTGATGGTGTGTTCATTTAGGAAAAAGGGGGGGATGTTGAGTCTCACATTGTCGCTGGCTGCCCTGTTCTGCTTCTCTCTTCCTTGTCAGTTCGTTTAGCTAATTCCTTCCCTCTTAAATGACACCCTTCTGCTTAACAGCTTTCACAACTTGTTTGCAACCACCCGCAGTCACTGTGGTTGCGTATTCTTTTCTGGGGGATATATTAGACTGTTTATTTAGGCTGAAAGCTGCTAAGGGAAGGTTTGCGACTGTGTTTTCATGCTGTCTAGCACAAACAGAGCCTGACCATTGTTTGTTTCAAAATGCACTGCAATAAAAACAATTGATGTTGCATGCATTAATCAAAAAAGTTCTAATACGGTTGTAACTAAATCCCTTTATTTATTAAGTTGTTGTGCCCCAAGACTCTGTGAATGGGCCAGAGAAAGGCAAACGTGGCCACAGCAGCTTCGACACACGGCGCGGTAATTGCTGCTTTGGAGGGATGTTTCACCTGCTCTCTCCTCCGTGCGCATCCCCATCAGCGGCTCCTCTTAAACCCAGTACTCAGGGCTCCAATCAAGCGAGCACCCAAATTCCTAGAGGTACCGTTTTGCAGCGATATGAGCCTAATTGTTTCTAGATTGAATATTTTCATGGGGTATCGGTCTCGGTGTTCTTGGAATTAGCATGCTCACTGAAGGATTGAAGATGCTTATCGGGCCCGACAGCTTTAGTGTCAGCGGGATCGTCGACAGCTCTGCGAAACTTAGCTGGGCTGGCGACAATATTTATTTATGCGGAATGGAGACATATGGCCAGAATCATCCGCTCCCTTTCCTCAGTAATTAAAACATCTGGGAGCACAAAAGGGCCGTAAGAAGAAGAAAAAAAAACGCTCTCTGTGCTAAATAAAACAGAAGCGTGGTGCCTTTACATAATTGCCAAGACTTTCTTTTGCAGTCGTGGTGGGCTCTCTGGAGGACCAACCTTCCCTAATGTTTTTTGAATGTGTGACGGTCAATAGAAACTCAACTGAACTGAGCACAGTGCTCAAAACTTTTTATTAATATGTATCTTACTCTATTTTCCAAAGAACGGATTTTAATGCTCCTGAGAGGGATTGGGGATTATTTAAAGAGTAGAAAAAGCATACTGAAGTCATCAGCTGTTTTACAGACCATGATTGCACAGCGATAGCTTTCTCCGTCTGGAGTATTCTGTAGATATGTCTTTGATAAACACTATTTCACTCAGAGGTTTAAGGTTCAAATTCAGACCAGGGCAGTATGATGACAGCTGTTATCATTTGATGGATATTCAGTACAGTGTGTGAAGTGTGTTTAGTACAGTTTTATGTAATTTTCAGAGATTAGGTGTCCCAAACACAAAGCCATCACAAAATGAATTAATTTTCTAACTTCTTGGCCCTTGCGAAACCTCCAGCTGAGCTGTGTGCTCTCAGCCTCACAGGGTTGGACTTTAGAGAAGGGATCTTATTTTTGATGTATAATACTTCTAAATCCTAAGATCTGTCATCTGCAGAGACGGGTAGCCATTTTGAGAGTTACTGTTGCTTTATTACACACAGGACTGATGCTGTGCTGCTTTGAAGAGACTTTAATTATGTCGTCTTCTTTGTTTTTTGAAGTGGAGTAGGATCATGATTTGAGTGGTGGTCTTCCAGTATCCAAATAACATCCCATCCACGTTTTGCTGGCAGCAGTGAATTTACACTCACAGTATTTCCTGTGGGAAGAATGAGAAACTGAGGCAAAGAGATAGAACAGGATTTGCCTATGAGCATGTAAAAAGTCTGTGGCTAACCTGGAAATTGAACCCGGCTCCTCTGAGGCTCTTTGTACTTTGAAACCACAGCTGAGCAGAAGGCAGTGCTGCCTGCAAGGAACCTGACTAGAGGGTCCTAATGGTTTTTTATGATCTTAAAATCAGTACAGGTAGAAAAAAAAAAAAACCTCTGCCATCAAGGGATGATATAAGACCCTGTTTCTGTGGAAAGTGCTTGTTTCTCAGTCCTAATCTGTGAGATCTGCACCTGTGTGTAAGCAGGGTTGGGCCAGGTGAAGCCTGAGCTGGTAACAAAGCAATTAGTGAACTCACCTGCTATGTGGGGGCTGGGGCTTAAATCTCCTCCTCCCTGCCCAGTTTAGAGTAGCAGGAGCTTGGGGGTGTCTCCTCCATATCTGAAGCTACCAGCTTTCTGCCTGTTGGCTCTTAGGTGTCTTTGGTGCTTAATACTTTTTCAAGAAGTTGTGATGCTTGGGTAGCTATGTCTCCAGTGCTCAGGGAAGCATCTGGCAGTGATACAGCCGCTGCTTTTGGCATCTAGAGACTCTGCTTTTTATAACTGCTTTAAGGTAAGAGCTTCTCTGCAGGCAGTTACGGGGCTGCAGTTTGTGTGAAATAGCATCTCCTGCCTCTGCTCTCTCTTTGTGGTGGTGCTTAAGGCCACTTCAGCTTGCCAGGACCTGTTCTTGTGAGGGAGGGTGAGGTCTGGCCCAGGGTCTGTGAAATGGGTTGTGCTGTACGTAGGGGGTAGACCTGATGGCTCCAGTTTCAAGAAGAGTTGTAACAAAGGACATGGGATGAAAGGCTAATTTAGGAAGGTGGGTAAAATGGTAGAAGAGAGGTAGTGATGTGAAAAGCATCATGTTCCTTACTGGAGATTTAGGAAGATGTGTGGGGGCCCAGCAGCTGTGTGCAGTGGGTGTTTGTTTTGCTCTTGACACTCACTGTTGCTTCGAGCAGTACCCAAGCAAAATAAATTGGGAGCCATTGGCAGTAATACCCAGACTTTAATATAGTACTGGAAGCCTCTGCAGTGCAGCGCACCTGCACTAATTTAGCTCTTTGTCAATAAAATTAGCTCTCATGGAGTGCTGTGGCATTTCCAGTAACTGAACTGGCTCGTTGACCAGGCTGGGCTGTGCTGCATTGCGCTTTGGGCAGCGCAGCTCCACTCAAGTGAGGCATGTAAGGAGGGCAGCATAGGGTCTCTCACGTCCATCTTTCTAGTTTCTTCCTTCTCCAGTCGCTTTATGGATTCTTCTAGCTGCAGGTAGCTAGTCCTGGAGCGTTAGCAGCTATTGCGTTTAGTAGAATAGCCCAAGTAATGAAAACGAGATTATTTTTTTTTTTCTCTAAAGAAATCTTATCCCAATAGAGGTCTAGTCCAATATATGTATATGACAAACAGTTGAAGTCTTGGAAATTTCTAGTTAGTTCAGAGATTCAATTAAAGTCAGCCCAGTTCTAGGTGTACTTCCTAATCAAAGTATTTGACATCCATGCAGATATTAATATTTATGCTTGGTAGAACCTCTCCTGAACAGCAAAACAAATTACTCTGACAACATGGAAAAGAGGAATGCTCTCCATGTGATGGCTCTATTATCTGCACTAATAGCCTAAGTTTCAGCAGGTGTCATTTCATAAATTGGAAGAAGGCTGATGCTGTGGGGGAACGTGCTAGTTTTAGTGGGAAGAGAACAAGAAGTCTGCAAGCAGCACCTTGGGCCCGATTCTGCCCTCCCTTTCTTAGGCTTAATCATCTGGGCCATAGTCTCAAAGACGCTGATGTCCCTTTACCCCGCCTGTGTGCCGCAGGAGCCCTGGCAGCACACGTACGTGTGGCAACAGGTTGGGTTTTTACCTTGGGAATTGCTTGTGAGTATTTGTCTGGTGGGTTCCACGTTGCTGCCTCTCGCACCGTGGCCAATGCCCCCAGGCAGCTGCATCTTATGATTCCTGGCTTCCTAACAAATCCAGAAACCACCCAGTCCCTAATAAATTCCAGTGTTATCAACCCATAATTCCTTCAACTCCACAGTCTAGTACAGACAAGCACTTAGCAAAATATTTAGGGGGCTGTGTTTTGCTGCTTGCTTTGGAAGATGTAGTTGCTGGCAAAAGTGGAGTTCTTAATTTATAGCATTAGTTAATTTGCCCTGGAGACTCAGGATCCTAAGCTGTCCTAATTCTGTATTGTAAGCCTTATCAAATGGCATAATGAGGGTGGTGGTGATTTAGCGTTGTTCTGGCTGGCGTAAACAAGAGATCTTGGTTTCAGAAAGACCCCAGAGTTCAAACAAAGAAAAAAAATCTCAGAAGGTTTCGGAACCAAGATGCATACCAGATTAGGTGTTTCTGCTTTATCAGCCTTCGTTTAACCCCTGCTCTTCCTTTCCCTCTGTGCTGTACCAATAAAAATGGGATTAAAAAAAACCAAACCCAAAGCTGGAGACATCTCATAGAACAGAAAACACTTGCATTTATTTTATTTATTTAGGAATGAACATCTATTTTTAAAGAAGTCAATAATCACTCACGTCCCTGCTTCCAAGCAGGAAGAACACGGATCATAAATAGTGTAATAGACTTGGTGCCAGGTGAGCATCTACATATTTTTTCCATTTACCTCCCTTTGTGCTGGTGATTTCCCAGGGTCCCAGAAAACCAGCTCTCTTCCCACCGCTCCTGCAGTTCCTTAGCCTTTATCCCACCCACCTGGGCTGCTCCCTACACGAATTTTCTGACTTTTCCCGTCAGCCTCTGGCCCTCGCAGGAGAACACAGCGCTGGGAGCAAGGCCCCGGAGAGGTGTGAGACAGGGATGCTCTTCAGGGGAAGCTCTCGTGGTGTGCCTCCTCTCCAGGCAGATCCCCCGCTTGAAAGAACGCAGTGTACAGACCCCTGCGGAGATGTTTATCGGAGCGCAAATGGTAGGATGGAGGAACCCTCACAGACGTACTGCAGACAGCATTTCTAGGACTTGTTACTTGGGAGAGAAGCCCATATTTCCACTCCCTGGCTGTGTAGCTGGTTAGTGTTAACATTGCTTCTGTGAGCATAGGGGGAATTGTAGTAAATCTTCCAAGAACGGAGAGCTAGTTTCATCTTGTTTGACACATTGTTTCCTGATAAGAGCTGCTGGGAAAATACTTCAGTTTTCTTGTCAGACTGAGCTTGCCGAGTTGCCAGGAGAGACTTTGAATCCATGAGGTCCCAAAAAAGAAATTTAAGCAGCCAGGCTGTGGAGGGAGTAAACAGTGAACTGCAAAATGGCTGGACACCAGGGGCAGCTTTCTGAAATACAGGCAAACGTAAAAAAAAATGTATGGAAATGCCTCTCTGGCTCTGCCTGACAAAGAAAAGCAAAGCTTTTCATTTTCTCTCTGATGCCTGGTTTGTGCCCGTTCCTGGTTGCTGTGCCTCTGCGTGGGCTGCAGTGCCCGGGTGGAGCTGAGCTGGTTGAAATGGGCAGTAGCCAAAAACTACCTACATGGGACTCATTCACATGGGGAAACTTTGGAGAGTCAAGGTGACTCCAATGATGCCATGTAGTTTAGTGCCAAAAAGAAAAAGGACACCAAACCACTACAGGGATGTTTGGGTTTTTTTGGCTGAAAGGGTTTGCGTTCATTGTAGCTTAGTCCTGCTGCAAATCTCTTCCTTTTGCTGTAGCTGGTGTTCCCACGCGTCCCAAATTCTCTGATAATCCCACTGATGCTTCTTGGAATTGCAAATAACATTGTTTTGAGTGTGTGTGTGCGCCAGCGAACGTGGAGGCTTCTGTTCTGAAACCCCAAAGCCTGGATAATTCTTGAGCTCTTTTTGTGTGCACAAAGTCAAACCTCAGTCTAGTTTTTGGTGGAAAGCCCACGCTAAAATTTCATGTCACCCGATGTTGCAAACCACAGGCTGTGCGTGGGCTCGACGTGACTTGATTGCTGCTTTTTGCCTGAAGTTCTTTCAGACTCTGAAATTCAAGGGTTGCGAGCTCAGATGAAATAAAACAGACTTCCCATGAACCGCAGTGAACTGAAGCCACTTACTTTCAGCAAAACTCACGCTGGGTTGTGTTCAGCCCTGAACTTCACTGACTCCAGCAGAGGTAGACCGTTTGCTGTAAAACTGTTGTGGGTGCTTATTTTTAGCATCTCTGAAAATCCAGCCATATGCATAGGTGTCTAGTGAGGATTTATTTGCCACCTGAACTGACAAGTATTTCCTGTATATCCAGCATGAAAAAAAGCAAAATCAGAGTGCAGAGAGGGGTATTTTTGTAGCATTTCATGTGTGTGAAGTAGGAGATGTCTCTACGTACCTGCCTGCTCTCTGCAAACGTTTCTTTTCAATCTGAATTTCTTACAAGGAAGGATAAGCACTTGTGGAAGAGCACACTTGTGACAGACACACAGAGTGACAAACTTTTTAAAAATACATGTCCCTAATTTTCCGAGCAGCTGTTTAAAATGAGATACATGTCAAAAATTACCCCGGTGATGTCAGCTCAGCCTTTTGCATTTTTCACTACCTGTCCCTGGGCAAATTCTGATCCATCACTCTGCACAATCAGAGATGCGTTCCTGCTACAAATTAAAGCAGTTAAACAAAATGGGAACTTGAGTAAAAAAGTTTATAAATTAGCTATGAAGTTCTGTAAACACGTTTTGCTGCTTTCTTTTAGATTTAATTGCAGCTCTAAATGTTTAATTTGGAGGTTTCAACAGCAGCCGTAGCGAAGGGTTCTGATGGGGCTGCTGCAGCCCAGTCTCCTGTCTGTCAAATGGACAGAGCTCCCAGAAAGAGCAACCCAGATTCCCCCAAAGACATCTGTGTCAAATTGATGATGAGCTTGGATGGCATCTTAGAAAGATCTTGAGATGACAAGATTAACCCCCAAATGCCCTGGGAGGCAAAGGGCATGCCATTTGAAAAGAGGGGCACACACATGACTTGGTGGATGGAAAAAAGCTGCCAGGCTCAGCTAAATGCAAGTTTTCTACCACAAAAGGTAATTCCAAAACTGGGGGAGGGGATACATTGAATTCTGTTGGCTTTCAGTGTTTTTTCTTGGGGGTTGTTTGTGTATATTTTTTAAAAAAAAATGTATTTGCTATGAAAATGACCACTGTGGAAGTTACAGACTGTAATATTTTTCAGGTGATATGTTGAAAGGTCTGGAGCATCTTCTTACTAAGCCTTGGTGCTTTTTCCCCCTAACTGGAGAAATCCTTCATACCAGGCACTTGGTGCTACTTTGGTGCTCTTGGAATCTAACGAACCACCTAAAAAATTCAGCAGTCAGTCCTTGAAGTTTCCCTGGAGGGGAAGAAAAACCCCAATAAATGTGAAAGCCAGATAATTTCCCTATAGTGAAGGGAGAGCAGTTGGCTGTGTTTGAATTTGTGTGCGATTGCTGCTGCTGTAGTGTCAGCAATGTGACAGCTGGAGCCGGTTCCTCCACTGGTGTAAACTGGTGGGTCTCTACCGCAGTCGGTGGAGCAAGATTTATTTACACCAGAGGAAGAGCTGACCTTCGTGGAGTGTAAACAGTCCTTGACAGAAGTAGGTACCTGTGGCCTCGTCAGCTCTCAAAGGTTTTGTCGCTCTTGGTCTACTGGTAAATGGGTTGGCAAACTTCCTCCAGCACAGCCAGCAAAATCCCATCCTTCCTGGCCTCGTGTCCCAGCGTCTCCCGTTGCAATAAGAAGTGCAAAGAGCTATCCCACCAAAACTGGGGTTAGCTGTTGTGATTCTATCTTGGGCATACTTACGTTGGTTAGAAATTGTGTGTCCCTGTGTTACCAAGTGGCTTTATTCTTAGCAAAGTTGTGACTTTGGCGTGAATTGATGCATGTAATAACAGCTCTCCTGCAAGGTAATTGACTGTCTTGGAGGATTTAGCTTTGTTCCCAAGGCATGCAAATGTTTCTAGAGCCATGAAAAAAATTTATATTCTGGCCTTAAATAGCTAATCTCTCTCTCTTTTAAACATATTTCTAGAGCGGGTAAAGATATAGACCGAGGCAAAGATTTTTAGGTTTCCCCTTATGATATTGAGAGGTCTCACCTTGAAAATAACCTTTTGAACCCAAATGTAAATTGTGTGCAAGTGTTGTATTGCCAGTGGTGTTATGGGAGCATTAGAGCCCCTGAGCTTTCCCCTGTTTCCTGGGAATTAACCAAAATATGCTCAAAACTTTATAAGGGATCAAAATAGGTGTTTAATAGTGGTTAAACACTGAGTGTTGCATTCCTAAAAATGAGCAATAAACTGCCTAGAAATAGTCCCTGAAAATGTAAAAAGTATTTAATATCTATTAAGCAGAAGCTGATGGACCTCAAGGCACTTTATTAACAATTAAGGAATATGGCTCCCGCATACTGTTGTGATTGATACGGATGTCTCCGTGTACAGATGTGAAATACTAATGGAGGCTTCAGGAGAAGAGTTAGGACTCTCCTGGGGATTTATCGCGTTGCTTCAGACCTGTGGGAAGCAGAAGTTAGCAGCAAGTTGCAAAGGCTGTTGTATTTTCTCCCCTGCTGTATAGTCTCATTTAAGGGACAACAGTTTTATCGAAGAGAATGAAGAGGAAATGGGCTCCAAAAATATAAGTTTTTATGAAAAAATGCATTTGGAAAAATTGGAGGACATCTGAAGGCCAGGTGGGGCCTTCTAAAAGTGGAAATCCTCAAAGTAGGCAAGTTTTGGTTGTGGTTGCAGGCTGAGATCAGGCTTTAAAAGAACTTAAAACTGTAAGTTAGGGGTTACATGCTGCTGTGGGGCTGGACCCAGTGCTCAGCAGCCTTTGGAGCACTTCTTACAGTGCCCGGGAGAATCGGGGCCGTGAGTGAGGTCCAGGGGATGAAGAGCACTCATTGAAGATAAATGCTTCCTATCAGCCCGTTCACTGGGATCGTAAATATTGGTGACCGACATATTAGCCTTTGATCTAGCTGGGTGTGAGGACATCCACCGACTTTGCTTTTGTCTGTCATTAATATCTTGACGTTCTAAACTGGCACAGACCACAGGAGTTTACAGCAAGTGAATTAGATCAATTAATTTCCAAAGCAAACCTAATGGGCATTTTAGAAGAGGATTTAATGTCTCATTTGCTCTCTATAGCTATCTTGTTAAATGCCAATTAAGTATCTAAATATTTCTTACAACCTTAATGAATTACAGTATAATAAGTAATAAATGATCACCAGTTTTTGCTAACATGCTGAAGTCTGCTGTTAACTTTAGAAAGCAAGCACTACATTTTTCTAGCACACTTGATTGTTCCAGTGAAAGAATTATTTTTAATAACTGGATGTTTAAATAACATAATAACAAGCAGAATACAGACTTTTTTTCGTCCAGTAGAAAATGTCGACAAGGAAAAGTTGAGGCTACCCTTAAGTGTCATATATTTGAATAAGTTTTTAAACTCGTTTTTGCTCCTAAATTGCACAAATACTTTTGTTTCTTCCAATTCTTATATAATTAACCCCATTTTCACATGCAGTTGCACAGCTCAACTAAAAATCTCACCCCACGTTTGTTCAAAACAGTGAAAATAGTATTGTGGAATTTGGAAGTGCAGTAGCATAGATATCCTTTTACAGGTGTACTTGGTGTCCTCCAAAGATATCTGAGTTTATTTTTTTATACATTTCTTTTTTATTTGTAGTGAACCACAACCGAATATAAATGAGCATGCAAGCACAAATAAAATACTTGCAGGTGATTTTTCTTTTCCTCCCTCTTTATATTTGGGTTCCATCCTTTCCTTCTATTATTTGTGAACCATATGCAAACATCAAGGAGATGATTTTTAATCATTCCTTTCTGTTATCTTCAAAGGGAGAGAAATCTTCCTTGTTGTTCTGGATGAACTGGTTTATGTCAAGATAAGAGGTGCACAGAACTTCGGGGTCCTGCGGAGGGGGTCAGGTGGGCTGACGCAAAGGACGGGACTTGCATGTGCCTGTGAATAACCCATGGAGTAAAACATGGACTGCACGGTTTCGACAGCAACGTGCTGCTGTTGTGTTTCTGATCTCTCACGAATGGGCATCTTGGTGGTGAAAGGTGCTTCATTCTTCCAAGGCTTTGGTCCCTCTGATGAAGTGCAGGTGAATAAATTAACTCTTCACAGTACAGTCCTTAGAGATGACACACCTGTGAGTATTTGGCACCCCAAAAGTTTCACTTTTCCAGCAGCATAGAATGGTTTGGGTTGGAAGGGACCTTAAAGATCATCCAGTTCAACTCCCCTGCCCTGGGCAGGGACACCTCCCACCACACCAAGTTACTCAAAGTCCCATCCAACCTGGCCTTGAACCCCTCTAGGGATGGGGCAGCCACAGCTTCTCTGGGCAACCTGACCAGTGTCTCACCGCCCTCACTGTAAAGAATTTCTTCCTAAATTCTAATCTAAATCTCCCCTCTTTCAGTTTAAAGCCATTACCCCTTGTTCTATCGCTCCACTCCCTGATGAAGAGTCCCTCCCCATCTCTCTCAACCATGAAGTGTCCTGGTTGGCACTAGGTTTTTCAAGACTGTTCCAGCCCTTGAACTCAGCAGTTGGGTGTCCCCAAGTTGTGCTGGGTTGCTGGGAGCTGTGCCAGGTGCTCATCTCCCTCACACCTATGGCTTTATGTTCCCATATGAGAGCTCTTACACACACTACCCTGTGGGTTTTTTCATCCTCTGTCCCCAGACTAGGTGCTCCTAGGACTATTCTTCAAGTATTATTTCTAAGCAGTGTCTCTGTACGCTCTATTAAAGAGAATGCAAAGATATTTAATCTCCTGTGCTGTATTAAAGGGATTACAAACGTATTTAAAGATTCTTTTTTTTTTTGAGCAACGTCCTCCCTATTTATGTCAGCAATTAGTTTATTCTTAAAAGAAAGGAGGGAATTAGAAAAAGCGGCACACAAGCACTCAAACTGTGCGGCTCCCTAAGTGCTTTTTTCCAATTTATGAAACAAACACAACAAAAAAATACCCTCTGAAGTTAAACTAATATGAAACAGCCCCAGCATTTGAACTTGTCGCACGAAGCTGGTTTAAATTTTAATGTGAGCTCTGGAGTAGATTTGTGTAAGGCAAGGTAAAGCAAGTCCCATGAAATATTGATTCTGTACATTTTCTTATGAATTTTTATACTCCAATTTAGTAAATTTTTCATCTCGCCTGCACTTAGAGGTTGCCTATAAAGTCGTTACTACCAATTGTATTAAATGTTGTAAATAAATCATCTTGGTTTGGGCTATTTGTATGAACATGGGCCGACAGGACCCGGTTTTGTTTGAGCTGTGGCATGTTACGGCCTTAGTCTGAAAGGGCTAAAAAGGGATTATCAAAATTTAAAACCCGTGGTGGCGCAGGGGAAGAGATGCAAACCCCATGAGTGTCTGTCAGAGGCAGGGACTCCCTTTTACATTTCCCACCTGGGTCAGACAAAGCAGGGTGGAGGACTCTCCAACAGAATGGTTCTTTTCTGTTTCACATCAGAAGAAAGTGGTTTGTGGGGGTGTCTTTACACCCTGTGGTGCTTCTACCTGCAGATCAAGCCGCTGAAGATACGAATAAAAACTATAAAATTTTTTATCACTTTGGGTATAGCCTAACTTTGCAAAACATGATTTTCTTTTAAATGCCGTGTGAAAGCAGACATTGGAACACATGGTTTGAGGGAAATCCATAAGTAAGCATTTTCATTTGGCAGTTTCAACTCAATAGTCTCTATACCTAGAGCTTTATCTTAAGCTCAAATTTATATCCTCCATCAAACCGAGCTTAGATGTTCCCACTGCCTCCTCATCTCTAATTATAACATATTAAGTGGGTAGGCAGGCAAGATTCTGTTCTACTTTCTGTCTCTGTTTCAAACAGTGAAATGTAGGTTTTCTGATGCCTTGCTTTTAAAAAGTATTTCAAAATAACTTTTAAAATATTACATAATATTCAGCTGAATGAGCTTAGTGATCTCCTTTCTGTGAGGTGCACCTTTGGTAGATTCCACTGCTGGACTGTTAATAGCAGCACAGCACAAGAGGGGCTCAAGGTGCTTAAATGTTTTCCTTTATTAACGTTGAACTAATGTCCAAGGAAGGCTTTTGTTGTTGTTGTTATTGGTCATTATTTGTGTTTTTAATCCCCTTTTCTGTTAAGACTCAGCAAGTTTCAGCCACATACTCTTTTAGCTTAGGGTTGGTCAAGTTGAAACTCTGTTGTAGACACAAGTGCAGGCTCTGCCCTATTAAAGTTGTGTCACTCTTGGGATCGTAAATGTCAGCAATCGGTTGATGAGGACCTGACCTGAAGAAGGTTTGTGCATGTGCTTATACCCCGTAGTCTTGAGTGGTGCTTAAATAATTCCTTAAAGCTGCAGTGTTGTTCTGAAGATGGATGACATGAATGTGGCTTACTGTGGTTGGTGTATAAATAAGAACAGATGGGTTTTCCAGATTCCAGTTAATGGTAATTAAACTCTAATTTATTATTTTATTCAGAATAAATCTCCATTAAATTTCTGGTTTTGTAAATATTCTGAAACAACGCTTTTTGAGAAACTCTCATGATTATTTGGGCTATTTTGAAATGAGCCTTATGGTAATTTGAGAACAAAGCCTACCAGATGCCTGACTCTCTGTTGTCTATGTATAATTTTCCAATTACTTTTTAGTTCATCTACCTATAAGTAAAGATTAAAAGTTTATATTCACACTATCCCAAGCACAGCTTGTTTCAGAAAATGATCCTGTTAGTAAAATAAATTCTTTAAGAGTTTGTAGATAACAGCAAGGCAATTAATAACTGATGGAAACTCATTCAAAATATTCAAATAATACTCTGCTTTTCCCTCTCTAGCTTAGTTCTGCTCAGAAACTGGCTACGCTCTGTTGTTTCATGTGTTGCTTGTAGGTTGGTTTGTCGAATATATGTAAAGCTCTTTAAAAAAAAAAAAAGAGAATAGCAGTAACATTCAAAGAAAAACTCCAGTATTCTTCAAAACAAGCAGCACCTCATTAGTTAAATGACTTTCTGTAATAATCGCCTCGTATTCAGTTTAATTTGCCCCGTGTCGCTGAAGCTGACCTTTCAGCTGTCTGTATATTTTAAGTGTTTATGTAAACAGCAAAGGATCCCGTTAATTACAGAGCCTTCCTCCCATTCAGCAAAGCGATGTCCGGCCGTCTCTGATGGCGAAAGCGATAGGAGCAGCCGGCGGGAGACAGGAAGGAGCGTCCAGAAAGGGAAAACGCGGGAGGGAGGGAGGGAGGGAGGGAGGAGGAAAAGTGAAATGGAGCAGGGTGTGCAAGTGGCATCTCGCTCTGGCATCTCAGGAGGCTGCGAAAAGGGATACGTGTAATTACAGAGCTTAATTCTCTGCCCGTGCCCGGGTTACCAGGGTTATGTCACCCCCGGGCTTGGGGCCCTCAAAGTTCTCACCGAAGGTCGGAGCTCGGTTTTTATTCTGTTCTGCGGTTTGTGCTGGGCAGTGGGCAGAGTGATGTGTTAAGGACTGAAACAGATCTTTTCTCCAAATTCGCAGCCGCTCCCTGGAACTTAGTGGGGGTAAAAAGCAAACGAAGCCCCCCCTGATGTTGCAGCTGCTGCTGAGCTGCAGAGGAGGTTGTCCTCTTCAGATACAGGTCTCACTTCTTTGAAATCTGCCATTCCTTCCCCCTGACACAGCGAGGCTGTTTGTTCCACTTGGTGATCTTACCCAGAGAGAGCAGGTCTGGGTTTGAGGGCCCTTTTCTCAAGGGTCGTGGGGTCTCTGCATAACGCTACAAGGAGTATCGCTACAGAAAGAAAGTGAGGCTGGTACTAAACCTTCATGGGAAGGGTCAATATCTGCATTTCCTTAGTGTAAATATCAAGACTGGAAAGGAGAATGAATTGTAGAAGAAAAACAACAAAAAAAAAAGATGCTTAGTTTTTCCTTCATGTATTTTCTTTTTTTTCTTTACAACCCCAATTAGCATTAGTTATTCTACATTTCTGTGCTGGTCAGCTTCATTGTAGATAGGGTGGTGGAACGATGGTGACAGTGGTTTGCTGGTTTGGATCGGATGGCAGCCCTCTCTGGAGCTATGACATTTGGAGAATCTCAGATGCGACTCTCCCACTACAAACCTATATATTATTGATTCATTTTTTTCAAAGATGCAAGTAAAATCCTGCTGTTTGATTGGAACTGACAAAGTGTAACTCCATCAGTTACATATGAAAGCCTTTTGAGGGCAGCTAGAAACCAATATTAGATTAAGATTGGATATTTAGACTTTAACATATATGGCAAAAGCCATTTATTTAAGCTTTTAAATGCCATTTGGTTGTAAAAGTGTTCTGAAGCTAAAATTTTTATTTTTAATAGCTGCTAAATGCAATAATTTTAAATACCATATGTGTAAACAACTAAGATGTGGGCACAACTAATTAATCTGCAAATAAAGTATCAGAGGAAGGAGGAGAGTTGAACGCAGGAAGACAACCTTGCACATACTCAACTGAATTTTTAACAAATGGGATATAAGGGGTTGTCATTTTGGCTGTGATGTTGCCTGGTGTGATAATACACAATCTCTTTCATTAGAAATGAAGCTGAGGGACAGCTGTGTGGTCGCGTAGGCACCTGTTACTCAGGCTTTCCAATACTTAAGTATGGTTAAATACCATTAATATTAGTACTTTTTTAATTAGCTGGGGAAGGAAAAGCTGAGTTTTTATTGTTTTGATTCCTTGTTTTGATGGAAAAAGGTCTACTTTTTAGTTCTTTTCCTTCATTTTGCATTTGAGGAACAAATGGAAGCACAGACAGCTGACTACTGCTTTGTGTGTTTGAGTGGAATAATGAACATCTAGATATAAACTTCTCATGTAGGCATCAGCTTTGGCATGTATCTGCTTATTTGCTGAGTTTCCTCAACTCCTCATAACTCACTCGGAAAAGACTTGAACGTCACGTGCCAGAAAGTTCAGCAGAGAGCAAGGTCAGACCCAAGGGCCCAGCGTTTTCAGAGAGAGGAGCAAATTAAGTTCACCCTTCAACCCTCTACTTTGCGAATCTGCCACTCCTGGAAACCTGTTTTAGCTGCAGTCCCCAGAAGTCTGCCAAACAGAAACCAGAAACATTTCGGTATATATTTCTCCTGGAAGCAAGTGGTGTCAAGAAATGCAATTTTGTTAGATGACTGCATTAGCCTTGAACTTTTCAGACAAAACTAAATGAAGAGAAAGAGTTTATTCTGGCTTCTAGAAACTGATGGGAGCCCTGTGGGGCGTAGGTTCAAATTTGTAAATGTTCACATCAAATCAGATAATGGTATCCACCCCCTCAAAAGCTCGACGGGTGGAGAAGAAAAAAACATACCACTAAGCACATGCAATCCTTCAGAGTTCATTATATGGCAAGTGTGTTTCAAAGGACCTTGAGAGCATGTTTCCAAGGGAGGGGTAAGGTCGATGCTTGGATGGGAGAAGCCAATTGAAATCAATGGGAATTGATTTAGAGTCCGGGGGCACTGTGTTAAAATCTCCAGTCTTACGATAGAGCTTCATGAATATTAACAGGAGCGGGATCAATACGCAGCTGATTTTCAGATGTACAGCTGGCTCCTTTTCGTCTGTAGATTAAAGAAACTGCAATCTTTCTTTCTTTAGATAAGATTCCGAATTCCAGAAAATGACTTGTGACTTAAATCCCGTTCTCTGGGACTGTTTGATAAGGTTTATGATATTTTTCCTACTTTTTAAGTGTGCGTTGTCCTAGTTGCATTTATCTCCGGTGTCTGTTTCAAGGATTTCGCGAAATTAATGAAGCGGAGCGGGCTTGTCTTGGGCACCGAGGTGGCTCTTGTGTAGGTGGCTCTTTTTCTCCGGTGACAAACCCGGGTGTTGGGGATGCCCTGCGTGATAGCCCTCCCTGCCTCCCACCTGCCAGCAGGTGGCTGCCACTCTCCTGTGGAAGCGAACGGCTTCACCGCACACGGTTTATCTCTAGAAAGTCACCCAGTGCTGCGAAACGCTCCGTCTCATCCCTGACAGCCTCCCAAGGTGAATTCCACCAAGCCGAAAGGCCGGCACCATCCCCTCGGAAGAGCTCTTCAAGGTTCGGAGGCAGAAGCCTGTGCTGCTGCCCTGCCTGGAGTACGGCGGCTGAGCCCGCGCAGGCGCTGCCCGAGCTGCGAAAGTGAAATGGGGCTGGGGAAAGTTCTCCCGTCACAAAGGATGCACGTTGTTTGAAACATCCTGAACCTTTCTTGTTTGTTTGTTTTCGAAAGCGGGGGTCAGGATCCAGACTTGGCAGCTTGTCCCGGCTTCCGCAAGGAGCTGAACAAATGCCCCAGCTCCAACCAACCTACTTAAACTCTGGGAATGTTTTGGGCTCCTCTTTACAGCAGACAAAGATTTCCGTGTTCAGGCTGCCTAATAACAAAAAAATCGTGCCTATTTTTATTTATTTAAAATAATTTTTATTATTTTTTTTATTTATAAAACTTGAACAACCAACCAGTGTGTCATGTCCCCCCTTCCTCTTCCTCCCCCCCCCAAAAAAACCAACAAAAAACCCCAAACAAAAAATACTCGAAGCGAAAAATCTTCCTCTAAATGGAGAAGGATTTTGATTCAGCTCTCACAAATTTGGTTTTGCTGTGTTTTCTTTGTGATCAGGAGTGTTGTCCCCAGACATCCTGCCTCAGCTGGGCAGCGCTCGTGGGGCAGCTCCAGCTTTTGGGACCTTTTGCTCCTCCAGCACTGCCAGGGCTGTGAAAGTTCAGCAGGAGATTCGGAGGTGTTTCTCTGAGGGTTTTGGGCCTCCTGGCATGAATAAGCCAGATTTTGGGTGCTGAGAAGTGTGAGACAGGAGGGGAGAGACCCTTCCTGTTCAGAGTAATTTGGGCAAATTCCAGTGCTTTATTGGCAGTTTCCTGCACACGGAGACAGAGGTAGCCGCTGGCGGTTCTGGTTGTGAATCTGTTATCCAGCCCGAAGTCTTTTATAAGGACTGATCATTTATTGTCTTGTGGCACCAGAAAACATGCTCAGGGTGTACTGCTTTCTGTACCAAAATTAGATAAACACAAGCCATGATCTGTAGTATAAAAAAAGCCAGAATGCCCTAAATTTCACCTTGCCAAGGTACCACGAAGGATTGGGTGCTTTAGTTTTATTTAAAGCAAAGGGTTTGAAAACCTTTCTGTTAGGTGGTGAAGGTTTACATGCACGTTGCTCAAATAGTGCTGCTGAGGTTGTCAGGTCTCAGGTAGAGCTTTAAATGATGGAGCTGAGGCACTGAGGGCTTCTACCAAGCTCTTTACAGCAAAGGGAGGTAACAGCCACTGAGCTAGTCCAGTAGCTTAAATTCTGCTTGAATTTGGTTTCTAAATACCTAGCAAAATACTTATAGAAAGCTGATTATGTCTTGGAAGTTAGAGATTTAGTTATATTTTAGTGCTATTCCCGTGATAACTTTAGGTAGTATCTGTCAAACTGTGTATCAGAAGATAGTTGAAAATATATTTGATTTATTCCAGTTTTATCAGTACGGACAGAGATAAAGACGTACCCATGCAGAAGATATGCACGGTATCTCTGGCATCGGATACCGGAGTAAGTGACCGGGGTTCAGCTGTTGCCCGTGCGTGCTAAGGGTGGTCCAACGTGCTTCAGGAACATGGGGGTTTGCTTCCAGCCAAGGTTCTAGCCGTATCTTTGGGCTGCTGAGCTTCCCTGGTTTCTGGTTCCTCTAAACCTGTGTTTATTCCAGAAGTGACAGAGTTACCCCTCTGGTGACTGTGTGCACCTCTGAAGGCATTGACGCCTTTGCAAATTTTGTTTAGTTTGTATTTAAGGAAATGCTGGTTTGGGGACAGTTTGCTTATATTCGTTATTCACTGAGTTCGGCAAAGCTGGACTTTGGAGTTTCAGCTGATGCTTGCGACAGGAAAAAAAATAATAGTTTGGAAATTTAGGAAGGATACTGAAAAACAGTTCCTGTTATTTTTTTAAAGCTCCACGTAGCAGTGCTGTTGTGGGTTTCGGAACAGTTTTTGAAAAACAAAAACGAGATGGAGGAAGGCAATGTGAACAAATGCAATACAAAATGGGGTAAACTTTGAGACTTTATCTTTCTATACATTATTCATTGCGGCTAGTGAAAGGCAACTTGGCTTCTCTTGTGGTTTTGACGGCCAGTTGGAAATGGTGAAAATGTTTGTAACTTCTATTGTGTTTTTTTCTAATTAGACAAGGCAAATAGTTTATGAAGAGCAAGGACAGAATTAATCATGGGCTCTTGCTCATCACAGCTGTGCTCTGAATGCCTGACAGAGCCACTTTATGGCATATAATTCAACATATAGAATAAATGTACTACAAAAGACATAGTTTTGAAAGCATTTTCAGTGGCAATCGCGTTGTTTTGCAAAGTCCTGAGCACAACTGATTACAATTGAACTGAATGGGAATTGAGAGAAGCTTTGGAAAGTGAAATCCTTGCTGGCGTTTTCAAAGAGGAGATCTGAATCTGGATTACAGCTCTTTATGCAATTTGGATATAATTTTCATGTCTAATTTGGTGGCTGTATTAAGCATATTGAGTGTTTTCTGCAGGCAGTTGGTTACCTAAGCATCCAGCTATCTCTTTGGGTTTAAAAGTATAGGAATCAGGAGATTCTGAGAGCACTTTCAAGCCACATGATTAGAGTCTTCCCCTTCAGTCAATCTTAAGACTAGAAACTGTATTTATATTCTATATGAATTCTACGTATGTTTTTTTTGAATGATATGATACCAGGAGCAATAGTAGTTAATGTTTTTTACTAAGTTTGAAATGTATATTACTTAGCATTAGCTTTTTCAAGTAATATTAACCAGTTTGTTTATTGCTCTTCCAGTGTTTTTCTTTTCTATTTAACCAAATTTGAAGCACTTCAGCTATACTACTTCTATTTTAAAAGCCCTCTCCCACTTTTGTTTTAGTAAGAGTGTCCACACTTGTGAATAACATTTTGAGTTGAAAAACACTAGTTTAGGTTTATGGGGTGCAGCTGAAGGTGACTTCTCAGTCTTTTACCTGAGCCGGACTTCAAAAATGATTCACTTCAAAAATCATTTTCACTTGTGAATGGATGTTTGCCTTGTACCTATGTATTTGGAATTACTGACCTACATGTGCAAACCCTATCTAGACATGCAAATCCCATTCATTTGCAAGGTTAAGTATTTGTGTCCACACTCTAAAGGTCTGTTTTAAATCACTTAGACCCCACTACTGACAGACATGACTGTGAATGTAAATGTTAGTTCATAAAACGTCCACCATAAAAGAAAGGGTATAATTCTCTGTTACATCATTATTTTATTGCAGTGGTGTCTGTAATATCCATGTCGATGTGAAAACTGAATTGAATGAAAATGTGGCTCATTTGGCTCTCAGGTTGTCTATTGCTAGTAGAAGATGTTCACAGATTTCTATTTGATTTTGTAGTGTTTGTGTATACTGTGCTAAAACACTCTTCTGCCAGCTCTTGAAAATACTGAAAGCATTGCAACCACACAGGTGACGGTTTCAGAGAGATTAGATAAGGGTCTGATTATGTAGGTGCTTAGTGAAAACAAACCTCGTCTTTTGCAGTTGTCCCCTGTGATGTGGTGGAAGCATTGTGTGGGTATTGGATCAAATACACTTTTGGTTATTGATTTTTAAAGCACCAGTTTTCATGGAGTGGAACGGTATTCTGGAATTGATTATTTGTATTATAAATTACAATGGCTAGTCTGTTATTAGCAAACAGATTTCAATTGTGGTTGTCTCTTGCAGTGCCTGATATCACATGCATCGGTGTTTAGCAGAGTTTAGGAGAGTTAAAATCTTCATAATAATGGATCACGGAAACCAAAAATGCTACTCCTTACTGGTATTAGATACTTCCTTCAGTAGAGCAAATCAAAGTTTACTGGGTTCAGAAATGCCAAAGCAGCACATTTTGTACTCCTCAAAAAAAATATAAAAAAAATCAGCTTCTGGAAGTGAAAAACATCTGCATCTAAAACACGCCAATTAGCAAGAAGACACGAGTGATGCTAACGCTCTCAGTCTATTTTTGGTCACTGCCTACGTGATCAGGAAAAAACAGAATGCTATGGCTTTGATTAACTCTTCTTATTCCTTCTTTTAAAGCATTTATTCTTATTTTCAGTAGTGAAATGTTGATGAACAAAGTATGCCTATGAAGATGTATAAATATGGATAGAATTGAGCAAATACATGGTCACTGGTAATTTATTTGATATATTTACTAAATATTCTGCAAGCTACCGAGTATGATTCACTGTACCATCCTACATGGAAGGCCACAGAAGAGTTCTATATATTTATATGTCATAGTTGTATAGCTAAAGTTTGAATTTTCACATCTGCAATTTTTATTTTGTTTTGATTTCTGTTGTCTTACTTGACACTTGTCTTTTAAAACTGCAATGACAGTAAGCCAAAATAAAATGTAAATTCAAATTTTGAAATAATTTGAAATCATCCTCAGTGGAAAATATAGCTTTGAGGTCGTTTTTCTAATGCAGTTTTCTCCCTTGAGAGCACCATATACCTTTGGATTACTTGTTACTTGTCTACATAGATCTCAATGACTTCTTGATTAGAGAGGGACTTCTGCAGACAGTGCCCTTGTCTGTGAAATGCTGTGCCATCCTAAGTGAAGTCTAGAATTGTTTGCTGTGTGGTTATTTTTTTCAGTTTTAATTGTGAAAACATGATCAGATTCATAGCTATTGGTGCGTGTGAGGTTCATGTTCCTGTCCCATGAGCATTCATGTAAGTCATACTCAGCTGTTTAAATGTTATGTGAGAGCAAGCTCTAGAGGAAGGTAAATGGTGAAACAAAGTTGCTTGAAGATTGCTGTGGAGTTACAAATGTTCTTCATGCTGTTGAAGTGACTTCCTTGCAGTTTGGTGTATCGTGTTTCCAAGAATATCCTAGTTAGAGTTTAGGTCTAGTACAAGTAACCATGATAACATGGCAGGCTCTGGTACCTTCCTCTCTAGTAATGCATCAGGTTTTTTTAATTATCTCTCTTTTTTCAAACGTAATTGCTCTCCTATTCCATTAATTTAAAAAAAAAATACTATTGAACTATTGACCTGAAAAAAATGTGGCTTCTTCCGGTAAGTTTCCTTATTTCACAAGAAACTGTATATTTGTTATTTATATGCGTGAACTGTAAGGCCAAATGCACTCATCTTTGGAGTTAAAGAGTTATTCATAAAGAGTTAAAGAGTAGTGAATCACTAGGTAGAATCATGTAGTGATATTTTATAAAATAAGACAGAGAGAGAAAGCAAAATTGTTTAAAACTACCTGGATTAGGAGTTTTCCAAGGGATGAAATTTAGTTGTCCTTATCCTCCCAGAAAATGTCAAGGCCTCTGTTCTGTTTTTCTGGCCAAAGATGAAGAGCAGTCTTTTGGTGCAGTCCAATGTATTGTGTTATTCAAAGTGCTTTTAAAAATATGACCCAAAGTCCGAATGTGAAGTAGCTAAGGACTTGGCCTCAATTTCTTTTGAAATTGTCCTCCTTTGTTCCCTGAAAAGTTTCAGGTTTTGTGATTTGCTAATTTATTACTATCTTACGACATATTGTTCCCTATTTCAGACCCGATCTATTTGGACCTATGCACGGTGAGATTTTAAAACAAGTAATTGGTACCAAACTGTGTTGGCAGAAGGAATCTGAGTAGAACCTGTCACACTTTTGCTAAACTCAGTTGACTTTCAGTGAACAGAAGAGGTTCATTTAGCCCGGCTGCCTTTTTAATGTGGGGTTCTCTATTTTTAGTAAGTTTGTTATAATTGTCTTTTTCCAAAATCACTTGTTAAAAAGACTGTTGGGAACATCCTTCAGACTATGGGAAAGCATACGTTTGTAATATTTTGTAATCCTTTAGTTCTTTAGTCTACGCGTCTGAGTATTTCATAACCACTGAAGTATTGCAGAAGGTGCGGCTTTAAATTAATCAAATAGGTTTTGCCTTTTCTATAGCAAGGCAGAGTGAACATCTGAGCCCTCGCTAAGGACATAACAGACAATCATATTGATACTGAGTATAAAAAAAATACTTCAGCTTGGAAGTTGCCTTAGGTTTGCAATGTGTATAACCAGTAGCAAATAATCCAGTTACTTGCTGCCTATATGAACTGTGTTGGAAGTTGTTCAAGGCTTAGGTTGAGAACTTGGGGGAGTTCTCAGGCAGGTGCAGAACATGAGGAGAATCTCAGCTATATGCGCGCTTTTTCTTCCTTCCAGAGGTTACCAATTGTCAGTATGGGATACCTACAACACCCTTTTAATGGACACCAGTGGCCGTTCCTCAGTGAAATCCCTGCTGGCGTGATTCAGCCCTTTTGAAGTCCATGGATTCTGTTGGGTTTTGGACAAAGCCATTGACCGTTGTGAAGGCTCAGCACCTGCTTGGTGAGTTGCAGTTTGAAACCAGACCTTAATGGCTTTGAAGGTGATTTACAAATAGTTTAGAGTTATTTTATCTCTAATGTTTAGCATTTTTCCTGATCCTGCAAGGTAAAACCAACTCATCAGTTAATTATTGTTATTTGAAGTATAGCATATGGGGAAATAAAAAAATATGTTGCAGGTACAGCAATAAAATGAAATCCTAATTAGTTACTGGGTAAAAATGACAACAAAAGAGGGCACCAGTTCTCCACAGATCCCAGGTTTGGTGTGCTCACAGGTTTCCCCCTCTCTAAGTGTGAAGCACCGATAATGGAACAATTACCTTTTTTGGGGTGAAGTAAAATCTGTGTTTACTCATATTTGCAATTTCAGTGGAATCCTTCCAATGCTATTTATGAGACCTTGAATGGACTCTGAGATAATGAGTAGCAAAGCTCATTGCAGAGCAGCAGTACCCTCTATTTTAATCCTCTGGACCAGCTGTGTTGAAGACAGCTATAGTCTTCTTGCTGCAATGGTGTAAGAGTTGTGATCTTTTAATGGGACCACTTAAGTTATGCAAATCTGCACAGAATAGAGCATCGTGCACCGTCAAGCTGCTTTTCCTCCACGAGGAGTGAGGTGGGTTTGTACCATGTTGGAGTTGCAGAGACCTCCATATTCCTTTCACAGGCTGTTCCAGAGTCCACTGATATGAATGAGAAGATGTCTTCAAAAGTAGCTTGTGATGATTTTGTTGGGTTTCAGGCTTTGGTCAGGAAGCTCGTGGCATCTTTTTCCATGCTGTTGGCAGCCCACGGCAGGCTGAAGCCCTGAAGTGTCTGAACTCTGTGAGCTGAGCAGTGGGAGTGTGGGGAGCACCACTGCTCAAATGGTCATGAAATGAATTTCATCCTTTGTATATCAAGTATAATCTTGTTCTAGCTATTTCCTTAGTTCCTTCATTTGAGCTTTGATGTAAATAGTAGTATATTTTCTAAATATAGCCAACAGGTAACCCAACAAGAACAGGAAATGATCCTATACGTGCTATTTATTCCAGCTGCAAATTCCAGCCAGACAGGGAAAAAAAATCTACAATATTTTTAACGTTTTTGAAATTGTATTGTTTAAATTCCAGGCATTTTCAGCATTCCACATTCCTGGAAGTTAAGAAATGTACTTGATGTTGATCCTGTAGCTTTTTGATTTTGTCATTTTAGTGCGTTTGGTGACCAGTAGGTTCTATTTGTATTAGGGTCTGTGTGTCAGAGTAATTAAAGTCAAGCCAGTGATGTTGCTTAAGCTTCAGTGGAAACATTGAAATCCTCTGGCTTAAACTCTGAATTTAGGTCTGACATAACTAGATAATGACCAGGCATCAAATAGTTTAAATACCTTTGCGTTATATTTGATCTCTCTTACGTACCTATCAAAATTTCTTTCAAAATTTAAAACAGCCTGAGGCTTTCCCCATGTAAAAAGTGGATCCTGCCTTTCCCAGATTTGATGGTTTGATTCCAGAGAGGTTTGCCAGTGTTTGGTTCCTCTTAAATGCTTGCTATTTCTGTACAATTCCCTGAAGTGTATGATGGTTTATTCGATTTCATTAACATTTGGAAAGGATTTGAGGAATTGCATGGTTTGGTCACTACAGTAAAAAGATAATAATGCTCGTGGGAGAAGCTGTATGTGGAAATTGCATGTGAGGAGTTGCGTGTCCATCCTTGGAGGCGGTAACAGCCTTTCTCTATGGTGTGCTATAAAGTTTTAACTGCTCTAATCAGCCAGGACCATCACTACCACTCATGTCAGGGGAATGGCTCTCTTATATGATAACATCTGAAGGCTGTTCTCATTGATGGCCATGCCTATATAGCATTTTCTTAGCATGAGACCATGCTCGAGTCCGATCTTGTCACATACTGAAATAATTTGCAGGGAAGGCCACCGTGAGAGGAGGGCTGGCTGGGATCTGGCAATGGAGTGGGGAAGCTTGAATTCATGTTACCTCTTCCCATGGGCTCAAGCGCGCCTGTATTACAGGCACAGTTATAAAGCCTTTCTCTTTACCTAGTTACCTTTTTTACCGGCTACGTAATGCCGTGCAGTGGTGTCACACCACCGGAGCAGAGCAGGCTAGTTGTCTAGTTCCCTTTCTTAAAAGAAATGTCCTTAGTAGGAAGGCAGCAGGGGGTTGGAGGCAGCTGAGCTACAGGAGTCCACTTGCTGGCAAGGACAGCTCACAGTGTGCTCCGGGCTGCTCTTCTGTGACCACCTTAAGCCACGGTCCATGTGAACCAGCTGGTAAGTGTTGATATGACTCCTGTATTTCAGCAGCACGTTGCAAAGGTGTTTGTGGAGTGTTGCGAGTTGTTTCGGTGAGTTGGGCAGGAGTGGGGAAGGACTTGTGGGACGTGGCACAGTTAAAACAAACGCACATCACTTGGTATTTTAGATAGGTTTTTGCAAGACTTCAGAAGGGGTCGCAGTGATTCCTATGTCATAACTTGCTGGCAATGGTTTGCCCCAGAGACCTTCCAGCGTTGCTTGCAGCCACGGGAAATTACAGTTAAAAGAGGTTGCTATCGCAGCAGCCCAGGCTGACAGCAAGAATAAAATAGCATGTGGCCTGCAGCACGTTCCTCCCTGGATATCACTGACTGGAAAACAGCAAAAGGGCAGGAATACTGTTGTAAGGATATTGAAGTAGTCTCTCTCTTTTTTTTGAACTTGTACTTGAGGGTCTTTATATGTTAACACAGTCACATATGTGTTACCCAGCATTTTGGGATGATAATACGGGGTTTTATCTCGGATCTTTGAAAACTGCTTGCTTTGAAGTCTGAAATGTGTATCATGTAGCCATTTCTTGGGAGAACTGTTTCCCTGCTCTAAATCAAAAAAAGGAAAGCTTGATTTTATTTATTTTTTTCTTTTTAGAAACAAACTAGTTGTGAATGGGCCCAGAAAACCTTACCAGCATAGTGTCGCTGTAGTCTCTTGTGCTGAGAATTCCAGCTGCAGTTTACATCCCTCCCTCCTCCCTCAGCACTTCCCTCTCCACCTCATCTCCTGGCATGTGTTTAATCTTAGACATAGATGTAAACCTGTCTATTCCTTATTTTGCATCCTTCGAGTATTATTATAATAATGCCAGTTTATTAAGAATTAATGCCCCTTCGTGAACCGAGGATAATGGAATGGCCACATTTCCTCTTGTGCTGGACTGTGATTTACTAATAGGAGCTTCTAGGGAAAGGATCATAAAAGAGTGAGGCCCCCACCTCTGGATTAATATTTAATCAGGTGTTAAGAGAGCCTTGTGTCGGATCCTAGAGTTGCTAGCAGAAACCTCCAGGGGAAATGAGGGGGTCCTGCATCTTAAAGGGGCAATGCAGTTATAATTAAAGGCTTGATCCACAGCCCATGGACGTAAATGAAAAGCTCCTGTTGATTTGAAGATCTTTGGATCTGGCCCAAAGGGAACCAAAAATAATGAATGTTTTTGCATGTGAGACAGAGGAAGACAGACATACTTATTATTTCTAAGGTATCAAACAAGGTTAACATGCATGGTCTAAATTTAAAATGAATGGGATGGAAAAGGTCTGCTGCAAAAGACACGCATCAAACAAGCTGGGGGCCAAACTGTTCTGAACTTTTTAAATATATGAATTCAGATGGCTTATTTCTTGTGTTTCATGGTCAAATAAGCTACACTGAGAGAAGTGTGGCAGCTGAGTTTTCTAAGTCTCATTATGGTTTGTGGACTATAGATCAAAAATCTGGTTTTAAGTAGGCACAGATTAGTTCCCTTCAGTTTACAAGCGAAACCTGCCCCTGGTTCCCTAAATCAGCTGCAGCCTCTGCAGCCTTCTCTGCCCATGGGAGCAGATCAGGTGTGATTGCTCCCAGGCTGCCTCTACAAATGCCTCTGTGGGAGACAGCCCTGCAGACCACCAACGCAGAAAGTACAGATAACCCATCTGATGATGCATCTCATAAATCTAATTTCTGCAAAGTAAGTGCCTTTTTCAGTTATTTTACCATGTTCCTGGTACTTTTAATGGGTTATTTCATCCTAAAGCTGGGCCTTTGGATTTACCAGAGCTTAAAGAAATGTTCTTGACTTGGAACAGGGTGTTGGTGGAGGTTGGGTTGTTGGTCAATATAGTTGACTACTGAGTTTTAAACTTAAACTAGAAGAAAAGGCTCCAACTGACATGGAACCCCCCAATAAGCAGAAAGAAGGCAAAAATCAGGCTTGGTCTGAGGCTGTTCTCTCCAGGTGAGGTGGGAGAGGGGTGGCTGTTCTGCTTTTCCAGTGGATGAAAGAGAAGGAAGCTTGACTGTGGCAGATCTCTCTTCTTGCTAGAGAGAACATTTTGCCTTCTGGTGTGTGTTACAAGGGGCTGCCCAGCTGAGCTGATGTCTGTGATCTAATGTCATCCTTTTAAATTGGCCTTTCAAACCAATATCCTCAGTGTGTATGCAAATACATGGAAATTGCACAGGAAGATAGCACAAATACCTCCTCAGGGTGGCTTAGCAGGACCTATTGTATTTCATTGCAGGCTGCCATGTCCTTGGTCACTGTGTTTCGATTGATCTGAGTTTGCATCTGCTCTCCATCTATGCTGGTTTTGCATTTGTGCTAAATATAGCATAGACGAGGGGCAGTGATTAGGACTGTGTTTGTATTGATAGATCTTCTCTCGTTCTCTGTGTACATCCTCTGGATGCCTTGCACAAGTTAACTTCGTGCAGTACAGTATTGAATGACAACGTGGTGCATTACATCTAGTTAATTTAGAAAATCTGCTGCTATTCCTTCAATTGATTTTGGTTATTTGCATTTAAACCAACAATAAATCCTAAAACATAAGCCCACAGTTAAAGTGTTTGTATGAGTGATAAACCCTTTGAGAGAACTTAGGGTGGGCATTTTCTGTTCTTTGTTTTGTGCTTTTGCAAAATCCTTGGGTATTGAGTTTTGAGCATGAATTGTAGTTTTCATGCAAAGTTACAGCTGTTTCTAACCTAAAGAGTTTGATAGGGAACCACAAAGTGCTGCATCTTCCAAAACAAGAGTGGAACAGAATTTCTGTAGGTCACAGACAGGTTCTTGGGAAGAAGTTGGTCCTATAACTAATTTTTCATCTTCTTTAGGCCAACCTTCCTCCACTGAGGACAGTAGCACGCTTCTGTGGAAACTGTATTGTGTGCTTCATGTGGAACAGGGACATAAGGACAGTAGTGAGTGTGAGTATCAGAGTTCTCAACGAGCAGTGGCAGCCAGAAAGGAGAGAGAACCAGGGGGGAGTAATGAGGCACTTCCTCCCATGCCGTGTTTTGGGGACTGTCATTGGGTGTTCGCATCACTGCACGGGCAATTGCACTACATAGTTAGGCACAGGGTAAAAAAATACCATAGGTTTCAAGGAACTAGTCTTGGGGTGCCATGGGACATGTTCCTCATGTGGAGGTGCAGAAGAATGGGATTTTGGTGCCTGGGACATGTTCCTCATGTGGAGGTGCAGAAGAATGGGGTTTTGGTGCCTGGAACTTCTGAACCTCTTCAAAATTCAAGAGTATCACGCTGGTCATTAAAAAACACAAAGCAAAGCAGAGTGATTTGTCACCCTGAGCATACAGCTGATTTCACGTTTTTCTTTTAGTAACTGTTCATTAAAAAGGCACCTTTAAACAAACAAAAAAACCTGTCCTCTTTCTAATTCTATGCAATTTTAAAGGGACTGTTGGAAGAAGGAGCTGGAAGAGGGTGACTCACATACAGAGCAAGACTAGATTTTTTTCTTCCCCATCCATTAAGAAATATAGTCATTTAGAAAGAAATGGATGGATACTTGGGAGCTGGATACATTTAATCCTAATAGCAAAATTTTTGTGAGTGTATCTAAACCCAAGATATTTGTAATAAGCCTCTTCACTCCTCTTTCCTCTAGTCATCTCTTTAGTTCACATGACTGCTTCCGAGTTCATTGGAGAAAGTGAAAAACATTTAAGCAGAATTTTTAAACTACTTGTTTGTGGTTCTTTTTCTTTCTCTTTTTTTCTTGGACTTTTGGAACCAGAAAATAAGAATGATATTTTTATTTTAAGAATTGGGACCTGGCTATAGCAGAAATTTTTTTCACCTCAGATTTATACTGAAAAAGTTGACCTGATTGTACCTTAGGGTTTTCATGATCTGAAAGGCGGCTGCATGGGTTTTTTGGTTTTGTTTTTATCATCTTGAGGTCTTTGCAGCCACCTCATGCTCCTTAAAAATATAGAATGCCCAATTTTTGTGTTTTGAAGTATTGTAGCACAGTCAATATCTTTGAGGATCGACAGCACAGAGGTGCAGGGATAAAGAGAGCACATGCAAAGCAAGAAAAGCAGGGAGCAGAGATGGATTTGGAACCTGCATCTTACTCAATCTTAGCTGGGCTCCTGAACCACAATGTTAAATAGCCATCTCTCTCATAATGATTGCTCCCAGAGAAAGACTTTCCCTGAAAATCTCTTTCCAACACCATCTAATAGGCAGTGCTTATTTCAGAATTTTATTCCAGCTCATTTAAGTTTAGGGACCTTTCCTGTTGCTCATTAATCTCAAGGAAAAATGCAGATGAGAGAAGTTCAGTCGGTGTGCAGCCACTCTAGATGAATCTGGGCAAGGTCTTTTCTTTCCTCCTGCTGGCTGAAGGTCAGGAGCCAGGGCTGTATTAAAATACCTCGACAGAACAGTACCCAATTACACAGTCTCGTGTAAGGGCTGGAGATTGCGAGACCATTACTATTGGATGGGAAGAGCTGGATCTCCCATAATTTGGTGGGAGATGAGAAATGATCAAAGAAAACTGACTGGTATGTGAAATGGAGTAGGGAAGGGACTTTTGCTTTTAATGAAACAGTATTGGTTCCTTTGTGATCCCGCCTGCTGCCCTCTTTTGCAAATAGTACAAAATTGTCCATTAGTGGCACATAGCACTGCAATAAAACTTATGAAAATTATTTATTGCTACATCAAGCTCTATAGTTCCTCCTTATAAAGCAAGATGCAGCAGAAAGGGGGTAAGGAGTGACCATTCAGCATTTAGTTTCCAAATATTAAGGTCTTACCTAATATGAAATGTATCCGTTGCAATTAAGAGTAGAAGATAATGAAGTTTATGACCATCCTTATTTTTTCCCAGGGAAAGTTTGGCAGTCTGGAGCTGGCCACAAAGCAAGCGATCTCCAATTCATGCAAACCTCAGCTTTGCTGAGAAAAGCTTCTTTCTTTTCTCAGAACACACCTATTGACCTCAATTTTTTTTTTTTTAATTTTTTTTTTTGTAAGAGAGAGAAAAGTCCTCTTTTACAGATATTGCTGCATGGGAGTTTGTTGTCTGTGCAATTTAGGAATCTAGGAGTGTCTCAATCAACCAGTCCTTGTCCCCTTGATGTCTGAGAGCTTCAGTAGCTAATGGGAGGTAGCTGGTCTGATCAGGCAAAAGCCTCCTCTTCCTGTGGTCAATAGGAATTTTGCGGCTGCCTTGTTGTAGTCAGGATTTCAGCCCTAGTGTTCCCAAAGAGATATTGGTTATACATGGTGGAAAACACAACAAGGTATTTTATCAGAAAAGCAAGCACAAATGTGCAAATAAAACCACAGAGATAATAAAGGTCAAAGCTCTTTAATGGACCTTCATAAAGTTATGTACCACTTAAATGCTAATTAACTCCTGTTTTGGGCATTTCAGTGGGATTTAATAAATAGGCTTGCGGAGAACCTCTGCACAGGGCTGAATTTCAGCCTTCACAAAGAAAATGGGAGGAGGTTAGTTTACATTAGGCATCTGTGTATTTTGTTCCCAAAGTAGCATTTAGGAAAATGGCCACAAACAGCACATGCTGTGTTATAGCTGGCAATTTAATCTGCAGGCATGAACATATAAATTCCATGATAGGATGAAGTTTGCCTTGCTGTGAGTGTTGTATAATGGAAGTACTCACAAAAGCCAGAAGGCTGAGCAACAAGTGGCATTTCAAACCTCTGAGTTTACCACAGCCTCACGTATTTTGCACGATGGATATTTTTCTTAGGTTTCTTGTATTTCAAATGCTTTACTTATCGTGGAAACAGCGAGGCTGCCTGAGTGTGGGTGGGGCTGAGTGGTGTTACTACAATGCAGGAAAAAAATCGATTTATTCTGTGGCTTACAATTTATTTCATGGTTGGTGAAATTTCAGTTTAAGTGATGATTATGTTACCCAAGTATGTGGTATACTGTCTCTGTGTCTAGTATAAACAATTACTGTATATGGGTTGCATGTGTGGTTAGAATGTGATGGTGTGGTACTGGGATTTTATCAGGTTTGGGCTGGTCACATTACTCACCAATTCAGACTTTCCTTTTGGTCGAAATCTTAGTATCTATGCAGGTCATTCCAAATGAATGTGAGCAAAACATTTATACCACAAGTCTATCGTCATATATTCCACTGCTTGCACATATTGAAGAGGCATATTATAGATTCGGTGTTTGCTGAGTCCTTAAAAGCACTTGTGGGACTCTACCTGGAAGGGTTGACTTCTTAAATGTCAAAAGTCCCATGGAACAAACTGTTGAGGGGAAAAAAAAAATAATTCTTTAAGAACCTGTGGATGGTATTTCTTACAATGTGAAGTTGGTGATTCTCTGTGTCATCTGAAGATTTTTTGGCAATGCGGGCATAAGTGGTTTGAGCTCCTTGAAAGTGAACCTTTGCTCTGTTCAATAGCACATTTACGTCACAGGATACTGGACTCTAAACCTTCCACTTTCTGGGCTGATCCTGGCATCCCTGTCCTGTGTTTTCTGAATTTGTGCCACAGAAAAATTAGTTTCAGGATTGCAAAGTGTAGAAAATCAAAGCTCTTCTACTCATTTCAACCTCATTCCTGGATGCCTTTGGAGTTGTAGGGTCAAAGACCAGGGGTGGGATGGCTCCATGTGGAGCCTGAAAAGGCAGGTGGAAGTGCTCTCAGACATGGACTGTGGATTTAGGTGTTCCCAAAGACTCTTCCAGCCCTGGGTGCAGTGTTGGGCAGGTGACAGCCCACCAGGATCACCCTGACAAGGCATCTGGGTTGGGTGTGACAAGTGGCCCCATCACAAAGTCTCTGGAAATAGTCACAGCTCTGCTTCTTGTAGTCAAGGGAGGAAGGAAAGAGGAAGGGGTAGGACAGTTTTCCCTTCTAGCAGGCAGACAGTTTTACTATCTTAACATGGCATTTCAGTCTTGCCTCTTACTCGAGTTCCCTCCCCCCATTCTCCCTTCAGCTTTAATATCTAGGTTTGTCTGATTTTAAACTGGGTTATTTGAATGTCAAACTTTCAATAACACTTTAATAGAGGTGTCCATTAACCCATGCTAAATTACAGCAGAACATCTCTGGAAATACATGTGACATCCACATGAATACCAAATGAATTCATTAAGATCAGCGCTATTACAATGAATACCAAATGAAACCCACAATGATGGGGACATCATCTTTCTGTGAATAATCGACAGCGTTCCTTTGGCACTAGTCAAACACATCAGCTGTTTGTTTCCACTGATGAGAGGTGGCAGCCTAGGTTTTGGTTAGATAAACAAATGATGACACCAATAATCACTTAGTTGGTGGCTGTAATGCTTAATAATCACATCCTGATATCATGCATACTAGAAGCAGTGCTGCACTACTTATGCATAATGAATCCCAAACACTTCATAAAAGGTGATAACTTTCTTTGACCACTGAATATATTATTTATAAAAGTACTCCATTCCCTTCCCCCTCCCACCCTTGGAGATCCTTTTAGATTTTTTTTATCATGTAGAATACACTGGTAGCACATCTTAGACTATGAGGTCTCATCTTATACATAATTTATAAAACAATTTACAAGTGATTTATTTTTAGCAATAAGATAAAACATGGTGTGAAGGGTTTTGCCAACAGAGATATAGACGGTTGGGGTGTAATACTTGTGGAGGAGCCTGGGGTCAAGTGAAATCTATTTTTCTGTTTTCCCCTGAGGCAAACTTTAAGGAGACTGCTTTTGAGCTCATTTACATAGTGCGCTAAGCACACACACTTCCCTAAAACTACATGAAGTTGTATGGCACCATGTTCTAGATGGCCTTGAAAAATATCCTTTAACAGAGCATATTGGTAGTTAGATCTTGTTGATAGACACGATATAAGTGTCCTTTCCTGGTGCTGTCTGCTCGTCTGGTTTAATGACTGGCTCTTTCTGGCTGAAACCCCTACTGAGTGGTGGAGCTGCTGATGTCTACACAGATGATGTCAAATCCTAGTTTATAATACTCAACTCGTCGATGAAAGAGGAAGGATTGTGTTAGCTGCTCTCTCCCAGGAGATGGCACTGTTTAAGAGCATTAGCAGAGTTTCTTGCACGTCATTAACCTCGTGTCCTTGCACCAACCCTGGTTCTCAACAGTCAGTAATTCATGAATATCATGGTAGTAGCCTAATGGAAGGAGAAACATGGGTTCTGTGTTGCAGCAGAACCTCTTTGTCAGCTGTGATGGTCTTTGATTTTAATTGGTTATTGTTGTTGGGCTTAAGTGTAGCAAGATGTTCAAAGATGTTGACCTTGCAGCTTTGCTTCTGTCCCAGCCTGCAGCCGTGTGTACTGTGACAGGAGAACCTCTGGCTTTCTCTTATACTAAAAATTATTTTACATCAGCCGTAGCTTTCTGCAAAAGTCTGTTTCTAAAGGGACCTTGCCTTGGAGTGCTGGTAACCAGCATAGCACCAAGTGTGATGAGCATCAGTGACCATATGTGCTTATCCAATAACCATTGAATTAGGTTCTAACCTTCTCTTTCCCAGTTCCTTCAAAGCGAAGTCGGGAAAATTTCCCAGTTCTTATTGGCTATGTAGAAGCGCTGGTCAAAAGTGACCCCTACCTGCTGGGATCACCAGCTGGTGGCTTTCAAAACTGAAGCTGTAGGCTGGGTGTTACACTGTCGTGGGTTGTACAGTCTTCTGTAGCCACCTAATCAGCATGCTGGTACTCTGCTAGTGTGCTTAAAGAGGGCTTTTTACTTTTTCTGTGCCCGTTACTGTGTAAGACAGTGGAGAAAATAACTCCAAGTCTCCAGTCTCTGTTTTTCGTGTAACATCCCAAGCTGGTTCTGACTGTTGGCATTTATGCAACAGAGCTGGGGAAATGTGTAGGTGCTGCGGGCTTCCCGTGGGATCAAGACACTCGTACCTGTGTGCCTAGAGGGAACGTCCTCCTGGAAGGTCATCTGAAAGGGTAAACGTGTTGCTACAGAAACTGAAGCAGAGCAGTGCCCATAGTGGTGCTATGTCCAGATGCTGAAACGGATGTGATGTAGGGGAGAGTACAGAAATTGGGGATATCTGCCATTGGGGGAGTCAGGATGAAAAATATCTTGAGGAAGAAGCTGGAAGCAGAGTCTGGGCTATTCTGGGGTCTGCCTTGTTGCAGAATTCCTTTCGTGCTCTCCGCTCCTCAGCATGTCTCGCCCTGTGCTCCAAGGTCTCCCTTGTGCAATCCCGGCCTTGAAACAGTTCAGCTTTCCCACTCCTAGGGAACTAAGTTCCTAGTAATCTATTTGTTTAAAATTAGTATCTACAGAGTTAACTCCTTGAACAGCCTAGGCTTTGATTTGGGGAGACTGGGGACATACACCCTGGAAAACTGTAAATGCAGGCACTGCTTTCCTTTGCATCCAGAATTCAACAGAGCTGTCAGATAACACATGAGAGATGGTTAATAATAAATTAAAAACATCGCAGCCACAGGGAAACTGCATCTCTTCCCCTCCCCCCAAACCCCTCTTCTCTTTTGCTTTTTTTTTCTACCCCATGGGCTTAATCAGCATCAAAGAGTAACAAATCCAATAAAATGTTTCCCTGAGCCAGGAACCAGCCTGAGCTGGAAAGGCACACACTCCATCCCCTCTCCTCTCCCCTGACTGCCAGAGCCTTTGCGAAACAGCTGACAGTCGAGGTGAAGATAGAACAAAGGAAGAGATGAGGAATGGTAAATCACAGAGACACCCCCCATCTCTCATCTGGTGTTACAGAGCTCTAATAGTCCTCTTGTGCTTTTAGGCTACTAGTTCAGAAAGAGCTTTTCTGGCTCCTGACTTGGTTTTTATCCCACTGAGATCAGAGTTTTGGGGGGAGGGAATGAGAAGGGGAAAGCATACATTCATTCCTACCGATTTCCTCCCTTTTAAAACTGAATTCAGACAAAAGCAACCCTGACAAACTGCAGTGGGCTGCATGTACACCTCTGATAGTTTTACAGCCCTAGTGCTCCACAGATACCTGCTGGTGCCTTGCTGGGCTGGGAGCAAGCAATGCCATGCCGGGACCTGGCAAGGGTCTGTGCCATGGCCCCCTCCCCACCCTGCTCTTGCAGGCTCCTCCTCTGCCGTGGTATCTCTTTTTCAGAGCCAGGGGAGAGGCAGGTCATTCCTGAGCCAGGACGAGAAGGTGATGTTGGCCTGGATCTTCAGGGGTGAAAATTGACATTGGGTGTATTTGAAGTCAATGGGCTGACATTGCTTTTCTGTAGCTGAAGATTCAGCCTAAGGTATCCACTTGTCTAGGACTCCAATAGTGCTTGTGGCTCCAGGAAATTAAAAAAAAAAAACATTAAAAAAGGGTTATCATGAAGAACTAAGGAGAATGTAGCCTCAGCAAGTTCTTCATTCTGTGCTGCTCTTTGTGGATTGCTGCTCTGGGTATGTCTACGTCCCCTGAAGCTGTAATATCTAAGCATTTCCTAGTTATTAATATTGTGAGTGCATCTTCTACATAGCCTTGGAGAGAGAGTTGCCATCATTTCTGTCTTAGAGATGAAAATTGGAGCACAGAGGAAGGAAGGTTTTGCTCATGGCCATGTAGAAAAGCCTATGGCAGAGTTAAGAAATGAATCCATATAACTCAAACTCTGCTCTATCGGATCATAGCCAGGAGAACATCCTTCCCATTGGCCTGTGTGAGCTGTAACACTTTCAGGTGAGTTGAGGCGTCAAGTCTGCTCTGTGCCGAGTCCAACTTTCTAAACCTGCTGTTCTGTGCTGGATCATAACCACACTAAAGGTAGAGATTTTGGGTATCTGACAGACTGCTCCGTCTACCAGTGCAACGGACAGCTGGACGCCGAGCACTCTATACCTCAAACAGTTTGATGTAGCCTTCCAAGTGAGATAGATTGGCTGTGCATTTTGCCCGTGCATATGTCTTTCAAATGAGGTCCCAAAAAACCTCATCCTGTTTGATTTACATCACAAGAAAGATCCCTTGGCATTTTTATTCTTATTTCATAAGAATAGACATTCTTCTGCATTTCCTGTTCTATAACAATTCTCCCCGTGTGTTGCTGTGCTGTGGGTGCTGTCACCCTACTGAATACGTGTGTCCCTACGGATCGCTGCTCTGCGAGTGAGAATGTCTTTGTTTGGATGGGGTAGGTGTAGGGTAAGGGAAGCTCGTGGCTCCTGTGTAGGGCTGGGTCACATCTAGAGCACGCACAGTGTGAGTCATGGGAGGCACTGTAGGAGGTTGAGGTGGTGCTGCTGCTGAAGTCATTCTACCATAGCACTGGAAAATACTATTTTTTCTTAGAGGGAAAGTGTCTTGGATCCACTTTCTCTGTAAGGAGGCACAAGTCTTCCCCCTGAGAAGCTGTAGCACGGCTGGCACTGTGAACTAGCCGGGCTTTAATGAATTAATTCAAAAACTACCAAAGAATTCCTATGGAAATACAGACAGCATCCACATTACGGCCATAATTAATTAACCAATCAATTATCATGATGAATGCTATTTTAATGAATCAGTTGCAAATCATTTTCAGTTCCTATGGTTTTCATTGGGAGCACATTAATCACAGCAGACTCTTTGGGTTGCGGAGGAATGTGGGATGTAAATCCAAGACCTGAGTACGTCTTTAATAGAGGTGAGCCAGATTCTCAGCGATCAGATCCAGATGCAGGTATGGAAAGCTGTCCTGAAGGTCAGAGGCTCTTCACATCTGGGAACACAGAGCTGGGACATTATAGCAACTGGCCCAGAGTGTGAAACAAGGAGATCTGAAATGACCCAGGACTGGGATGAGATATCAAACAGTTTCAGATTTGGTCTTTCCTTTTTATATTAATTCTTTTTCTATTAGGAAGAAGGTAAAATAATGCATAATAGTGATTTATGAGATGTTGGATCAGCCAATACTGGGTTTGGTTTTTCTGTTTGGTTTGTTTTTTTTTTTTTTCCTGATGTTAGATTGGGATTCTTGTAGCTTTGTATAAATACAATTGACTTTAGTGATACTCTGTACAGGGGAAGTGGCTGAATGGATCTGTGTGAGAGGCTGGGGTGAAATCTGTAAAGGCTGTTCTCGAACCGCTGCTTGGACATTGCACTTTCTTTCAGTTTAGTGTTCATTTACTCCTGTGAAGCTCTTGGATGATTCTGCCCTCTCCAAATGCTTCTAAACAGTGTGATCAACAAAAACACTGATTTAATGATTAGACTTAAACCCTTGGATGTAGCACCTTAATTTCACTGAGATGTTGACAAAACTCCCTTATTGCACCTGGAATTATCCAGGAGGCACGCTGACTGAGGTGGGGTGTTCTGTTTGGATGGGTTTTGCCTTAAAGCCCCTTGGAGTTGGAGCTGCTACAGGGAAGTCCAGTAGATACATCGCAACACCCATAGCATTGATGTGGAACGACACAGGAAGCACAGGCTTTTCTACTGCAGGAAATTGTGGATTTGTGGTGTGGCTGGGGATTATTGTTTTTATTTTTTTTTAATCAAAGATACAGCTTTTAAAAAAAAAAGAAAGTAGGGACGTCTTGGGGGAAAAGATTCTGAACTGGCTTGAGGACATTGATAGACTGCATTTCAGGGCATTGTACGGAATAGAAATATTCCACTTCTATAGAAATAGAAAAAACCTAAATCAATTAGAAAATATGTTAAGTAATCTACAATGTCAAGCTTGAGCCTGAGGTAGTTTTATAGTATAACGTAACCATATAAGCATTAATTTAGGAACTGGTCTCTGTAACATACCTATTATAAATGGCTTATTTCACTCACAGGTTAGAAATACATGTATATCCCTCTCGTGTACCTAAGGGAACCTGCTCATCATGGGATGGAGTTTGTGTATTTCATTGCATTATTTTATCCACATTGTCAATGTAGCAGGTTGGAATACAGTAAGAAGAGGTGTCTTAAATGAGTTTAATGACATGGGTAGATAGACATTACTGGAAACTTTTTGTAAACACAGATATTATACGTCAGATAATATGTTTATCTTTGGTGTTTATTATATGTTGCAGTCTAAAAGGCAGAGTTTTGGCAAATGTGAGCCTAATATTTGTTTCCTAAAGCTATACAAAAGTATCTGTAAACTTTTGGAAGCCCTTAGAAAACCCTGTCTTCTGATGGGATGTGGGCACCCAGTCCATGTAACAAATACAAAAGCTCGCGAGTAGTCCTGACATGGCTATATTAAAAAATGTGGGGAAATATTTGTGGGATATTTTTTGGAGTCTTTATACTGCTTTACTGGCAATCACATGAATTTTATATCTGTCATGAAATCTCCTGACATTTTTACCAATATGTTGCAAGGAGGTCATTAGAACAATTACTGAGATGTGGGAAAAGAAGTAGCATTCCATAGCATCAATTGCCAGCACTGCCATCTCTAAGCAATTAAAAACCATGAGAACAAAAATTAGATGTTTTTCTGTACTGTGTATCAATAGGGTGCACTCACAGTTGTTTTTGAGGTTTTCTACACTGCTATAACGCTAGACTTACATTCTTGAAAAAGATGAAGCTGTTTTGGAAAAATTGAAGTAAATTGAAAAAATCTCAAGGAAACTTTTTTTTTCTTCCATTAGAACTCACTGACTTGATACATGTAAAGATTTTATAGAAACTATTCAGTTTTGACAACTTCCCATGGGAAACAAATGAGTTTTGTTAGGAATCAGTTTGCTTTCTGAGGTTCCACCAGATTTCGTTTCAATTATTTGTGAACCTGAAGCAACGAGTCAGCCCGTTCCGATAGTTGCAATTCCCAAAGTCACTGGGCTGGCCACGGCCAGTTTAGGTGGGCCAAAGGGGGTCTGGGAAAACCATCCTGACATAGGGTGCTGGAGCTGGGGGGGAAATGGTGTTTCTGGGCTCCCAGCTCCTCACCCATCTGATGTATTGCCAACAACCCACGGGTTTCACAGGCTTTTGGATCTCAGAGGTCTTTAATTGCCAAATGGCTGCGACAGATTTTCAAATGAATGTGACTCTTTTCAGCACAAGTGTTAATGGCAAACTTACTGAGATGCTATTTCACCCTTGCTTGGCAGTGATGGGCAGTGCTGAAGCCAACACAAATTTTGTCAAGCTCGGGCTGTAGTGACCAAGGTTGTTTCCCTCGCTATAGTCCTCTAGGAAGGTATTTAGACATCTGAGAGATCGTAATTCGTTCTGGAAATGACATATTTCAGTATTAAAGTTGAATTGCACTTCGATGACACGGAGCTGATTCCTGACTCCAGATGGAAAAAATTCCCGAACTTAAATAATTGAATGGAGCTGGTATCTGGTTTCCTGACCAGCTCTATTTCTCAGATGGCAATAAACTAGAGTTCTTGAGAAAACAGTCAAGTATTGAAAGAACTAAGGAATGGGTGTATTGGAAAGCTCAGCCGGTTTCCCACTGTCAATAAGGCACATAGGATTATTTCCCTGGAGACTCGGAGCAGAGCCTGCTGACGGTCTGTCCATTAATAAAACAGGAAAAATATTAGTGAGGTTTGTCTGAGACCTGCTTTGAGTTTGTGGAAACACCTTTTCGTCTTCCTGGATCCAAATATGTGATTTATTTCCCTAAAGTTCTAAATTTAGCAGGAAATAAACCAGACCAGGTGTCCCTCGCTCAGGTAAGGAATTTCACTGTCTACTGTTGCTGGACCTAGGTTTCGGATTGTAGGAACATGGATTAGTTTGTTGATCAGCAAGTCTACATCTTCGTTGCTTTACCTCTGCTGAAGGCCAGGAATGACCACCCTCTTACACGCCTGGTTTTTTTCCTCATGTGGGAGCATTAAGTTGATAGTCTGGAGAAACAATAAAGCTGCATCTGTGTTGCAGAGGATGGGGACTGTGTTGGGTCTGGTACCTCCTGCTGAGGCTCAGCTGGGATGCAGGGTAGGAGGCTGGTGGAACCAAGAAGACTTTGTGGAAGCACCTGCTGACCCTGGTTGGGGTGAGCCCAGCCTTCAACCCAGCAAACTGGTCCTGAGCATCCCAGACCAAACCCCTGGAGACCTCACTACTGTTGGAGAGGTGGTGGCCTGCGCTTTCCCAAACAAAGCACAGCGATGTTTCCTGTAATTTGAAACAAAGAGACAACTTGCTGCTTTGTAATCTGTGGGTGGGGGAGGCACCGTTGAGTCAGGAAGCCCCCAGAGGGTGCTGGCTTTACTGGTTTCAGCTGTGAAATCAAAACATATGCATGAGTCAGGCCAGTGGTTAAGTTCTGCTCACTTTGAGGCCCTGGCTTTGATTAAATTCATGTGTCATTTTCAAAGGTCCATGTTTAGCTTGGTTTTAGATCATGCTTGCATAATTAGTTTATTTAAACTATGTCTCATGTTAAATCAGATTTTGCCTGTGGACTTAAGTACAACTATGTAATAAGATATACCTATTAAACAGATGTTTAATCTTAATGACTATGTTCTTGACAATCAATTGAAATTGAACATCTAATAACTACACTACAACTAGGCATATCTCTTTGCATTTAATAAGATACTATAGTAATATAATTATAGTAATATAGGATATTATAAATAACATATTCATGGCAATATACCAATGTTTGTATAATACATATAATATGTATAAAATCATCTGAGAAATGAGGAGGCTTCAGCTCAGCTCATCGTTTCCCTGATGGGAGAGAACAAAAAAGAAAAAAAAAACAACAACCCAAACCCAAATGTTATCCTCTTACAGAGGAAGCAATTTGTATTGGCGCTGTGCACTGCGTGTCCTGCAATAGCCCTGTGTCCCCAGGTCGTCACCCCGGGTAGTCATTCACCCAGAGTCACGTCCCAAGCAGTGGTGGCACAAAACAAAGCTCAGGTCTGTGTTCTGGGGTAGAGTGACCGTTGGGATACTTTTGTCAGACTCAGCAGAAAAAAAAACGGGAAATAAGAAAAATAGAGGAACCAATATAGGTGAGGAAAGATTTGTTGGGGGGGAAGAAAAAAAAGCCAACCAGCTCTGTGTCAATCCTTACTGCATTTGGGCTTCTCGTCGCACGTCAATGCAGTATTTCTGCAGTTTGACACCAAAGTCTCTGATTTGCAATTGTAACCATACCAATAAATGAGCTATTTCATTAACAGATCCCACAGAATATCTGATTGCTCCACCAATCTGATCTGATATTCCTGACTCCAGAGCTTTATATCGTGCTGTTAAGACACGTACAGATGATTTGGTTTATATCCCCTTGCTATGCTTTTGTACCATAAGTGTATTCGGAGGGACATTTAAATATAAAACCAAATAACAGATTCACAATGTCCTGTTCAGAATTAGCAAGTATGTGACAAGTAGCCTATTGAAACAATTGAATAGTTGTGTAAATGTGCAGTATTTTAGGATTATTTTTTTTTAAGGCTTTAGTTGAGGAGGCATTGAAGCCCATGCTCAAATTTATCTTTTCGGCAAATCTGTTGCACATGTGTTCAGTATTAAATGCATGCTAACTAGAAAAAAACTGATTAACTTTTGTCTTACAGTTGGACATAGTATTCATTGGACTCTGTAGAACCTTTTCCATCGAATCCAATGAGCCCCGAGTTAAACAGTTTAAAAATGTGGTGGAAAGGCAGGGAGAGAGGGTGGGAAACAGGTGGGTTAAAATTAGATTTTGGATTGCTTGGTATATTTTAGCTATTAAATATGTATAGAATGGAGCTCTTGTTAATGCAAATTACAAACATGTTTCAAAATCTGTTTTATAGCACATGTACAGTACAGTGATGGACTAGTAACATATGAAAGGCATATTTGATGATAGTAAACATTAGCTCAGCACTCTGGTCTCCATCATTGCTCAAAATCGGGGGGGAAAGAAGCCTTCAAACTTCTTGCGTTCCTTAAAAATAATTTTATAGGTCCCTTTTTGTTCAGACTCCCAGATTCCTCTTTAAAAACTAGCTTGGTTTTCTTGGGCTTCTCTTTCCCAGCGCGTTGTATTTTCCCCAGCCTGCCTGTGTTAATTTTTGTTAATATTGTTGTTGCCATCTTTACGCTAAAAAATGCATGAGGAGAGAGAAGTGTGTGTGTTCTCCCTTCCCCCTTTCCTCATCTAGCTCAGAGACCAGGGAGGGGTGGGGAATGGGGGGGGGAAGCCACTTATAAAATTTTTCTTCTCTTATGTGCCAGGTCTACAGTGTAAAACCAGGGAATTCCCCAGAGTGAAGGCCTGTTCTGGTGGCCGCCTTGTAATTGCATTACTGGGCACCTCTAGCTAATGCTGCACTGGGATAAATTAGGCCTGCCACGCCAAGAGATTATTTTTACTAGTGACTTTATTTAGTCCACTGTAACCCCTGTTTAGGCTGGGGGAGGATGATGCTGTGTGTTTTGGTTTGGGTCTTCTTTTTTTCTTGTTTGGTAATTTTTCACACACCTTTATTGAAGACGGTGATTGCAAACACATTTGACTTGATATTCCACTCACACTTCAATTTAACAAGTAGTTCAAAGATTAATTACCACGTGCCTTGCAGTTCATAGATTCTATTATGATACAGCTGAAGCAAAGAGAACAGGGGGAAAATCGAGCTGATTAGCCCGTGATTATGTGTTAGCCTGGGCTTATGGTCTTTGGTTGGTTGTCACTGCATGATGCAAGAACTGCGACGTCGGTATGGGTTCCCACCTATATTAATTTTAGTGCAGTTGATGAGTTTCTAGGACTTAAAAAAAATATCAGTGGCGCTATTTGTCAGGTTAGTACGGTTAAAATTTTTAATGCTTAAATAGGTGAAATTAATCTTCTCCGTGGCAGAGTGAGGGAAATTGTTATTCCCGTTCCACGCATAGCTATTTGGACTGTGGCTGAGCTAATGCTACCAGTGAAATTGTGCGCTACCCCGTCACCCGGGCTACAAACCTGAGCTGGGTCTGCACTTCTCCTGCCAGCCCCCTGCCTCCAGGAGGGACCATAGGACTTTGAACCTGCACGGTAAGGCTGCAGTGCCATGGTTGGTGGGGTTTGGTGACAGAGGCAAGTTTAAAAGGGTGTTTTCTTTACCTCAGTTTAAAAACGGATAGTTCTTAATAATTTGGGGGGAATTCACGGGTGTAGCTCCCGGTTTGGCCCTGTGAATGGTTGGTGTGGAGCAGCATGGAAAGCAGGGAGGGCAAAGAGTGCAGGTAAGAACTGGCAGGACAATGATGGCCTAAGCTGGCACTGTGGCCAATGTCACACAGAAGTCCAGCTGAGGGAACACTGTGCCTGTGTCGCTCCTGATCTGGTTCCGTGCAGTTTTGCAACATGCGGAAGGCCCCAGATGAAGAGTTCATCCTCTCGCCCCTCTGTTAAAGCCAGAGTTCTGCGTTTTAAGATTTGCCGAGTGGGACCTGTCAGAGGTGTGATTAGAATTTGCTTTCCACTCTGTTCTCACTGTGAGCAACTCACTGTTCCCCTTATTCTAGAGCAAATCGATCAGGACTCAATAAAAAGCACGGGGAGAACCCGCTTGTCACTTCTTAAATGTCTCAGCCTGTTTGGAGGCTTTGCCTGAATCCCTGAGCGAGTGGGAGCTCTTTCTAGTGTGAATTCCCTGCATCTATAGTTCCCCTGGCTAACAAGGGAAGGCAATATACATAGGACAGAACAGGTTTCTATTCAGCCGTGGAGAAAGCACTTGTGAATGTTGCAGGAAATGAGATCTTAAGTCAGTGCATAAAACAATCTAATCCATCACAGCCCCTAGAATGGCCCCTCATAACTCAGGGGCTGTCATACCCCTTTGTGTGCATGAAGGCAGTTGTGGAAGAAGTGACGAACTGCGCACATATTCTGCTAAATCCGTTCTGGCAGCTGAGGTAATATATTTTCAATGCCAAGTCACATAATTTTACTTTAGCTCATTTGACTCCAGGCTACAAAGCTATTCCAGAAAACAAAGGGATGGTGTTTGAATAATGAATAATAATGAATTTAATTCTGTGGGCTTGTGCTGGGCTGAAGCCTCTAGGAGGTTAAATGCAGATAAAGTAAGGGAAAGCAAAAGTTTTACCTTAAAAAATAGTATTATTTTACTCCAGTTGTCTTGACTTCATTAGGCATTGGCACCTTTGGACAGATACAGCTGGCATCTGAATTTAAAACTAATACATCATTAAGTATGATTTACAGATTTACACCTACAAAATAGCACAGAATTACTTTCAGCATCTCCTTTTTTTCTTTCTAGCTTCATTATTTTTCTTGTGGCGTTACTTTCTCTTGATTTTGGTATTTGTAGAGCTTCATAGTTGCAAGGAAATCTGAGCATATCCTTGCACCGTGATAGCTATACGCGCACTCTGCCTTGGTGTCATCCAACATCCTCAGTTGATAATTCCATGCTTTTCAAGAAAGAAGTGAGGCAATATTCCTGTAGTTCAGGGCAAAGAGATGATGCCTGTGTCCTCCTGTACAGCCCCTACCACACACTAGTCCTGATGCTGCTCGACACTTGGTGTTAGTTAGATCTCAATGGCAGGTGGGCAGGCAAGCAGAGGGACTCCCCTGCAGAGAGATCCTGGAAGGCAGCTTCAAGGAAGACTTTGGAATTTGTTAATTTGCCACAGACAGGAAATTAAACACCACAGTGGCATTAAAGACCACTGAGCTCTGGGTGCTTAATCGTACTTCATCCCTTTGAAAATCCCCCTTTCCTTTAGCATTTTAAGGGACATGAATTTGTTTACAAACTGTTTGGGTTGTTCATAGAGTTGCTTAAGACTCCCAAAGATTCACACGGGCAGATCCAGGCAAGCAGGAACGGGGAGAAGTGCTGCAGATGGTTGTCTGGGAGGTCTCGGCCCATCTGGAGAGGAAGCTGGTGGATGCATGCACGAGGCTGCCCTAACCTTTGTGTCTCTCATACGGCATGCGTACGGAGTTGTGCTCCATCAGAGATGCTGTTCCAGCTCAGCTGCTTCTTCTGCGGGTGGGTCTTTCGCTGCAGATGGTGTCCCCAGAGTGGGCACGCACGAAGAGATACATGCCCAGATTCTGCTCTCTCTGAGAGGAGAAAGGCAAGGTGGAAGAGGGAAGGCAGGAGCAGAGCAGTAGTAGCAAACAGCAGTGGCTGTACGGGGCTTCCCTGAGAGCTGCAGGAAAGCCCTAGTGAGGTCCTGCCTGGAGAAGATGGAAAAGGTCCATGGTTGAGGGAAGGGGAAGAAGGCCACTCAGAGCTCCCCTGTGTCAGGATCATGATCGATGGGTAGCTGGCAGTTGTGTGGGATGTGTGGCTCTAGTCTTCCCCATGTTTGTAACTACAGATGGTGCTGCAGGAACCAGTGTGATGCCAAAGATTGAGCATCATCTGTTAATTCATAGTAGAAGAAGATCAGGTGAACCAGGAACTACCAGGACCTTTAGAAACAATTAGGTAAGTCAGGAATTTTTTTAAAGGCAAAACAATCAAGAGGCTTGATAGGCAAAGTGGGTTTATAGGGAGCCATCTTTGGGAAGAGATAAACTGTGTTTTCTGGTGCTGTTTATGAAGGAGAACAATTTATATGTGTGGGACATACATTCTTTGTCTGCAGCCCGAATGTGGCAATACTTTGTTAATTTGAGAGAATGAGAAAGTGAAGCTGATTATAAACAGAAATGAAAAGTCATTCAGGCACAATGTGCATGGGACTTCTAGCAAGCTCCACCGGAGGTCCAGGCACTGAATAGTTGCAGGATTATGTGTCATCTTGTGGATCTGTTTTCATGTTCCAAGCCATCTGGCATACAGGAGTAAACAAACAGCAGAAAAGATAATAAGTAAACTGGTTTTTAACTATTTTTTTCCCAGTCTTAATACTATAAAAACAAAGGACTTTTAATTCCTAATAGAGATGATTCTTAGATTACATATAATATTAAATGGAATAGTAAATGTAGCATTTCCACCTTGCAGGAAGACAGTCTCCCGTTTCCTTTGGTCACGAGGCTGTGCACGTGTTCTCTCCCAGCTCTAGCTGTGGTGAGAAGGGCTGAGCACGCCCCTGCCCAGGGCTGCCCTCAAGTCTCTGAACTGGTGCTGATGCAGCTGGATAGTGGTACGTACCCAGTACTAGTGCAGGCAGCTCTGAACAAGACTCTTGGTATCTCCAGGAGAAACTATGATGGTTTTACTGGAGAATATCCAGTGGTTAAGACTGCCTCATCTCGCAGCAGCAACTCACAGGCATTGCCTCTTACCACTGAGCACAGAATTTCTCTACAGCGAGGGAAATGACATGAACCCAAACTTGTTTCTTTGCTGGTTTTGCTGAGGAAAGTCTGGTAGAAGGGTTACAGCATCCACTTGAATTTGCTACCTTGGTTCAGAGATTTAGTATCTCTGACTAACTAGAAAGGTTCTGAAATTCATCAAATGGTCTTTGAAAAATTTCTATTACCAGTGTATTAAGTGTATAAAACCATAGCTCTATTAAAGTAATCCAAGTATGGATAGTCAAGGCCCACTGATACCAGTGATAGCGTTTAATTGAGTACTGCATTATTTAATTATTTTCCTTTTGGTGTAATCTCATTTTGCAAGAAAACTCATTCAAAAAAGAAAGAGTGTTTCTAGTTTTCCTGGCTATATAGGAAACGTGGGGCACATCAGCATATATAGACTTTCCAAAAAACAAATTAGCTTAAGTTCTCATATTTTGTGGTAGGGAAAGGAACTCCATCATGTGCAGGAAATTACACCAGACAACTATTACTCCTCACTGTAGTACCTTTGGAAAGCTGTAGCTACAAATGGCTGTGGTGTGGTTATAATTTCTTTAGAACTACTTCAAAACCATCTGGGTAGTCTGGGCTGGGAGAGAACCAGGTGGGTTTGCTCAAGTTGCCACTTGTGCGTGTGATGCTCTAACCCCCAGCTCCCATCAAACGAGTCAGTCCTGCCTTCCTGCGTACCTCCAACTGCATGGTCCTGCCCCATTTTTGGTGTTTTTTGGCACATACAAGAGAAGCTGGGCCAAGGAGTTAAACTGCCTGAGGAAGACCACTGCAAAAAGACTAATTCTCTACCAGTTTAGGCCCGTTGGATGAAAAAGAGGAAACTTATCTACGCTGAAGTATACAAAGCAAATTATAATGGGATTTTTTTCTGTTTGAAGATGGAAGACTTGTAGGTAAGGTACAGTGAGAGAAATTGAGAGCCCTTTCTCTCCCGTCAGTGAGATTTCCAGGAACTTGTCCCATTTTTTTTTTTAGACACCATGTGAAGTATCCTCCCATTCTAGACCACTGTTTGTCAGTTTAAACCTCCTCTTCCACAAAGCTTTTTGAAGCAGCTTGGTGTTAACGTTCTCATTTCTGAAAGGTATTATATACCTTTTAAGATTTTGAATGGAATCAGAAATATTAAAGAGAGGAAGGAATAGGCTCAGGAGGCAGGAATTGTCTTGATACTCCTGGCTGCTCAGTTGCTTGTTGGTTCTTGCGTATGTGTAAGTCAGTGTTAGTTTATGCCTGTTTGATCTCATTTCCCAAAAGTATTTCCCAAGCTGTGCTCAGGCAGAGGCAATGGGAGGGAACCTTCTGACTGAAATGGAATCCCTCATTCAAGATGAAATAGGATTTTTTTATTTTTTTTCGGTAAGCCGTTTCCTGGCAAGGTTTTTCTGTGACATTTGCTGGGAGGGTAACCCATTAATTTGAATCCAAGCACCAGCGGGAGCTAATCTGGATGACACTAGATCATGCTTGGCATTTGTTTCCACACTGGTTAGGTGCCATGTGAAATATTTCCAGTGTTGACCCATGTTTCCAGCTTTGGAAGCTGTGCTGGAAAGTGCAGTTATGCTAGAAGAGTTGTCTGATGATTTTTTATTTTTTATTTTTTATGAATAGTCCGATGGAAATGTTAACTAGTTCACAGAAAATTCAGGTGCAAGCGCAATTTCACACCTGTGTCAGTACCAAAATGAGGAGTTGGCACATGAATGCTGTCACTGTTACTTAAGCATTTCCACAATAAACGTAATGACTTCCCAGTTGAAGATGAGTATTTCACTCCGCTGTGTCTATGTACTCAGCCCATCCTGCTCTTGAACCTCACCGAATGCCTCGCCGCAGCCTGTGTCCGCACGTAAAGGGCTCCTGGAAGGAGCTGTTTGAGTTGTGGCCCTCGGGGAATGCTGCAGAGCTGTGCCTGGAAATAGCGGGTCGTGCTCGGAGCTGGCACTCCCCATAGTGCTGTTTAGACTTAAGAAATAGCCAAGATTTAAATACTGAGCAGGAAAATATTTTGATCGTTCTGTGTTCATGTCGGCAAATAGCTGCTGGTCCGCTTCCCCTGGGCACTGAGTGAATGTAAGTGTTTTTCCCAGTACGGAGTCAGGGTATGTGATGAGAGAAAGCCTTCACGTTACATGGTTACCTACCAGTTTCATACTTACTCAGTTACAGTGCGGACCAGTTTGCTTCTAAAGACCTGATGTCAGTATTTTTATATATTTTAATTTCTATTCCAGTAAGTAGTTATCAGAAATTTCCTGGTGTGATGAAAGAGGGATGGAGGAGGAAATGGCAACAGCAAAAGGTGATTAGCTCAAAGTATGGTCAAGGTTTTTGTGTGACAAGGTGAGCTTTAAAACATGCTAATTAGTTTTGAAAATCCCTGGATTTGGGGTATAAAAGAATTTTCTTTGGCCTAAATAAAGGGAAACATGCAAACTGTTTTCCCTTGGAATTGCTCCAGTTTCAAATTCATCCTCAGTTACAATCAGGCGACTCCAAACATCAACAACTGCATTATTTGAAGATCCAAATCTCCTTTTTACCAGATTTGGGTATCTCAGGCCTGATCCCGATGCCTTTTGAGGTTAGTGGGGCTTTTTCAGTTTACTTGAGTAGAAGCTGGGTCAGACCCATATTAGACGCCTGTCACATAGATACCTAAGCAATTTGTAATTCCAATGAGACCTTAGGTTTGATTAAGAAATCATTAATAAGATTGCTTTTGTGTTTAACGGCCCATTTGTAAAGGCTTATTTCCCCACAACAATAGTAATTGGATATCCTCAGTATCCAGTCATTTCACTGCAAGATGTCTCACTCTAAGAAAATAATTTCCAACCTATGTTTCTTTTCTTCTTTTAACTTAAAAGAGCCTCTTGTCGTCTTTGTGGTCAGTGCAGTCCATTTGTAACTGCCTGGTACGAACCGAAATCTCTACATTCTTATCTCCCTTGCTTTGTTTCTCTGTACCAAACTGTAAGCAAGCCCTGAAGTTTGTTCAGATTAGGGATCAAACACTGATTTTTCTATTTCTTTTCTTGCAAATTCCTAGGGGAGAAAAAAAATAAAATCAATATGCTAACGCTGTTGCATCAAGCTTTCAAATCTATGCAGACATCAATAGGCAGCTGTTCTGTGCTTTTTAGCATTTTGGGCCAAGTTGCTGATTTCAAACAGATTGATGTAAAACCAGAGGAACTTCATAGGAACTTTCCTGGATTTACACCACTTGCTTAGACTTGGTCAAGCTGTTAAATCAGTCCGGGATCAACGTTTTGATTTGCATTGACTATTAATGTAATAATTGGAATTTGATTGGGAATTGGGTATCTGCACCTTCATAGCTACTCCCTAGGGAAATTAAAACATAATTTTGTGACATTGTGTTGCTGCCCGATATAAATAGCTATTCTTATTTGGTAAATGTATATGAAATAGCATTTGCTACTTCACCAATTTATTACAAAATAAAATCCTTTCAAGTCAGAGTAATGTTTTCTGCTTTATACTGAAAAAACAAATTAATCCCGTGATACACTGTGATTTGCAATAAAGTTGATCAATGTGATCTACCTCCACAAATTGCAGAAAATACCATTCACATTCTTTTGAGTAATACTGTTGTTTTGCCTTGAAGTGTGTTGCTGTTGTTCCTAGTGTTAAGTATAGCATCTTAAGACATTTTAATAGAAAGAAACTAAATGAAAATTGATTGATAAAAGCTCCATCAAGGTGTTTATTGTTTTTGCCTGGGGGCAAAGCAGAAACTTTTGAAAGCCGTGTCGTTTGTATTAGATACTGTTTTTCAAAGTGCATGGGCAATGGAGATGTGAACATAAAGGTAGGAAATTGCTTTTAATCATTAATAACTTGCACAGGGAGCTTGTAGTACAAGGCAGAGTGTCCACCTTCACGCTACATAATGATGATTTGTTGCAAAAATTGGTGTGCAAAGGTGTAGAGGAAGATTGTGTATGCAGTCATACTGCTGAAGTTGGCATCAACAGCAGCTCCAAGCACATGCAAATGAAAGAGAAAATACCTGATTAACCAGGGACACCATGTTATACTCCAGCTACCTTAGACAGAAATGCAGTAGAAGAGACAGATTGTGGTTTAGCAGCATAGCTGGTAGGGCTTTTAAAGACCTTCACCCTTTGAGCAGGGTCTGATACAACTTGTCTCTCCCTAGTTCCAGGAGTATTCTGGTTTTATCAGGGCAGAAACCTATTATCATCAGTAAGAGAATTTTAGGGGGGGTAAGAACTGCAAATTGTCCTATGTACACAGGGAAACAATATCCACTCTGGGAGCCCAGAGTAGGTAATAGGAAAGATGATGTTAGTGGAAGGAATCTTAAGAGAATTGTGGGAGGACATTTGTTCTTGGCTGTTGTGATGGGACACTGGCTTGAAAACACCTCTTCCAGACAGTAGTTTGCTGCATGACTGCTTCTTAACACCAGCTGCCAAGGCAAACTTGAGTAACCAGCTCAGCTGTGGATGAGTGAGAGGCCTTGAGCTAAACACATTATCCCTTGGGTTAATTTTGTGCCCTAGAGAGGTTATTTTTCCCCAGAGTATCCTAAATGTATCTGAATTCTGAAGGAGTGTGAATGTGTATGGTCAGAAACTTATTTTCTGCTCCCCATCACCCACGGAGGCTGAGAATCCCAGTGATTGATTCTTTGGCTACTCAAGATCATTTTGTGCTCACAGGTCTCCATGGACCCTTCAGCTCTTAGGACTGAGTGATTTGGGCTGTGCCTGTTTCTCACATGTTAAAAGTAATTATTTGAAAAGATGAAGGGTAGACGTGGGCCCGGCCTATTAGGAAGGTAACTATTAAAAGTGTCCTGACTTTAACTTCTACCAAAGATGCTTTTTACTTATTCTCTTAGGTCGAAGAAAGAAAAAGCATTCTGTTGAGTTTTTCTGAGGAAAAATGAAAAAAATTCTGTTGAACAACATGCTACTTTTTTGTTTGAATATGCCATTATTCGTCAGTTAAATAATTTTGGTAAAAAAAACCACCCAAACTTTAGTTCTAGAAAGGATATTTGTGGTCAGAACACAGTTTAACAAAAGTCAGTAATCTGAGAGTGGAAGCATGAATTCTTTGTTTCTATACACTATGTAAATACATGTAAGCGAATAGATTTATTTCTTTTATACTTGGAGAAGGAAGGAAGGAACTGTTTAATTGGAGAAAGTTCAAACACTGTAGTGATAAAATCCGTGTCACCGTGTGTGCAAGTAGCGCGTGTGTTTGTAAGGTTATTCTATTAGCTTTACCATTTTTTGCTTTCAGCCTTTCTTATTTGTGGATAGTTTCTGTAGCCCGTACTCAGAGTGCATATGTGCTTCTTTAAAAAGGAATGCAAAGGGTTTAACAAAACTTTGTAGCTATGTCGTGCAACATATCCTTTATGATGGGGTGTCAGGTAAGTGAGAAATAGAGGTTTTCAGGCATAATTGCTCATTGTATATGAACAGTTGTCGTGGCCGTGCACAAATTAAATGGGCAGAAATACACAGTTGAGATTAAACTCTCCCAAGGTCAGACCTTAGGAATACACTGTGTATCAGCTGCGCTAAGAGTTGGCAATGGGACTTGAACTAAACATATGACAAACATATGGAAAATATATTCCTTTGCTTTGTGTGTTTAAAAAATGGATTGTACTCGATGTGCTACTGCCTTTGAGGGCTATAAGATAAAATGTTGCAAGGTTCAATGACTTTGAGATGGGAATCCTGGGTATAGCCCAGATGGAGGCCTGATACCAAAAGCTGCTCTTGTCTTTGAACGTTATTGGCCCCAAAGAAATGAAATTCCTTTTAGCTTTCCCTCCACCCCCTTTAAAACAATATGAGTGCAAACAGTTTCCACTTGTTTTTGTCCCTGTGCCAACCTGCAGTTTAAGCACTGAGAAAAATGTGTTTTGGAGAGGAATGGCTCACAAGTCCTCTTCAAGTCAATGGCATGGATTCTGAAGGATTTTGGGAAGTGTAAAAAGCCTATCCGAAATGCTTCATGGTTCCTCCAGTGTAGCTATTCTCATGCTGGCAGAAAAGATGATTTTAGAAGGCTGAATCCCCTATGTCCCATTCTCAGTGCCGTGCTGGTGTTGCTCCTTCCTCACCCTGGTTAGGCTGACAGTAGTCATTTCTGGATCTGACCTTTCAGTTGGAACTTAGAGGTGATCAGAGCTAATATCTGCACTTCACTCTCCTCTTCATTTTTCAAAGTTTATTTATATGTGGCATCATTTCCTACTGATGCCTTAGAAATACTTGCATTTAGCAAACAGGGGTGGAAGGGCAGGTGGGAGTTTGAGCAGGGATGATGCTGGTACCAAAATCAGCCCTCAAATGATACCTCTGGTATTTTGTGACACTTGTGCTCTTTGTATGGTTTTGGAGGCACAAATCGGTTGTTAACCTTGTTAATTGGGCTGGTGTTTGGGAGTACTGTTTGAATACTCTACGTGCATTCTTGTATGATGAATGTCTCCAGGGAGAAGGTGTGAGGGAGGAATACGCTGACGTCTGGTACCCACAGGAAGTGTCATCCTTGCAGAGGACATGGTCCTGCTGACACTGCAGCCCAGGTGACCTAATGGCTTGTTGGCACCAAAAGCAGCAGCCTTCATCCATCCCCTCTCTTGCCCCTCCTCTGTGCGTTCCTGCTTCCTGTGCTCTCATCCTGAGCTAATTCTGTCAGGAAAATACTTTTTTAAGGCTTATTTTTGTATTGTTTTTGCTCCCCAGACTGCTCATTGAAAGGGTTCTGTGGTTCATTACAGGGTACCACACAACTTTCGGGGAAGTGGGACCTCCCTTTTTGGTGTCAAGGTTAAACCCCGCACTGGTAGGAATAGCTCGAGCCTCTGTTCTGGTCCCAGCTAATCTGGTGGTTAGAGCACAGAAGGTGAAAAGATGCCTTAAATGTTGTTTTTCCCTTCCTTCTTGCAGTCTTGCGCCAATTAGGGAATGGAGAAATTGGCTCAAAAACCTTTATTTTTTTTTCTGCTCATTTTCTATTATTTGTTGTTTTTCTTTTAAAGTAGAATTCCAGGCTGAATGCAATTTCCCTGTGGGAGTAGATGCTGAGTTCTGCCTGCGTTTTTATCTCCATAGCTGACAATAATAAAAATTCCAAACAACTTCCCCCGCGTTCCCCGCGTTGATGTTGTCGTGTTTTCTGCTGGGTGACAGTGTCACCTTTGCGGCCTTAATATTTGGGTACATTTATTTTGCAAAGTGCTGGGAGCTGGATGGCTTGTTGATGTTTTCAGAAGCTTTCACAAAAGCTGTTGAAACACCGCATGTTGCACAGTTAAGATTTTAGGAATTTTCCCCTCCCACTCCCCAAGTGGTGGGGTTTTTTTGGTTGTTGTTTTTTTTTTTTTTTTAAGATTAGTGTTTGTGTTTCTCTGAAGCACCCTGCAAACGCCTCCTGTCAACAGGGATGGGAGAGAGCCTGAGGAAATCAGTCCTGCAGTCCTCCTTTCTGTGAAATCTTACTTGTACTCTGGGATCCTGGAAGAAAGTCTTGTGCAGATCAGGTACAACTTCTCTCCTTCGTGTGCACAACCCTTTCGATGGAAATGAAGTCACAAAGCACTGAGAATGGTTTCTTTTGTGGAGCTGAATCCTTCTCTTTTCCCATTCCTTCCTTGTCCATTTCCTCCTTCCACCAAAGTATTCCAAAGTATTACCTAATCAGTAACTTTTAATTGGTTGAAGATGGAAAAGAATACCCAAGAACAATGAAAGAGTAACTTGAGAGATACTGGTTTTGGGAACAACTGAGACATGAGGATTAGGTTTAGCTTCAGCCTGCAGTTGGTCTATGGCTGGAAGAGGAGCCCAGTCTTTTCTGGCCAGAGGAAGGAAGGAACAACAGATGATTCACTTTTACAGAGGCGTTGCTGATGCCACTGAATCTGGGGCTCAGGGTCTAAGTGATGTTTAAACAGTTTATTGAAACACAAGGACTTTCTGGGCATGACCATTTCTGACAAATGTTAGACCTCCCAAAAGCTGTGTCCACTGTTACATGATACAGCATGATCATGGCATCCTTTCTACTGTTTTCAGCTGACAAATTAACGATTTCAAATCTTATTAGGAGGACAATGCAACTTATTGCTTGAAAACAAGACAAATAACATAAAATTGAACTTTAGAATAAAACCCAGGTCAGATGGACCTTTTACTCCAATTCCCACCTCTTTCCTAGGCAAAGGGAGACGTTACAAACTTCACTCGTGACTTTGCTAGGACTGGTTATTTGAGTGGTATTGCTTGGAGACTATGGTGGCAAGTAGCCTCTGAATAAGAAGAAAAATGAAGGTAAATCACTTTTTATTTTAGAAGACCATCAGATTTTTAATGCTGGCTTTGTTTATTCCACTGTAAACATTAGCTTTTTCATGGCTAATGATCTCCTTATGCCATAGTGTTGTGTGAAAGCTATTCTTCTTGGTCATCTCTTCTGACAATGTGGTGTAAGATGGTTTTGATAGTGGAAGAGGGGAGGACAAGCCACTCATTGCATCTTGAGGAATCCCCAGGAGCCAAATAAGGTAGCTTCCTCCAAGCGTTAACTTCTTCTGTGCCCCAGAGTCCTGATGTTAAAAGATTGCATCTTGCAGAACTGCTACACCCTGAACCTTGGCAAAGGTGAGCTTCTACACGTTTCAAAAATGACATGAAAAATAAAATTGGCTAAAATAGCCACTGAACCTGCTTTCCCTTTCCTACATCTTCAAGTAATAGCAGTAAGCATCATTAAGACAATTCACTTTTTAGTCAAATATTAAGTGTGACTAAAAGATACTGTACACCAAAAAAAATTATTTCTGATAAATGAAGTTCTAGGCTGGATGCATATAATGGAGTAGTTGAGAAATTCACTGCCCTTCATTTCAACTCTGTGTTTTACAAATCAAATTGCAAATGAAGCCTGCTTCTGTTAGGTGGTGCCAACCATCTGATAGGGAGATCTTGGCTGGCTACTCCTCGTGTCTTAAGGGGCTATAAGAAATGAATATTTGTAATTTTTATTACTCTTTGAAAATATAATATTTTTTTATGCTTTACAAAAACTACTTGATCAATTTTCATCTCAAATCAATTATCACAGGGCCTTTTCTCTTTCTGCAGACTGTTAGGCTTTTATATCTCTGAGTTTATCTTAATAATCACAAAACCAAAAAACCCAATGACCCTTAACAGGATTCACTTTGTTCTTTTTTATGTTTTACTCTGTGTACAATTCAGAAATGTCTGATTCTGAATGGAGCTGTGATTGAGAGTCTTATTAGATGGTCAGGAGCATGCAGAATATGAGCAGAAAGCCACGGTACCTCTTAATTTCCAATGAGGTCAGCGTTTTTCTTTGCATCCGGACCCTGGGCTACAATTTCATTCTAAGTTTCCTTTGATGGCGATACTGCTTGGGCTTTTGTTGTAAAAAGCAAATAAAAAATGTAGAAATTTGTTATTTTCAACTTGAAGCAGTACCCAGGCTGGTACTGCTGGGGAGAGAGGGGTGATGGGTGGTGGTGGGCAGGGGAGGGTGGGTGCCAGCTGCACCCCTGTGAAATTGGGGCTTTTGTGCCTCTAAATACTCCTCTCTCCATACTTATAGGCTCAAAAAAATTGTCTGTGTTGGAAGTCAACATCGTTCATTTATTTCTGCATAGTGTCAATGAATGTGCATTAGCACAATGAGGAAACAGATGTAGTTTTTATCGTATATTTGTTAAATTTTTACTCAGTGTTTATTAGGAAGTGAGATCATTTGGTAAAACTCCCTTAATTTTTAAAATCTTATCATCTTAGAACCAAATATATTGTTTCCATAAATGGATAGTTACACTAATTATTAAACGTTTACTTAGTGTTAAAACTCTTCTCAAAGTGTGTGCCCGCCATATGCTAATGGCAAGCTGGTTAATATTATTTATTCCAGCCTACATGTTTTCTGGCAATATGAATTTGTAGAAAGGATTCGTGTGTGTGAATAGCGATGTGTATTCATAGCAAGTAATTTTTCAGTTTCCTGTCATCTGTTGGAACCCAGTTCGAAGAGCTGTGTTTGCTTATTGTGCCCGTAATCCCTATTTACTGAGTTTATTATCCAAACTCCAGAAGCCTGGGTTATGTACAGGTTTATGGATGAAACCTTCAGTCACGCAGAGCTTGGTCCTTTAAGCATTTTACACCACACTTTTTAGCACAAGGAGTCAAGTGAGAAGGGTATGTAGCAATCCAGGAGTACTGAACAGCAGAGCTACAGGACAATGATTATAATTATTATCAAGGTGTAATTTATCCAATTAGCTGATTCCATTAAACAGGTTCGATCGACTCTTTTTCCTGACACGTTTTAATGTGTTTATATCTTGAACGAGTGAAGGATGTATTGTTTGACATGACAGCTTTCTTTGTGCCTAGCTATCTCTTTATTTCAATCCGATGACTGACAAAAGATAGAAGTGAGTCTTTTTTGATGTAGTGTAGGGAATTATTTCCTGATTTGACATCCTGATTGATTGGGGATTTCTGATTATATTAAGGAATTTTCATCCTGAATTGCTCAGCAAAGCAGCATTGGTACGTTGCAACGGGAGGATTAAAAATGAAGATGTCAGGATGAATCAAAAAAGGAGAACTATTAAGCATACTTTTCTGCACTAAAGTTATTACACATGGTTAATAATCTTTTCCCCTCTCCTCTTACTACTTCCAAGCCTTCGCTTCTGTTCTCTGAAGTGGCTTCAGAGCTTCTTTCTAAAGAAAGTGGTTCCTTTTTAAATGATTTTCAAGTAGTGTTGGTTGAAAAATACGAAGCTTATTAATGTAAAAAGTTGACAATCTGCACATTTTCACTACAAAACTGAAAACACATTTTGAATTTTCCCCTCTCTTTTCAGTAGCAAATACTGAAAAGAAAATAATTAGGATGGTAAATTATAAGGGGCAGAAGAAGGGGAGGTGGAGGACACTGGCGAAGGTCACCTTCAATCAGAGCAGAAAGCATTTGGTCGATGGGATGGGATGTGCTGCTGTGGTGGCTTTCACGTGCCTGTTTTTGGTACCAGTGCCCACCACGGTGCCACTCCTCCTCCTGTGCTGGGCTCAACGCTGAGACTGGTGGGGTGAAAACCAGCTTGGCTCAAGCGATCTGTGTCAGTGCTCCCTTCCTGCCTGGCCACTCAAGCTTTGTCAGTGTTTGAGCTGGTATTGCCATTAGAAGAACTATTTGGGAAATCATATCCTTAGCCTTAAAGTGAAGATGCAGCCAGTGTAGTTTACTCTTGGGCAGAAATTGTAATAACATTGAGTGTTAGGACTGGTGAGATGCAGGCAGAGGGGAAGCACAAGCTCAGCACAATGACATCTTTAAAAATTTGAACAAATGATGCGAATTGGTAATTTTTACGGAGATTTTGCTCTAGGGAGAAAGTTACTCTGGCGTCTGGAAGGAGCTGGGTATTCCTTCACATTCCCATGTTTCAAGAAATGGAAAATATAGTGATGATGACACCAAATGCTTTTAAAATGAAACTGTCTGTAGTTATCTCTAGAGATAATAATCCCCTGCTGGTTTAGTGCTTCCTTGATTTTGTTCATATAAATCTGGAGAATGAGGCATCACAAGGCTTGTGTCAGCTCCCCCGTGCCACCTCCAAGGAACAGTGCCTCGTCTCAACCACGGCTCAAAACACATTTTCTAAATGGATGCTATAAGGTTTTGCTGGAATGCCTTTGCTCTCTTTTTTAATACTGGACCAAAAGCTTGAATATAGCAATATTTTTTTCACTGATTTTACCTTCCTATTGGAAGCTAATTAAATTTCACCCCCTGTTTTGCATCACCCGTGAGACCCTATGGGAAGTATGGATGTACTGGTGTGAGTGGATGGATAGTGCTGATTTCGTAGCTTTTTTTAAATTTCCCTGAGTGCAAATGGCCACATGCAAAAGATAAGATTCAGGATTTGTAGGGCTATGTTGTTTTTCCATATAGAAACCTGGGCAAAGCATCTTTTGATGATTGATTTGACAATTACTCCCTCTTAGGGGAAGTTTGGTCTTGGTTGTTTTTTTCCTTTATCCAAAGATCTGAAGGTACTTTTTAATTGTTTAGATTAATTATTTACGTATCAACAATATAGAAAATAGAAAAGAAAATGGAAAGAGTCTCAACATGCAAGCCTTTCCTTACAATGACACCAGGATCTGTCCCAAGTTTGCCTAGTTCCCACTCCTGCATAGTTTGAGACAATTGTTTTACATGAGATTTTTGTGTATTTATTTCAGGCATGCCTCATGGTTACCCCAGTTAGTGGCTTTTTGAAATCGGTATCAGCTGAATGTGCTGTTGAAAAGTAAGGTATAGAACTTTTTTTGTTCAAAAGGAAGATTTTTGCTTTGATCTCCACAATTTCATGTAAAAAAAGATAAAATAATCCCTCCGTTTTTGTTCACAGATTGGACGTACTTTTCTAGTGTTAGCAGCAGGAGACATAGCATAGTGTGATGAGATATTACATCAGAAAAGGTGTATTGTCACCCCTGATAGGGGCTGGGCCACCAGAGGGTAACAATTTGCTGCTGCCACCAGCTTATGGAGTTAGACCTTCAGCTGAAGTGGGATGGATGTCAGCCAAGCTGTGCTCAAACTGTGCATTCACAGATTTCTACTGAGGCAATGTGTATGTCAAAATGAAAATTATGTGTAAAAGCGCAGCCATGCATAGGATGGGTCAGATACACTCCGGAATTGTATTTGTAGAGTTCAGGAGGCTTCTTTTCTCTAAATTATGTCAGTATAACACAGCTGATTTCAGAGCCTAAATATGACAGTACTTCGTTGGAAGAAGCATTTTCTCCAAATATCAAGTTTAGAAGAGTTTTAAATGAAATGTGGGGGATAGTCGATGAGGAGGAAACCCCTGGGGAACCTGATGTTTGATCTACCCAGGGTATGAAAAGCCACCAAGGGGTTAATCATCCCCCACTGCATATGAAATGACAACAAGCTCTTGGCAGCTTTCCCCATTCTTTATATAACACTTCCAAGCGCTGAAGCTTGTATCCTCCTAGTAATGCTTTTAATTTGTGCTCTGTTGGGGAGAGGCCAAGATTTAATCGAAATCATTAGAATGTCTTTGCTTGAAGTAGCTGAGGGCTTGTAGTGAGCTGGAGGAGGTTACTTCAGAATAATTAAAAGAAATACATAAGGTCGTCATTGGTGTCTGAGCTATTCCAGACACCAGGTTCAAGGGGGAAAGGTTGAGTTTAATGACAACTCCTCTTAACTTAAGTAGGATGCTTGCACGGCCGCATAGTTTTAATAATTAAACTTTGCCTTTTTCTCTTCCCGCACACCTACCCGAGTGGACTTTGTTTCTAGCTTTAACTCAGCGCAGTAAAGATGGGCTCGAACTGAAGCCCGGGAACCAGATTTCTCAGAGATTCAGGGTTTTGGGGGCTTCACCGCTAGATCCAAATCTAAATGTTGTGATTTACCTTTTATCTGTAAAATGCAATGAAATTTGAATGTGCCTGTAAGTGTGCACCTGTGTATGAAAATGTGGTTGTAAGTGTGTGAGAACAAGTGTGTGTATTTGTTTACAGTCTCAACTGAGGTCTGATCTTGAATTTTGACTCTCTTTATTTAAATTCTGATAGCAGAATGCTGGCGCTGTTGCTTTCAGTCTGATATTGATGTCTACCTATGGATTTTAGTCCTATATGTGCCTGAAAGGCAGTGCTGTGCTCTGGGTGTGTGCACAGGAAAATGAACTGCTGAGGTTATTTTCAGGCATGACACATACGTTAAGTGCTTACTGCAAATTAGAACATGCATTTTCTTTCTTTGTTGGTTTATGTATTAAACAAAAAGGTACTCAAAGGAAAGTTTTAAAAAAATTAATTTCGTATTTCTTGTGCTGTACAGTCCCAATGTTGTCGAGATAGTGATGGAGCGTTGTGGCAAGCAGTAAATTTCTGTGAGAAATTGTCTTTCTTGAATGACTTTTTTTTTTTTTATGCCTACATTTGAATACAGCCTCTTACAGCAGAGTAGGTTCAAATAATGAACTAATAGTGAATGTTAAAGATTTAGGGAATTGGCTGTGAACTTTTGACCCTGGGAATATAAGGAGGTTTGCTTTTCAGGAGAATTAGTCTAGCTGGGCTAATGGGTGCCAATAAGGGCTGTAAGCAGTGTGTCAGGGACCAAATCTTTTAATTAACCGCTGAGTGAAAAGTAGTTTGGGAAATGCAATAAGTCAGATTCAGGTCAGATCAAGCAGAATAATATGTGGGCAATGATGAAATTAACATACTAGGAAATGCAAGCTGAAAATCTCCAAACTTTCTTTATTAGACTGATAGAAAACGGGATTTACTTTGACTGCTTCAAGAAAACATTGCACCTACTTCTACTGACTCGTTCTAGCAACGATTAGACGATGGTCAACATCATCTGCAGGTGAAAAAGATTAAACTGGAGACATACCATGGTCCAGCTTTGCAAAACGCTGTGACCTGTGGTACAGGCTGGCTCAGAAGCATTGGTTGAGCTCCAGGGGTTTTGTTCAAGGCTGTGATGCCCACAGAGTTACACCAAGGATTGAATCGCTCGTACACCAGTACCTCTTGTCTTTCTACACATAGGAGTAGGAAGAGACTCTGAGTCTCTTTGCACCCTCAATCTTTCCGAGTCTACTTTTGTCTGTTGCTCTGATGGTGACATTGGAAATTCTCAGGGAGCAGAGTTTGTCTTTTTGTCCTGTGCTTGTGTCCTACGTGTCCCAGTCGTGTCCTGGTCTGAGAGGTGAGTACCACTAAGCATTAACACCACATGGATAATTACATTCGCTATTGCCCTACAGATGTAAGGATATCAATTTTAATTATACCTCATTAACAAAATGAGTAGGATCAGAACTACATCTAGGGAGTTTAGAAGGTACACTGGTGTCTATCAATGTATCATTATCGAGTGAGGTTTAATTTATTAGTTTAGTTCATGTCTAATAGGATTTTAATCCTATTCTGAATGTTCTGTGTGCACATCAAAAAGTATGATTTTTAAAGAAGGCCAATGCCTTAAAGTTTGGTCCACTTTGAAATTAATGGAAAAACTCCAACTAAGCTTAGTGGGCTTTGATTCAATCAGTTTTGAGTCATTTGCAGCAACACTAAAATTTAAATACGCTTTGAAAACTTGGAAGAAGTTTGATTGTGGGTCCCTAATTTCCTACGAATCATTATCAACAATGACAACGTGGTATCTGGTCTGTCAAGTAACGTACTCAAGTCTTTGCTAGCTGCCTCAGCTGTTACTAACTACTCAAGTCATTTACTTAATTGGAAAGTGCACTAACTTCAGAGTTACACGCAATGCAGAGTAGTGAGAGATTCCATAAGATCAGAAACAACGTCCAACGCCCCATTGCATTTCCTCCTTACTTTCTCACTGGCTTGACAGTTGCAATGTTTAGCTAGAGTAACTTTTTTTTTCCTTCATAATTGTTGCAAGGTGCACTTCTTGCCAAAAATCAAAGGGCTAAATTGCATCCACTGACTTAAATCAGTCCTGCTGTCAACTACGATGCATGTTTAATTGTTCTGTCTGTACAGTGTTGGGCTGGAACAGTTTCAAACAATCTACCAATCATGAGCAGAAAAAAAATCATTAGAAAATCAATTTTTGCTTAATTGAAGATCCTTCTTCCAAATGGGAATGAAGCAAGATTTATAACCTCAGATTCACTGGCTGCATAATGATGGCACTTGAGCTTGTCAAGGTTTTCATGTGGGCTGTGCTATGGACAGCATTTACTTTTCCCACCTGCTGTGGGTCAACACGGCACAGGCCCTGGGGAACAAGGCATTACGGGGTGTACTACATGGAGCAAAAGAAGCCACGTTTACAAATCAAGGGTGGAAAAAGAGGCATTATATAGGCAGGAGCAAAGTAGAAGGGAATTTCAAATGCATTGTTTATTTATAGATTTGTTCTGAATGCTGTGAGTGGAAATTCCAATGACTGACTCATAGAGACATCCCTCTGGCATTTGACTGCTGATGCTGACACTGATAAAATCCTGTATCCCAGAGCCCCTTGGGCAGTTTGCTCTCTGCTTCCAGAACGGGGGTTCCCAAAGGTAAAATCCTGTCTCTACTCAAGGCAATGAGATCTTTGCCATTGATTTCAGTAGGGTTAGAATTCCATTGCAGGCCTTTTAAAACATGTGGCCTAATTTTCTTCTATTGAAAATTGAGCAAACCTACTGAATCATGACCTGGGTAGAAGGCAAGAAAAGCATAAGAAAATGGAAAACTTGATAGGAAAATCAGACTTGTTATGATTATATTCCCTCCTCCCTTTCTGGTTTCTCCTGCTGTGCTTAGAAGATGCAGCACCGTCCTCCTTTAAGTTCAAAATGAGTAGAAGAGGGAGACATGGTGTAAATATCAAGCACTAGCTAAAAGTGAATTTACCAAAGTTCAATAAACATAAAAATGATGAATTTAGATGTCATGTAATTAACTCAGAATTACACGAGCAATAACCAAGTAATTACACCTTTAATAATGCATTAAACTTGTCAGGAATACTTAGTCATTCAACTAGAATTTAACAAGATAGCCTATAGCAAGTTACAGTAATCAGATATTGCTACTGAAAACATTGACAGTTCCTAATTGATACCTTTTATTATAAAGTTAAATGCCAAACATTTCTTTTGAGTGGATTAAGGAATAGTATTAGCTGTGTTTAAAAGCATAGTGCCTATGTTTATAAGTTACATGCAGGTGTGAAAAAGCAGCAACAACAAAACCCTAAGAAAAAAACCAAAACATATACCAGATAAACCCAACAATCACACAAATTTTGTTCAAGTTTTCACTCCTGTGATTTAAATTACGACCTAAGAGAGTCTGCTCCTTGGCAGGTCTGTGAGCAGCAGAGGAGAAAGGAAGGAGGAGGAGAAAACTTTTTGAAACAGGTAAAGAGAATAACAATTGCATCATCCGGAGGCTGCGGGTCTTCAGTGTGAATAAGGCACACTGCAGCCTTCACAAGAGTACAGCAGGAAAAATAAACAGGCTCAGGAGGTTGTAAATTGGATATTAAGGCAGGGCTTGGGCATGCTAACATCCAAATCAGATTGTTTAGACTACAAGAGAAAGGGGGTTTTTTGAGAATGAGGTGGAATAGAATTGAAACTATGTGTTTACTTGCTGTTTCTAAATGCGGGAGATATTTCTGCTGGTTTTATGTTGTTCAGTCTGTGTGCTTGGCAAATAATTCTTTTTCTTTTTTTACTTGTAACCAAACCAAAAAGTAAAGTTTATTCCAGGGGAAATTGAAAGAATAATGTTAAAAAAAATAATAAAAATCTTTTAGGTCAACTCAAAATGTAGTTTTTTTCTGAAATAAAAATGTTTTGTTGAATTCTGCTTTTTAAAAACTTTGGAACCATTTTCTTATTTACAACAACAATTCCCATATTTGGCCTGACTTACAAATACTTTTGTTTTTCTAAAGTTCATTGCTTTAGCAAATTTCTTGGGGGAGAAAGTATGCAATCCCATTCTGGATACATACTGAAATCCCTGATGCTTAGTGAAACCATCTGTATGTTAAACCCAACTAAACAGAGATTCATGCTGTCTCTGTGAAACAGTAGAGATCGGCTGGAATGATCACATACATCTTTTATAATTTTTTTTTTTCCATCTGTATAATTACAAGTCTTATCAGGCTGCATGCTGGGCTATGTCTGATTGTCAATAAGACCTCTCTTGATTGCATCTTATATAAATATTCCATGTCAATCTGTGGGATGCAATTCCAGGGCCCACAGAACTGTGCCTTAGTGCACAGACGCAAGGTCCTGGCCTCTTTGCTACACTGATAATCAAATTAATTCCTAAAAGGTAGGCTCTCAGCCACCAAGTGGTTAATTCCCCTGCACCTTTAATGCTGCTCCTCTGCTCTGATGTATAGTGGCTCCGCTGAGCCCTTCTCTCCAGATACATAAGATTATTCATGAAAATGAAACTACTGCATTTATGTTTACATGATTCTCAGCCAGTTGCGTGGCAACTGGAATTGTCTTTACTTTTATGCATATTAAAACACTCAATAGATACCCTTTCAATAATTAATTGGTAATGAATGTAGAGGCTGTAGAATGCTTTATTTGATGTGTTTAGGCTTTATCCAGTGGTTGAACTGGTTAAAAGAGCCTTGTTTTTCTGTGTTAGGACTTGTTTAGCAGGCGATGCTATGCACTGGTCTCAAAAACAACAGGCAGTAAACACAACCCTAGAGGAGCTGAGTGACCTGGGCAGCATCAAGGCCAGCCGAGTGTGTGTGTGTGTATTTGCAGTGACGTGACAGAATCTGCCTGTGTTGCAGAGCAGACTCCAAAATCTATGCTGTGAGGTTGGCAGCAGCAATTTTCAGTCCATTTTCGATGCCTCTGACGCTCTTGACACTCTGCCCAGGCCCTGCATCTCTCTTTGGGCTCCTCCGGTGGGAAGCTTCCTCCTCGGAACAGCCGACATTGAACCAGCAGCGCTGTGCCTTGAAATGACCCTGCAGGACTTCCCCTCCTCTTAGTTCCATATCAAATAAAGGGTTTCAATCACATATAGAAAGCGAGTGGTTTTAGATTCAGTAAACATCTCTCTTGTTCCTACTTGCCTTTTTCCTGGCCTGCTCCAGGAAAAAAAAAAAAAAAAAAGGATAAGATAATCTCAGCTGTGGCCAAACTTCCCCTTTTAACTGCAACACTTTGGCAATTTCACCTCCTTATCACACCTTTGGGCTTCTCGTGACAGAGATCTGGGATTCCAAACGCTGTGCTGGCTGGGTCTGGCCACCCTCTCTTCCTTATTGGAGATGTGAACAGGACTTTCTAGAGAAAAGGCAAGGAGGGAAATCTTTCTTTTCTGCGCGGTTTTTATCATTGTTTTAACACAAGATGGAGTAAGAGGTTTCTTCACTCTCCAAAATCTTCTGACTTGTTTAATTAGACCTGATTGCTAATGGCTTTTCATCCTTTGTAGAGAAGTTGTGTACGTGCTTGCTTGGCCTTGCTTTTGTTGGCAATAGCTTTGCATGGATGTTCATGCAACTGAGTTCGTCAGTGAAGTCCCTCACCGCATTGCTTCTCCCCTTGTCTAGAGCGTAAGTGGAGTTCTAGCATCACCACTTTGTCCTAATGTGTATCTGCTGATACTTTGCACGTGAAGAATGGATGCGCAGCAGTGTCCTCACTGACCGCTGCATGCAGGAGCAGCATGTTGAAGGTATTTTCTTGGTGCTTCTTCCTTCCTGTCACCATTAATGTGGCAGATTGACAATCACGTTGATTTGTTTACATATGAATACACATGTGTGTGTTTATATATATGTAATGTCCACAAACCAGGTTGCTGCTATGAAGGCTGTTCTGTAGAACAGGGCTTTACCATTCAAAGTTACTTGACACGTGGTGTTCTCAGGAGCTGGGCTGGGAGCTCACCCAGCGTATCCACATGTCTGTTTATGCGGTTCCTCAGGTGGGTGCACGGTTACCATGGCTGCGGGATGCAATCATGGTAAGTCATATAAATGAAGGATACTATTGATTGTTCATTTTTGCACACACCATTACATGCACACACTTTTGAAAATAAGGCTCGGGGCATAATTGGTTGTCAATGGAGCTTCACCAAGTTGGCTGCATATATTTGGTTTCCCTTATTTTTACATTTTAGAGAGCTATTCCTGCTGATTTTCAGAACCTGTCTTAGGGCTTTGAATTTCCTCCTAGATGTGTCTCTCTGCGTAACTCTTGTGTTATGCTCCTAAAATAGATGATGTGTTTAACCTTTTGGATATGCCGGTTGTGTTCTGCTTTATCTCTATGAACCAAGGAATTAAGTGTTCCCCAAAAGGCTTCCCAAGTTTGTTCCCAGAAACAAAGGTATAGGAGTTTGTTGAAAGCTTCAGACAAGGAATGTGTGGAGGCAGATTTGACGAAGTGGTTGATGGGTGTACTACTGAACAAGTTGCTGGGGAAAACCTGTCGAGATCCAAAGATTACACGGTGTATTGAGGACTCTCAATCCTGATCCTGAGGATGGGCCACTGCTGGTGGGTGCTTTCCTGGGCTCTCCACCAACGTGAGTAACCTCATGCCCTCCAGCCCAAAGGAGGCACCTGTGTTCTCCCAGGCTGCCAACTAATGAAGTGACAATGGGGTGTGATAACTCACCAGCCAGTGCTGGATTATATAGAGTCACTGCAGCCCATTAACACTTCGTAAAAACCCTGTATGGCTCGGCTTCACTGAACCTGAAAGGCATTAGAATAAGGACTGAAAAGCTGAAGCCCATATGAAGTCAGGAGTGTTCCCGGGACGGCAAAATTAGAGGCTTTCAAATGATTTTTTTGAGGCAGTTTGAGACTGGGAGACATATGTCTAAACAATTTTCTGCATCGATGCCCAGCATGTTGTGTGGGGGGGTTTATGTGAGGGCAGATCCTCTGGGCTGCTACAGGAGTGTCCTGATCATCTACCCTGGTGTCGATAGGAGAAAGAGATGCAGTGAATTAACACCGAAGTACTTTTGTACTAACTTTCAACTTTCCTGGAGAATGTGGAATCCAACCTGTCCTTGCAGGTTATGATTCTGCAATGGGCCTGAAAATGATTTGCCTTTCTACTGAATTTCCTTTACACTCCATCTCAGGGTCACGGGTTTAGGGTCCGTGAACTTAGTTACTGAAGAACAGCTGTTCTGATCTGTTTGGTGTTGCTGAAAGGAGGAATAGGTTCCCCAGAACAGGTTGTTTGGGGCAAGTTTTTAGCTCCTGAGTTAGTGAGCTCAAATAGCTCAGAGAAAGTTCCGTGAGCAGTAGAGCCAAGGCAAGGGCAGGGTTGGAGTTGTGCAGCTGAGAGTAGGGAAAATGGGAGGACAGTAAAATTCCTGCCATTTCAGTGATAGTGGGGTATCAGATTTTGTGGGCTCTCTGAGCAAGGTGATGCACAGACCTCTCTCCCACTCCAGCAGGGAGCGTTTGTTCTAGGTGCTGGTCTCAGATCTGTTCTTTTCTTATAGTACTAACTCTGTTAAAAGTCATAGTTTAGTGATAGCTTCTTAAATATATTAATAAGTTACTGCGCTGTTCACTCAGAAATAATCATAAGTAACATCTCTCCTGATTCCTAGATGCAGGCCTACTCACAGCTCTACAGCTGGGGCTGGGAAGGATTTGGTGGTTGTATGCCATGTTCCCCCAGTCTGCCGTTGGTTTCCAGGCATTTGCTGCAGAGTGCTGGCCCCTTGAGGGTTGGCAATACACTCAACTTGCGTGTCACTTGGGTGAATGAGGAGAGTAAACATATTTGAGTTAAAACTAATGCGGCAAAAAGAGTTTGGTTTTAGTCCACACTAATTAGTTGCAGACAACTAAAGGGTCACCATGAAGAAGGGAACAAACCAAGGAAGTAAGAGATAAATGGGCAAAGAATGTCTTAGAAGTGGTAGAATGTCTTAACTGTCATTACAATCATGAAATTAAAGTATAGAAGAGTTTCTCTAGAGCTACAAAAGTTAGTCCATAATTTTTGTCATATATTAACTGTATTCTAGCTGCTGCATAAATTATCCTTTAGTGATGTGTACTGTATAATAACCTAGATACACCTTAACTATTATCTTTCCCAAATGGTGCAGGAGCACTGGACCGGTGCATTACACCACAACTGCAAGCAATCACACCACAGATGTTCAGTCTGGGAAGGTCCACAGGATACCTTTCTCATACCACCTACTTGTCACAAAACATTTTCCAATGACTTATTTCAGGCCTAATGAAAAACACCAAAAGGCTATAATACACTTGAGGAAGAGAGCAAGAGAAGTCAAAGTCATCAGCAGTGTCCTAAGGTCTTGGAATCACAAGTAACCTGCTGAAATTCCCAAGTAATTCTAGGATGCTGATGGTGCAGGCAAAAAATCTGCAGCGATTGCCATCAACATAGCTTGGAGGAAAACTCTTTCCTTCTTAATGCAATATCTTGTGATGGATTGAATTCTGTCTACACAAGTAAGACATAACAAACAATAACCAGTGGTTCTCATGTCACTGTAGGCCCCGACGTGCCCTTGCTGGTGTTCTGTTTCTAGTTATTACTATCTTCAGCGAATCAAGGTCAATTTATACAGCAAAAGAAGAAAAAAGGTCTTTGTGATCCTTGCAACCAACTAATGGAAACCCTGGAATATAGGACTAATACAGTATAAAGATGAGGTGGGCATGCAGTGAAGAGATTTGAAGTAACATATTTATTATGTCCTTATTCAAAGTATTAACTTTTTGTGACAGGCTGAGGGAAAATGAAGATAAGATGACCTAGCTGGTTTATTACTGTGTAAGTACCCGGTCTGTACAGATATCTCTGTTTCGGATAGCAATGGGAGTTTCCAGTGTCTACCAAAATCTAAATTTCAGTCTTTGTCTTATTAAAGCCCTGACTCAGCAGATCCCTTCAGCATCATTTTGCTTTCAATTATATTATGCACAAACTGGCTTAAATGCTTTGGACTCCCCAGATTGATTCCAAGTGAGATAGAAAATGGCAAAATTTAGAACATGGAACCAATAGTTGCACTAATCCCCCGGTGTCCTTGGTGCCAAGATGTGTTTCAAGTCTGGCCCATGTGCAAAAGATCCTCTTCTCTTTTTATAGTTCATTTAATCAGGGGTGTTTTTGACAGAAACCAGCAAAATATCCTGGAATTACCTAACGTGCTCCAAGTGACTGTCCAATGGTTTGTGTGGCGTTCCCATGCAGAGGTTATATAAAAATGTTCTGTTGCTATGTGAACTGGAGGTTTGTTTTGATGTAGCATCAATACCCAGGAGGGGAGAAAAGGGGTGGGGGTGGGGGGAGGAGAAGACAAGACGCTGGCATCATGCCAACCTCTGGAGTTTTTTTGTGATGATAAATGGTTCACAAGGAGTCAGCGTGACCCGCCAAGTAAACCCAAATGCTCTCAAAGAGCCGTGGGCTTCAGATACTGCTGACAGACGAGCACTCCTTATCGGCTTTTTTGTTTAAACATCCCGGCAGAGCGTGCACACGTAGGGATATCTGCTCTAGCGAGAGGGGAGGGATGCCAGCAAAGTGCACTGCGTTGGCAGATAATGTCCACCCAGATGGCCAGGTCTGATCCGCCCCCTTTCTTTGACCTCTACGGACACTTTGCGTTTCCTCTCATGAGAGACAGAGATCACAGCAGATACCCACCAGGGTTGGTTGGTTGCGATGGATGAGTTGCTGAGTACAGCGAAGACCTTAATGGCTTCTAGAGGGAGGAATTCACATGCAAAGTTTTTGACTGAGCTGGAGGGACCCATGTTGTTGTAGCTGGTTCAGAGGTAGAGCCTCTCTTCATTTGTTTTGCCTTTTGTTTTGTCCTGCTCTTTGCTTTTCGTTGTATTTGACTCGTGTGAAAAGTTTGGGGATTAACGCTTAGAAAATGGATTTCATATTTATTTCCCATATTATTTTTTCCTTACTTTCCACTCTATCCTAGAAAGTGTCAGTCTTGCTCTGGTGGGCAGGTCAAGGCATGAGCTCAATGGTGGCTTGGGGAATGCTTGTGCATCACCTAAAAGTCCTGAGTGATTTTATGGAAATCTCCCCGTAGCTGTAGCCCCTGCGGTGCATCAAGCAGCCGTTTGCGAACAGAGACTGTAATTTGCACAACCTACTCTCGCAGGAAACAACTACAGGACAATCAAAGATAGAATTAATGGGAAATAAGTATTCCCTGACAGAACAGACTTAGGGAATTGCTGAAGAAAACTGTTTTTCTGCAATTAATCTCAGAGGGAATTTTTGAAGCAATGAAAAATCTTCAGGAGAGTGTTCAAATGTAAGAAGTTAGAAAGATCCTGCCTTTAACCAAAGGGCAACCATTCAAATCCTCTAAAATGTAAATAGAATGAAAAAAGAAAAAAAGAAACAAGATAGACCGAGAAATTCAAGATGTAAACCGGAGAGAAGAGATAAAAGGATTTAATCGTGAGTCTTCCACTGTTTGGATGAGTGGAATCATCTCTCTCTTATCCACTTTCCCTGTGTATACAAAGGGCAGGCGAGAGGATGTTATGAAGCATAAGGAGTCACGGAACATTTAAAAATACAGAGTGTTTTAATAGTAGTAACTGCGAGCAGCGTGGATTAAATAGGTGCTTTGGTGGCTGAGTGAAACGATCTGCGAGGCAGGAGCTGTGGAGATAGAGCCTGGGGTCGGTGAGGCTGGTGGTGAGCAGGCAGGAGGGCTTTCTCAGGGGAGAGAAGGGGGCAGCAGAAACCCTTGGAACAAGCTGTGCCATGTGTCCCTGAGACAGTTCGGAGTGAGGTGGAGCCTCTGCACCCTGCTATGAAGTGCTGGGAAGAAATACTGGTGGGGGCTTCAGGAGTGGTGCAGCTACATTAGCTCTCTGCCCGAGATTAACGGCTCAATGAGGTCGTGGGGCTGATTAGCACCACTCTCTCTCTGCACTGAAGTTAGTTTCTTCAGTGGTAGTGCAGGGCTTTCTGTGCTGCACTTTGCTGTAAGGTGTTGATGAGCCCCAAGGGCTTGGCCGTGAACTTGTTTGATCCAGCTGAATCCTCTGTGGTTCCCATAAAGCGTGTGGAGTTAATGGAATAATACGTTATGGTAAGCACAGTGCAGACACAAGAGTTGACACTCGCAGTCCATACCTGGCTTTCAACCTGATTGACTTTGTCGTGACACTTTATTTATCACTTTGTGCATCTGTAAAATGAGGAGAGGTGGTAGTAAGTATCACCTTTCTGTTATGATTCAAGAGAAATGGGAATCAGATATTGAAAAGGAGAGTCTAGGAGATGACAGGAGTGGGTGAGGCTGCCGGGGGTAAGGAGGTGGATTAGCTGATGGAGTAACCAAGTGCTTCCTCTCTCATTTGTTATTGTTGCCATCAGCGGGAAGACCCAACGCTGGCCATACATATTTGATTTTGTGAGTGACACTTAAGTGGAGAGAAAATCAACTTGGTGCCAAGAGCCAGCCTGAAGGCAGGCTCATCCTAATGATTTTTTTTTTTTTTTTAAGGGGATTTGAGCATTCCCCATGGCACGGCTTCGCTCTCCCAGTGCTGCTGATGTAGCGTGGACTGTTTTCCCCCAATTTCCAGGAGACCAGAGAAATAAAATACTGTTCTGTCAAAACCAAAAGTGCCTCTGGGCAGCAGATGAGGAGGGTTTTTTGGAGTTCTCTTCTATCTTTTATTGTTTTAATATTTTTTTTTTCCTTTTCCATCCTGCGTTTGCACTTTAAGAAATTGTCATGGGGGGGGTGGGAAGAAGGCAAACAAAAGTTGACTTTTGTTAAACGGCGGAGGCTTGGCAGTTGTGTGGAGGTCACGGTGCTCAGTCAGTGTCAGCCTCCATTCCCCAGAGTTGTATCCTGTAATGTATTTATTTATCATTACAGACGGCCAAAATTTTTTTTTTTCCCTTTCAGTTTGTTCTGTCCAAGGCCGCAGGGTTCCGACAGAGATCAACAGTGTTCCCGCAGTGATGAAGCAGCTCGTCAAAAGCTGAATTAGATGTTAAATCTTTCTGAAGTGGGGAGGAGGTGGAAGGAGGGGAATCACATTGTGCTAAGAATTTATCATGTGTTGTTTCCTGTGAGATAATGTATAGGAGAAGATTTGTTATGGTGCAAGTTTCAAACTGCTGTTTCAGGGCTACAGTGTCTGCCAAGCTTATGATGTATTTGATCTTTTTTGAAAGTCCTTCTTTTCCTTTTCTACCTTTTGTTAAGCAGTACGTCTCCCAGGTAGGTAAATACTTAAAATACTCTACCTACTCAAGTATGTGCAGATATGCACCAAAATTTTCATAGGTAAGAGGCACAAGCAGATTAGACCGTGAGATTCAGTGGGGCTCCAGATCCTTGTCAGAAGGTCAGATACTCGGAATTTCTCTTAGCTTTGCAATTGGATATGTTAGATGAGTTGCGTAGGCACACCTTTTTCTAGAAACTCTTACGAATTTTGGTACAGACCTTGAAGAAAGTAAGGCATTACTTAAAGCCAAATGGAGCAGCAGCTCGATGGTGCTTCTGAAAACATTTATTGAGCCATTCTACATCAGTGACCATCTTTTACGGTGCGGGTAGCTGTCTCGAACTTGTTCACTTGTAATGTAGTTGAAAAACTCTTTGTCGTCTTCTTTTGCTCTTGAATCACACTCCTATTTTTCCTGAGAAGGAAGTATAGATGGTTCTCATATTCATTTATGCTTTCTGGTATAATTGTGTCTGCAGTCATTGAAAGGAGCCCACAGGCAACTCAGGTACCTTATTAATGGACTATAAAATGCACCCCTTCTCAATCTATATTGGAAGGGGAAAAGTGTTAGATGTTTTAGGGTTTTTAAAATTATTTTGTTTTCTCTCATCCACTAAATAAATACACTGGTGTAAGACTTTTTGGGTAAAATAGTTTTGCTCCGATTCTTCAATAAAATGTCAAGTGCAATGATGGATGAACTGGCAATCCTGAAGTTTACTCAACATTGTTTTATTCTCAGTATCTAGGTCAAGATATTTCTTGTTTTCTTGGAAGAGGCAAAATTTCCACAGATCTTAAATAACACTGTTAATATTATAAGTGGTTTGATTATCAGCCAGGAAGGAAGCTTATTGATCAGCAGGATAAGCACTGTGTGCACATGAGCCATCTTTTCCTGCCTGGCTGCAACGAATCTGAAGACCAGAAGCAACCATTGCAAGTCCCCTCTGCTGAGGGGTGCAGGAAGGAAGCAGAGCTGCTGGCGCTTAAAACATGCACGTCTCCTTGCCTTAGCTACTTGCATGGTCTTCTTTACTAGAAGCACCTGAAAAATCTTTAATATAACTTTTCCATAAAGAAATCCTGGAAGTGAAAGCTACTGTTTGCTTTGCAGAGGAGGGAACAAGGCGTAGAGGGGAACTCATGTTTATCCACTGTTGAGTGAAATTGGGGCTTGACTTTGGACTTGAACCTGACCTACTTACTTCTTTAGTGTCTAAGTGTTGGTTTGGCCTCTGGACTACATCAACTTGCCTGTCAGATGCTGATTCTTGCTTGAGTGTCCCTATGGGGAGAAGACTGGTTCAAGCCACCAAGCTCAGAAAAAATGAGCAGATACCAAATGTGTCGTGGGTGAGAGATGATTTTGGCACTGCAATCCCTAACTTCATCCAGGGTCTGGGACCTCAATCAGATACTCAGGTTGCCTGATTTGAGTACAAGAGACTTGGAGGTCAAATCTTGTCTCTTCCAGGAAAAAAAACTTTCTGACTTCTCTAGGTTGTCCTAAAAGGAGCTTTTGTCCATCCTTCCTTTTGGAGGTTTGTGATGTTGCCCAAGAAATCCAAGATAACCCGTCTTTGCTCAAGCAGAAAGGTAGATAAGTTGTGACATTATCTTTCCTAAGAATGGCTCCCATCTTTCACGTGGTGTTATTTATAGAAGACAGGTCATAGGACAGTAGCAGAAATCCCTAAGTGAGCATTGTGGTGTGATGAGATGAAAGATAAAATTCTGGTGTTTCCTCTGCCCAGTCACTCGATGAAACTTGAACTCTTCTTGTGAAGTAGCTATGCTTTGACAAGAGGAGTGGAGAACACCTCCAAGAGGAGTGGGTGGCCAGGAGATCACAGCATCATTCTGGGACATGAGATGCTTATTTGAAGCCCTCTGGTTGAGAAGTGGGAGTGCGGGAGCTGCTGAATAATTCAGTGAAGCAGCAGTGGAAACCGTGTGGTGTGGTTTGGCCTGAAGGGAGGCCCGGGCAGCCTGCTCTGGGAGGAGCACACCCCACCTGGGAGCGCTTGGCACCCACCCACAGGTGCTGCAGGTAGACTAGAGCCTGTTGTGTGGAGTCCACACCGGGCTAGGCAGGAGCTCGGTGTGCCGCCCAGCGCGGGTGGTGACACGCGTGGATGCTGAGCAGTGCAGGGAGCGCTGCTGCTGGAAATAAAGACGCAGGAGGAGTTAGGGATTAGGCCCATCACCCCTTTCAGTGAAGGCGCCCAAAGGGCAGGTTGCGCAAGGCAGCTGAGCTGCTCCAACAGTTCACTCCTGCCAAAGGAGGGAAGTCTCTCTTCACCACCCAGCTCTTGTGAGATCTTTGCTGAACCAGTTCCCCGCACTAAGTGCAGCAGCGGTGAGCTATCAGAGCAAGCATCTTGAGGGACTTCATCCTCTCAGGTGTCTGCAGAAGTTCACAATGGAGCAGCAAATGGAATCCTTGCATCTGGGGTACTATGCTAGCACCTCTCTGCCGAGCAATTTTATTTACCCCGTGTTCCTGTTTACAGTTTCTGAAGGGTCTGGATAAAGGGTCCGGAGGAAATTACGGGAGTGACGGTCACGAGAGGGGACGTACTCCAGGTTGGTGAGACTGGTTTGTGCTTTCTTACCACATTGCCTCTTCCCAGTGACGTGGTTGTGCTGATGGTATTCCCTGACTTTCTTGGGCTCTCATATTAACGCTGGTAAGTGCGTATAAATGGAAGAATGAACGTTGTACAGAGAATAATATTTCAGTTTTCAGGTTTTTTGTAGGTGGCCCATGTTTCAGGCTGGAAAATGCCTCTGCAGCCCACTTAGATGGGAGTGTGGCTAAATTGCTTTTCCTGATTCTTTTATTTGCTCCATATTCCTTTATGTTGTATAAGGTTGCCCAGCCTGTGTTTCGGAGAGGATCTGATCCTCACTGTGACGCTGCAGGTCACACAGCAGAGCCCCGGGTAAAGCAGTGTGTCTGTCACAATAATATGCTTCCAGTGCACAGAAAAGAAATCCAATAGAAAAGTGACATGATAAAAGATAAGCTGCGTTAAACAAAGACGTTGTCTGTGTATCACACCAAAACATAGTGTATTTCATAACGCAGCGGAGCACTCTTCATTAGAATCCCAGGGAAGAAGCAAACCTGCTAAAAGAATAAGATTTTGGTGCCAGGGAAGTTATGCATTTAATAGATCTCCGCTGTATTTTGCAGAGAGATTTGCAGCTACATTCAGTCTTGGCTAAAATGTAATGGCAACATGTTGTAGGAGCCAGTTCTCCTTAGGGCTTCCTATTGCAACAACGGAGCTATAAATGATGGTATTGAAGTGGTAAGTGTCAGAAGGCAAGCAGGGTGTCATTTCAATTGGGAGGTGCTTTTGATTAATTGGCCTGTTTAAATGCAGAGCTGTCCAGAAGAAAATCCAGTCAGGTTGCTTTTTAGACACTCAAAGGGGAGGACGTTTGACTGTTCTCCGTGTGCCTGGTTGCAATGGATCCTGCTTCTTATCCACATCCATTCTGGCTGGAGCAGAAACTCGGGGAGAAAGTTCATTTTCCTGCATGCAGGCTCTCCTAACCACCGGCACTGCCTGGCTGAGAGGCAGGGTGGATGGATGGGATGGAGATCATGGGTCCTTGCTCAACCTGTCTCCTACTGGCACTTCTTGCCCAAGAGAAACCTCTGTTCTGTGTTTTAAATGGAAGCCTTCCCTAATGTTGTCAACTTCTAGTGAAAAAATAAAAAAGAATGTGGGTTTTCATGTTTGCATAGAGGGTTTGGAAAATATAACCCACACTGTCAGAGAATGACAACCTCTTGCAACCTTTTTTATGGGCACTTCCTTTCTGCAGCACTAAAAGAGCAAAGAGTTGATTTTCTGTTGCTTTTATGTTTACTTTGGAAGGGATCTTTCTACAGCAGAACTGGGATTGTCTTTGAGAGACCAAGCTGTAATTAAAAGTCTCGTGTATTCTGACTGTATGAGGAGAAAAGCCAATTTTATAAAGATATGCCTCCCTTCTCTGCCCTTGCTTCCCCACATCTACCTGTCCCCGCTCTAAAAGGAGACTGAAAGGTAAGAGGATGGCTGAGTGGGACAGGGCATAGAGCTCTTGGCTGGCACCAGAAGGACAGAACTTGGGGTCTGCAGGACCGTTCTACCTTGTGGTAGAAAATCCTAGTAGGGATTTGTTTTGTTTTATACTTTGAAGTCAGGAAGTTGGTTTTCTCTTCCTTCTCCTATTTTTGGAGCCATAAATTCACAATTTTGGTAGTGTTTTGGTATTACTCTCGCTTCCTTCATGGAAGGAAGAACAGGTTGAAAGCAACCACTCTGTAATGGATGAGAGCAGGAGACCTCCCTGGGCCTGTGTGGACAGCCAGGGTGCATGTGCAGCGTGGGGAGGGGACCCTCGGGCAACGGTGGGACGTGGGCCTCCGGAATGCTGTGCACGGGGTGATGAGTGGGAGTTTTCACCATTGGCACTTCACGCTGGCGCTCCAGGACTTACGCTGCGTCTGCGGGCTTGTGGGGGAGGCTAAAATAGATTCTTGGCATAAGGTCTTGGATCTTGGATCCTCTTTGCTTAATAGATTGCTCTGTCTCCCTAGCGATACTGCTGCAGCTGCAAGCCACAGAGGCATTTTGGCTGGAGTCCTCCTGGTTTAAAGGAGAGAATACTGTATAGATCTCCTCGGCAGGAGCGTGGCTGAATTTCCACTCCAGCCTGGGAGAGTCCAATTCTGCTGACCTGAGGGACACATCTCTTCATGTCCCAGGCTCTGGAGAAGAGAGAAATAGTATGTGTAAAAGTTTTCAGTTCCTATAGAAAGATTTGAGGTCTCAGGCCGAGAGGCTTTTTTTGTGCCTTCTTTGGTTGCTGAGTTTATTTTTGTCTGTGTGAGTTGGCCTATTTTTTTAATATATGGCAAAGGTGGCTCGAGCCCTGGATAGGCACTTTTTTATATTTCATATAAACCTAAACAAATACATTAAATAAAGGTCCTTTCACCTCCAGGTTGGTGGTTCAAATCCAGTCGTGCTTGGGAACAGAACTGTTCAAGCAGTAAAAATAAAACATCTCCTGATTTATGAGTAGAAGCGTCAAGTTTTGACTTGTTCTGATTACTGGCATCACGTTATTTGTGAACATTCAGACAACTGCCAGAAATTCATGAGACACGTTTGTGAATCCCAGAAGTTTCATAAACTTCAGCCTGAGTGATTATTTGCTTTCTGGTGAGTAAGTGGGCTGGCTAAAGGGGTATGAAAAGAACAGCTAACTAATGCTCGGGTCCCATAGTAATAATACCGAGATGTAAAGTCTCTTGTTTCTCTTACACAGAAGAGGGTGGCAATTCTGCTCCAGTTTACACTAGGCAATTGCCATTTGCTCTGGGGAATTGTTGTTACTGGTTTGAGAAAGCCAAGGAAGAAAGGATCCGGCTTGACTTTCACATCTTATGTTGTTTGTTGGGAAAAAAAATAAATCTACTTTTTGATTGAAAGCTGAATTGTTATATTAGATAAACTATAGTGATAATAAGGCTAGGTGGTGCTTGTAGAGTATGGGAAGTGGGGAAAGAGCAGGGCTGTGGTTCAGAGCCCTGTGTGAGATAGGATGGAGACGGGCTTCCTGACACACAAGCAGATCAGCAGCTCTGTGAATTTGTACTAGTGTGAAAGAGCCTTAAAAAACATGGGGATTTGGCAAATCCATAAGGATTTCACCCCAGGAGTAGAGATGCCACAATTAGAGCCTAAATTCAAGACATAGCTGTGCTAAGATGACTCTCCCCCTTGCAGACCCTGCCATACACCATTTTGTTGGGCATTTAAAAGCTATCAGTGGCTACCAGGCTGTGGGAAAGTTAGCTAAAAGCAATGGCAATAGATGGCCTCCAGTGCGTCAGAGCTACTCTGGACTAATTGTAAATGACATTTAAAATGTTTTTTTTCATGTTCTTTTCCTTAATCAATGTGAGTCTTTATATTCTCTCACTGCTTTCTCTCCATCTGTAGGAAGTAAAATTTAGAAAAGGTTATTATAGCTGCTTTGTCACGATATGTAGTACTTGAGTGGGGAAGTTGCAGGACTGGGCTAACATGGCATGGTTTACTTCTGCTGCCACTTTGCATAAGGGTGACTTTAAGATATTACTTGTAATTTCTATTGGTATTATAAATAATAGATCAGGTCCACAATTTATTTGCTGAAGGTTCCAACAGATGTGGTGTAATTAACAGACTGTAATCATTAGGTTTTGGAGAGAGGGTGACATATCAATTTTTTAACTGCTTTTCCACTTAGAAATACATCCAAGTAGTGGTGCCTCCAGAGGGATACGCACATGGATGAATGTACTTTCTACATGCCATTTTATATACATTCTCACTTTGCTTTCCAAGTACTAACATGTGTAAATCCCTTTGGCATGTGCAGATACGTGCAAGCGGGTTGTGCATCTGTAGCATTTATTTGCATATGGAAGAAAGCATATGTGGAATTGTGCGCACTGAGTTATGCTTGCACCAAAGTCCTTTGAACCTTTGACCTTCCATAGTATCTCTTCAAATCTGCAACTGAGTGATTCAGTTCCTTTTGCCTTAAAAATAAAGGGTGGAATAATAATGATATTATTTTAGGAAATAAACCTCTGAGGCATGTTGCCCAGTTACGTCTCCTTTAATCTAGTAACATGAAAACCACAGAGATGGTGAAACCGGTTTTGGTGGCCAAACACAGCTTGGTGGTGCCGTATTGAGCTGATACTCAAGCCTCCAGTGAGCACAATCCATTACCGTCAGGGAGATTGTTCTTTCTACCCACAAAAAGCATAACCGTGTGGCTGCAGCATGACTCCACAACATCTTCACTGTTGTAGGTCCCATCTGTTCAGCGGACTTGTCCAGCAAGTTGTATTTAGCTCATGGGGTCTTGGAGTAGGAGGGAGACGGCAGCGCTGTGATGCCTGATTCCCAGAGGGGTGCAAGACGTGGCCCAAAGGAGTGAGTCTTGTGCTGGTGATTTAGGATAGTAATTGCAATTAGCTGCTGGTAATGTTAATGCACAAATTTGAGTTTTGAAGGTGGTTAAACATGGAAAAAAATTTCTGCGGAGAACTACTTTTCCTTTATGCTTTGGGAGGGCTTCTAATGTTTTTGTCCAAGACTTCCTAATTTCTGCCAATTAATTCTATTCTTTGAGCATGGAAGTAAAGGTGAAACATTTGAACATTTCAACATTTGGAAGCATTTCCTTGCAATGCCACTTGAAACCTAAGAAATTTTACCATGGATGCAGGTGAGAGCATTGTGGCAAAGTGTCAGGTTGTCCACCTCTAAACAACTACTCTTGATTTTTATTTTAATTATTTTTTTAAAAAAACAATAAGTAAATGAGAGTACTCCTGGTTTCCCCCATGCTGGCAGTCACGCCCACATGTTTTTTTCTTTTTTTCTCTTTTGGGGAAATTGGAAGTTTCATTTTGTGTCTTTCAGCTGCTCTAATTCAGGCTTCCTACTGTGATATCACTTTATTTAGGGACAGCGCGGGAGACAGGAATCTGAACTGACTGCCTGATGCTTAAGAAGGTGAATAATGACTTGGAGAAGACCTTGTGCGTATCTTTTGATCTTTGGGCTGCAGACACCCCTTCACCCATAATTAACTTGTGTGTTGACTGATCACCTGAGTGATCAAGGGAGACTCAGTATGTCAGTGGAAACCAGGAAACTATTACTCTATGGCAAAACAGCAATCAGGCCAACTCGTCTATGATACAAATCAGATACCTGCAAGAACAAGTCACGTAATGGCAAGCTGTACTGGAGATGGATGATATCCTAAATCATTATCTTCAATAGCATCAATTATGTTTACAGGGTGAGTAAGAGCATGGTATCTCCATGGCAAGCGCTGCATCCAGATAGCAGCAGCAGCAGCAACAACAAAAATTAAAATTACTGCATGAATTTCAGGAGGGGCAGCGCACTATACACCATCAGCCAATAAATCAAGACTATCAGCGGGTTAGATGGAGTGGAATGGTAATGGTTATCATTCTGTTGTATAAAATGCACAGCTTAGGGGATATAGATCATTTAAAATATATATGAATTTGAAATCAGCCAAAATATATGTCAGGCATTTTTCTTCTTAGAATTATGGTATGTTTTTAAAGCGTAAGTGCTTTTCAGGACAAATTTTAGCATGTTTTGCATTCAAATGAAACATCTACTATACGCGTGAAGCTCTTGCATACACTGCCTGTGAAAGTGGAGGGAATCGTTGGATTTATAGGTTCCTTTGCACATTCTGTCAAAGTCAGCCTTTCTGCCTAATGTAGCACACAGGAGAGGAAAGGCTTTCATTGCCCAGCTTTCCATAAGAGAGAGAGTGTTTGCTGTCTGACACATCTCAGCGTGTAAACAAAGACTCAAAATAGGTCTGTATTAAAAGGAGTTCCAACTGGGGAAGGGATTAAGTTAATAACATTTTCTGTAATCTCTTTATCAGCATTTCTGTGGCCAGTTTATGATAATAAACAGGCAAAAGAGATCGTGTTTGAGATGGAAGTAAATTTCAGTCTGATATGAGCGATGTACCTCATAACCAGTTATAATTACAAGGGAGGCTTCTTTACAGCACTGTTCCTCTATAAATCATAGCAGATATTACCCCAACTTGTACAACAACTGTGAAATATGCTACAAAATGTGAAACTCATGAAATAGGTTCTTTTGTTGCAATTTAATTCTCAGAAAAGTTCTAATTTGACCCAAGCTCATGCCTTTTTTTGAGGGATTTCTTAAAAATAGGATAAACAGCCCCAATTTCCTAGAAAACTGTATTAAATTTTCCATTTAGTAATGACTTTTTTGTTTTTTATAATCACAATTTGTGAAAGTTGAAAGCAGTGCATATTTTGGTACACAGCATCCTTTTTTGGAAGAGTAGATCAAACAAACCTGAACAATACTCATCTATGGCACAAGCTTCATATTGAACAAAATTTTACACTGAGCAAGAAGTTCAGAGATACAGGATGTTAGCTAAATAGAAGCATATTTTCCTGACCTCTTCTGACAGAGTCAGCTTTGACCCGGCCTTATGCCCAAGCACTTTATTCCAGTTGTGACCATGGAAAGTACATAAGGGAGAGGCAACCATAGGGAAGAAGGCCTTGCTGGCTTGATGCCTAAAAATAAAACAAAAACCAAATAGTAAGATTCCTTGAGTCTTTCTCTTGTATTAAGGTCTAAGGTTTTTTCCTATGATTTTTTAATTTTATTTTTAATAGAAAATTATATGGGTTTATTTCAGAAGTGTCTTCTCTGCAAACCTATGAACCTCTCAGGACAGTTGGTATGGTAGCTGCCTTTATTGATCCTAATTTAAAGCTGTAATTGCAAATAAAAACAACATTATATCCCCCAGCTACCTTAATTGAAAGGATTAATTCACAGGAGCAAAAAATGATAAGAACTTCTACATGGGCCAAGTGCGTATGGGCATTTTAACACCTTAATTTCAGCATGGCCTGGGTTCGTTCTTGTGTGGAAGAACATCATAGGCATTGGGGAGAAACCTTCACACTTTCTAATGTTTGATCTTGCTTCTTGGGCTCCGCTTAAAACAAGTCAGGGACCTGCCTGGGACTCTGTAGGCATCAGGAGGATCACTGGCTTGGTCCCTCAGATGGCACAGCTGCCTAGAGAAGCCACACGTACATCAACATGTCCAGGATGTGCTCTAGTTGTGAAGAAGTACTAACGTAACATGTTCCTATAAGCACAGGGTGAACGCTATTATGACAGCAAATCAACTTTCTGGTCTGAAGTGGATTAATTTATTTACATCTTCACAAACTGTTTTTCTTTCAGTTGTCTCCCCATAGATAGAATTTGAGACTTTTTAACCTCACAGCGTGGTTTTCTCTTGGTGTGATGTGGAGTGGGATAATGTCAGGTAATTTCCTTCACAGCATCAAACTGCTATATTCCAGAATTACTCATCGCACTCTGTAATATTTCAGGTTCAGGCCCCAAAACCCATGTAGTTCCCAGTATCACTGTCTATGCCTTTTCACTGTGTGAGATGATGCTGTTAGTCCGTATGTCGGCCTCTTAGCTCTACCTTACCTGCTGTCTCGTGCCAAAACTTTTCTGATCTTAACTGATATTATGGTTCATTAAATAGGCCCTTCAATTACAAAACAGCGTATGCAGGTAGAGTTTTGCAACGCCCATGTCTGAACAAATATAGAAATTAATCTAAGCAAATCTGAGGTGAATATAGCCCTGATGTAAGTGGATCAGGCAGGGGATGCCGTAGCGATGTAGTGAGCCCAGTGCAGGCTGGTGCTACAGGTGTTAGAGCTACAGAACTTAATCTCAGGAGCCCCTTTAGATCCCTGCTTATATATTTGTTTGATAGTGCAGTTGATGTGAGAGATTTGGGGAAGGCTTAGAAGAAGACCATGTTTCCCCCCCTCCCAGGGCAGTTTTTTGTGAATGAATGCGTTTAGAGGATCTGAGGAGGAATAAAAGTAGAAGGTTGTTCTATCGTAGTTTCTCATTGCGTCTGCCCGTATTACAGATTAGAGTGTGCAACGGGTATTAAGTATGCTGAGGTCTTTTATTGTGACTGGTCCTCAGAGAAGATGAAAAAAAAAACCCATTGCCTTAAGGGAAATGGTGGAAGCTTAAGATACGGAATTATTCTTTCAGAACAGAAACCTGAAACAGAGCAGAGGGTTCTCCTGGCACTAGCATTCTCTCAGCCTGCAAGAACATGACTGTTTCATAACAGGTGAACACCCAAGACTTTCAAGGTACCAAAATGCTTTCAGGGATCTCAGCCTGAGAGATTAGCTCTTTTTTAGCTATTCAGATTATTTTATCTTCAGAGCCAAATAACTCTACTGATGGTACAGTATAACAAGCCAGTTGTGTCTGCTTAGTGTACTGGACTTGGAGGAGTAAATCTGTAGGGCAAGAAATATTTGTATAAGTCTTAGGTTAAGATCAATAGGGAAAAAAAAGGTTTACCATGATGATTGGCTGGAAACAAGAGTGAGATGTCATTACTCAAGGGCACACATTCTGCCAGGCAGCATTCAAATATGCGGGACAAACTTAGCTGTTTTAAACATGAATTAGTGTCTTTAAAAAATTAAACCAAAGTCTTGTTTATTAGATGAAATTATCAATTGTTTTGTCTTCCAGAGGTAAACAAAGAGCTGAGGGAGTCTCAATCACTCACTCAGTCTTATGACCTTATGGTCACTGTCCAAAATACCAGCGGTAACATTCCATGCTGTAGAACTAAGAAGAAGAAAAGCAGATACTCAGCAGGGTTAGCCCAGTGTCTTTCCAAGTAATCCCTTATTTTTGCAAAACATTTCCATATGGGAAACTTGATCACTGAGCAGAAGCACTGAAAATAGTGTGGCCAGTCCTTTGTGTAGATACTGATATTGGCTGTTGAATACCTAAAACAGTTGACAGGCTTTAGCAGTGCTGTTCTGCGTGTCTAAATGTAAAACTGATGCCTGGGGCTGCAAATTGATCTAGAGCATTAAACTCTAACCACAAAATGGGTATCACCATTTGGAAGGGAAGCAGATAGCTGGTATTAGCTCATCTGGTGAAGACGAGTAGCTCAAAAGGTCTGAAGAACTGTTGCAGATAGGAAACCGTTACACTGAACTTTGTGGAAAAATCTGTTTAAAACACAAATTTGCAGCACGTTCTTGTTTATATGATGGGCCCGAGGTGTCCCTCTGAATCTAAATCCTTTCTGCTGGGTGAAGTTGGGATCTGGCTCTTCACTGTCCCTGCAGGCAGACCTATCTATGGTTAACTAATCCTAGAAAGCAAACAGACTTACTCGTAAGAAAAAGTGTCTCTCTGGGGTTGGTTTGGGGTTTTTTTTCTCTCTTTTTTTTTTTTTTTTTTTTAAGAGGAAAAATGTGTTGCAGTAATACAGAACCATCATGCTCTCTCTGGTTACAGCTGAGTGACACTACATCAGCAGCAGAATATGTACAAATTAAACTGTAACAATGTACCAAGGAGAGGCACAGCAATATCATAAAAATTATCCACAGTACAATATGACTAATGTTGTGTGAAATGCATTCATCGGCGAGATGATGTCTAGGTGTATCTTAAGGAGTTATGCTGATGGAGATAATGGTTATAGAGCAGAGATAAAGGGAGGAAAGGCGAGTGAAAGACAAAAGGTTGCAGGAAGGGCAGCGTGGCTGGGAAGGGTACTCACGTTGGTTTGTAAGAATGGGGAGAGCTGTGTCCTGGTGGGGGGCAGAAGGGGGTGATGTGAACTCAGTTGCTCTTTCCCTACTCGCACACCCGGCGTGGAGGTGTGCTCGCTGTTTCAGGGGCTCACAGGCATTCCTTGTGGACTTCCTGCAGTCAAATGTTTATCTAGGAACACAAGATTTGTATCTGTTAAACATTCTGTAGTAATATTATTCATAGAAATTTCTTTTGTTTTCTCTTTCTGAGTACAGAAGCAAATGAAAATCTCAAAGAGAAGGGACCGATATTTTATTAGCATGTTTAGAACCATGAAATCAGCTCAACCTTACCCAGAGAGAGGATGGCTACAGCAAATGCTTCATTTAGGTGCATTGAGAAGCCATCAACTCCTTCCTCAGCCTAAGAGTCTTTTTGAAGTGGGTAAATGTTTTGCCTGAATAAGGTATTGGTAAATTAATGTGATGTTCCTCTCTCTCTGTTTAGTGTAGATTTGGAAAAAATCTGTCTGGTGACCCATTGTGCCATCACGCGTATCCATAGATGTTTATCTAGTATGTGAACGTTTTGTTTTCAAAGGAATTTAGGGATTACCCAAATAAATATTTTTCTTTTTTTTTTTCTTATAGCTAAATTCTACTTTCCAAAACAGCTGAGGTGCTCAACAGCTCACATCTCACTGAGTGTCTCTTAAAAATCTAAGTACTTCTTAAAATCAGAGCTCTGGACAACAAAGTGGCCCTGCCTGAAATAAAGTCAGTCTTGGGCAGAGTGCTGCTGGAGTGCAGGGCCTGATGCAGTCAGAAACTCTCAAATTACTCGAAAAATGAAGTGGTTTTATGGTGTTTTTGATTAGTTTGCTACCTGGTTGGTTACAAAGAGAAAGCTTGGCCAAAATTGTGCAACAGCTCTTGTTTCTGATGTGTTGGAGCTGTGTTAGCTGGGTTTTTTTTTCCCCTCGTTTATTGATATGTACAAGAATGGGAGGTAGACCCAGCCAAAAATGTTGGGATCCAACGATTTTCAAAGTCTTAAGATATCCAGAGGTGAGAGTTCGTTTTGTCTCCTATTGAAGAACGGATCCCCTGGGAACGTTTCCATGGGAGGCAAAGCTCTCCATAGCCATCGCTTGTGCTGGACCGAGCACTTCTGTTGTGCTCCAAAGGCAAAAGAGGAGGGAGGGATGCGATAAAATTGGTGTTTTCAGCCCAAAGGCTGACTTGGATCTGGGGGTTCTGTGTGAACCTCATAAAGCTTTTTCTCCAGCCAACCAACTCCACTTGCCGCTGAGCGTGTGCCAGGAATTCCCTGCTGAAGGAAGCTGCCAGAACCTCACGGAGCAGCGATAACCCTCTGCTATCGCACGGCACGAAGCTCCCCGGCAGCGCTCGCTGCGCTTTCCCCGCACAGGCAGGGCCATGGTGTGGCCAAACGGGAATATCCCAAGCGTCGAGCCCAAGCTCAGTGATTTTTTTTCTCTCACTCCGTGCTGCAGTTTTGTATTTTTATTTTTTTTTTTCACAGGTCTGTGATGGCTCTATGCAGAAGAATTCCTTCCTGCCCCTCTTCATTTGGGAAATAAACCTCAGCCATTTACTCTCGGCACACTTCTCCTTGGTTTTGACGGGAGTGTGTGCAGTAACACGGCAAGCTCAACCTTGAGAAGGGGGAGAGGCACTCTGGGAGCTGGGCTGGTTTATATCTCAGCTGATTCTCTTCTTTCTCTCTTCCGTATCCCCTTAATAGCTTGACAGGAGAAATATAGGGAAGATACAGCCATCTGATTAACAGTGCCGGGGGCTGGGGGGGGCTGGTATGGATGACAGGGAGAGGGAGCACAGTGTGGCTACCAGCCAGCTTCCAGCGAGAAACAGAATATCTGGCTTCCTCTAATCTCTGGAGGAAAATTAAGTTACAAAAACCTTTAGTGGAAACTTTGCATACGTTCAGTACGATTGCCATGCCTGACAGAAAAAAACCTGATATATTATTTAGTTTATAGTTATAGAATTAAAGGCATAAGCTTTCCCACCAGGAATGAAGAAAAAAATCCTCTTGAAAACCAAAGACAAAACCCCTTAAAACCCCCCGAATGCTTTGTGCTCTTAGAGTTCTTGAGAAATTCTCCTTTCCGTGTTGATGGATGGTCGTGTGTGAATTGTGCATCTGAACATCTTCCCCGATGAGCAAGATGAATTTTTGAGGTTGCCCAGAAGAGCCCCCCTTGTTTTCCCAGCCCTTTGTGCTGCCTTCTGCAGGGGCACAGTGGGGCAGGAGGAGGCTCCGAATTGCCCCAGGGCAGACAACCCTGGCCGAGGAAGGGGCTTGGGCATCTCATGCCACCACTGAGCTGGAGAGCCAAGGCCATCGCCTGGGACAAGCGTGCCCCATCTTGGTGTTCATCAGAAATGTGCGTGTTACACAGGGAGAGGGATTTTTCTCCCTTTCCCATGTCTGTCATCAATGTGATGATGAAAAATAGTGGAATTTGATTTAAAAAAAAAAAAAAATAGCATAGGTGTTAAGTGAGTAACAAGTTGGGACCTATGTGTATGAGATAAATCACTGATTAAAATTAAATAGCCTACTTATTGACTATTACATCTAAAGCAGTTGCAGTAACCATGATGAAAGTATTACTTACATGTTATTCAATTTTATGAGAGGAAGAAAAGAAGCTAGCTTGGCTGGTTAGGTCTTTCCTTCATCTAGTCTTATGCCAGGTTCATAGGATTCGTGTGAAGTGAGATTTCTTTTGCGTCTGAAACGTGGACTAAGGGTCTGGAATGGTGTTGTGGGGTTCAGCAGCATCTGTTCCCTGACTGGCTGTGCTCTCCTCTCCCTGGTTGCTCAGGCTGGTGGGAAACTGGCTCTGTTCGCTTAGAGAGGAGAAAGTACAGATGCGTTTTGTCCCTCTGCCTGGTTGCAGGCAAAGCTTGCCCCCAACCTGTGCGCCCGCAGCCCCGTTCTCGTGTGATTCATTCACCAGCCCCGTCTGAAGGGAACGTTTTCCGTGCAGGTGAACATAAGAGCCATGTTTACACGCCGTTTCCCCTCCGAGAGCTTTATTTCTCTTCAGCCTCAGGGACCTCAACACCAGCCAAAACTCAATATGGGGCTGAAATTGTACACTGGCCCTCCCCGGCCGGCCCTGCAGCAGGAGAGAGGGCTGTGTTTGTGTGAGGGTGCACGTGCGTGTGCGCGCACACAAAAACAGATGTGTGCTGTCCACAATAAATGAGGCCATTCAGAATGTCACAAAACGGACAATTTATGGCCGGTTTCAGCAATTAGTCAGACCAAAGAAGTGAGGTGAGTCAGTATTAAAACCTCACTGTTTTGTTGACTTTAAAAAAGCAACAGGGAGTTCCAGCTGATGAGCAAAGATACTAAGGGTAATTAAAGAGAAACAGTCTTTGATGTTTGTCTTACAACAGTTTCTCCTCATTTTGTTGTGCTCCCCTGACTCCGTCCTGAGAAACAGAGCTGCTGCTCTCTTTTTGGGAGGACGGTGCGTGGGAGGTTGCACGGGCAGTTCTGGAGCTGGAATTTGTCACTCGCTTCCTGCCAGGCTGCTGCACCTTGCAGTGAATTAAGGTCCTTTGTACAGAAGTGCTGGCACCTAGCAGAGCTTCTAGGTATCAGGCTATAGGGCCAACTACTTGTGTGACTGCTTTTATTGTATTAATAGGGGAAAAAATTTCCCCTGAAAAATATCAATAGCTTCTAAACTAACACCCCAGCCCAAGAGTAACTTCAACTGTGTAAGTTAAACCTTGAGAGTGACCCATGCCTCATAATTAACCATCTTATTTTAGTATAAATATTTGTTCAGTTTGGATTAACTATTTTGTCTACTCGGCTCTCAGTTCTTCTGCTTCCAACACTTGATTCTGTGCCACGGTCATAAGATCATGGATTTCAAATATGTTCCTAAAAACTCCTGGGCAACCCAAAGCTTTGGGCTATATGGAAGCAGGCTCTAGACCTTTTAACTGCAGGTTGTACGCGTACAGTAAGAAAGTAAACTTTTTTTGCTTGATTTTTTTTTATGTTTCCTGGTCCATGGGAAGCCTTGCCTGATTTGTTGAATTGAAGTTGTTGAGGCCTCATCCCTGAAGGTGTTCAAGGCCAGGCTGGATGGGGCTTTGAGCAACCTGATCGAGTGGGAGGCGTCCCTAGCCATGGCAGAGGATTAGAAGTAGAAGATCTTCAAGGTTGCTTCCAACCTAAACCATTCTGTGATACATTCTGTAACTGGTTGGCCACGCAGCATGGATTGGGAAACCCACTTCTTGTTTGCTGCTTACCAGTTCTTCATCTAGTATGTCTGGGATGTAGGAAGGGGGACAGTCTTCTTTTTGTGGATCATCGTGATGTTGACTGGACCCTGTGAAGCAATATAAAAAGCAGGGAGGCCTTTTGACTTGTGCATGTAGGGTGTGCATGGTGAAGCTGGCTCTTGCTCATGGGGGCTTACTTGTGTTGGAGTGAGGGTGAGAGGTGGAAAGTGGCATGGCATGGTTGGGAGTTATTTAATGAAAATGTTTTAAAGAAACAAAAGATATTTAAATACGTGCTGTGTTTCACTGCAAATTTTTGGCAGTAGATGGGGCCCTTACTGTAATAAAATTCCATCAGGTTGGGAAGCCTTTAGGAGATGGTGCCCACATGCAGTAGAGTGATGCTGACTCCTGGAAGATCAACTCTGACTTGACTCAGGCATTTTGTTGTTTCCACGTAACTGCCCAATATGAAAAAAAAAAAGCTGGGGGGGAGAAAAGGGGTAACCAATGTGCATTTACCTCTGTGCATACATCGCCTTTTAACTCCACTCTGTCCTAATGCTTTGTTTTACTGTTATTCCAAAAAGCTGCAAACCCACCTCTTCAATTTGATCAGGCTCCCTGACTCTGGTCCTGCAAACCACGATTAGGACACTGGGTGTGATCAAGGAGGAGCAGGAAGGGAAATGCAACCCCAAAACATGATGGGGACAGAACTAGAGCCTCACCTTCTGCCGTGAGGCTGTGGATTTAACATTTCATTCATGCAAATGCAGGTTTCCTGGCAGTGCTGGGGCTGGCCTGGAATCCAGACCTGGTCTGCTCGAGGTAGAGCCATTATCCTAAAGTGCTTTTATTGATCTGTTGACTTTCTGTCTCCCTCCTTCTCTTCCTCTCTTCACCCTGCCAGCCTCCTAAAGACTCATATCTTGTCTCATACAACCAAGGTATTTTAAGGGGTGAACAATGATTTCGAAGTCAGATTAGACAAACTGTACTTGACCAGTGAAACCAGATATCCCCTGAATGATGTCTGAAGAAGGATCTGTCTACATTTACAAACAGTCCCTCTTTCTCTTCCCCTTTCATTTTTTCCCCTCTATGTATGTCCTGGTGATCTTGAAAAAATTGGAAAATATTAGGCCAAGTACATCTTCTTTGTAGCAGCCTATTCCCCAGAATGCCATATTGTCATGCTTTATTTTTGGTTGGTTAGAGAGAAGTATAGTAGTAAATCTGTACGTGTGCTGTGATATCCAGCAGTATTAAAGGCTGAGATTTAAAGAGAGGCCTGAAAGACTTAGTAGTTGGTGCCTGTAGGAAGCCAAAAAGAGCCGTGTGCCTTACTGGAAATTTCAGGTGAAACGTGTTAGAGTGCATTATATTACACTGACCCGAGCTACAAATCCATCTGAGCTGCAGATAAAGGGAGAGAGGATAATACTGGGGAAAATGTTTACAGTCCTGTGTATTAACAAATACTAAGAGAGGGGTTTGGAGTTGGTTATTTATTTTGACTTCAGTGTTCACAGTTTCTCAGGTTTCTGGAAAATTACATTTCCTTCCTAATAGCGTTGGTCATTAACTAATTGGTCGGGCATTTAGTTAATGGCCTGAAGAATATACAAGTAAATACAGAACAGTTAGAAATGGCTAAATTTGGTTATGAGGGCATTTAATTTTTAAGAAACTAAACTCCAAGGTCTTTCGTGTAGCTGAATACATCACTATTCATGAATGCAGTATTTGACAGATACAGAAGTTATCAGTAGTTTATAGTCAGCTAAACATAAGTATGCACAAATAACTCTCTAATTTTTAAAAGGGGAAACAATATAAATGAAAATATAATTAAGTAAAAACCAGAAATTTACATTGAGCTCCCTTTCGTTAGGCTGGATAGTACTTCACCCTCTGAGGAATGCCAGTGAAAATAATGTGTTTTCACTGGAAAATATTAATGAGATTAAGAACAAAAACTTCAATAGTCACATTTATTCCTTATCCATTTTTTTTTGTATCACCATTAGTTTTCTTTTTCTGGAAATTCATGGAAAATATGATAAATCAGCAGTACTAAGGAAAAAGGTTGCCTGTGCACCACTGAAACCCTCCTTTCGAGTATAAGCTGTCACTCTCTGAGGGCAGGGACAGCACCAGCTCTGGGTGACTCCTGTGAGCAGTTGCAGGGCACAGGGCATGGGGCACCGCTGGCTCTTTGGTCAGTAATCAATGTGAAGAGTTTGCAAGCGATCCTCTGGCTGAAATATGTTCCCATAAAGCATTTGTCTTTAGAAATTTGAGTATAATCAAATGTGGAAAAAGAAAATCAAAGTGTGATTCCATATTACTGGGTAAATGAAAGAAAATTTTAGTGGTACGTTTCTTGGACCATGGGGTGCCCTGTTGTAAACTGAAGCTGCGGACCTTGATTGATTTGGGGCTTCATGTAACGAAAAGCATTTAACAGTTCACTGCGTTGCAAATAATTGAGCTAATTCTAACATTATGGCAGTAACAGTAAACTTCCTTTTTGAAATCACAGAGGGGGAGAAGGGAGTGGGAGTCCTGGGGAAAGAGAACCTTGAAATCGAGGCTTTGGCAAATGCCCCTTCTCGTTTACTTTCTTGGAGAAACTGCAGGAGGGACCACAGCTACAGCCTGATGTGTGCTGAACTGCATTGCTTGGATGGAACCCATGTAAGCTCCGCGTCAGGCAATGAGCTAGCAGATAAGAGAGCCAGGATTGTCTGTCTTTCCAGACAATTGTTGCTGCTGCTGATGAAGAAAACATAATGTAGTGTCTTCTACGCTAGACCCAAATTTGCATTTCTTTGTCAAAACCCACCGTTAAAGATTTTGAGGCACTATGTTTGGCTAGTTCTACAGAAACGTTGATCAATGCACCAGTTCAACCCTTTGAGATGCTTCTGCTCGAAGTAGACTGAGAAGTTTGTTTCTGCATTTCAAAACCTAATTGCTAAGTGAAACTACTTGAGTAAACAGGGACAGGAAAGGTTCATAATCATAATTGTCTGGTAGGAGATTGTACAAAGATAACACTGATGTTAATTCTAACAAGTAAATATGTCTTCATACAGAGCAAGGTGAATTTGTGGACTTCCCTCCTGCGAGATGCTGTCAGGACAAGCTGTGAATTTGGATGTCTGAAGCAGATGAAGATGATTTTCTGAACATCGGTACGCCAGTAAGCACTGTAAGTCATTTGCAAGTTGGGGAAGGAGAGCCAAAAATCACATTTTAAGACATAAATGATGCCCGAGCAGAATTATTTAAAACTCTGTCTCCTCGGACAGAAACGCTGAACAGTGACAAGTGCATTTCGTGGTGTGGCACCGCTGAGTGTGAGCCAGCGTGGAGGCCAGAGCTGGGGCAGGTGAGCTGATCCGTGGTGGGAAATCCTGCATCCACAGCAGCACTCTCCTTCTAGTCTCTAGGGCTTTACATAGAAGACGTTTCCTACGTATTAGAATGCAGCGTTTGGTATTTTCAATTACACAGGATTAAAGGCAGTCCCAGTGAAAAGGATTATGAACTGGGAACTGCCTGGCTGTTTTCAGTGAGTATTTACCAGCCAGGTGAGCCAGGCAGCTCTTCACCTGGTCCAGGGGATAGAAGATAAAGCAAGAGGAGAAAGGAAGGGAAATATTCTCCAGTAATTTGGGGGGAGGAGAGGGGTGGAAGGAACCCCATGCACCTTCCAGCTCGCGCCGAATCTAATTGCCAGCAGAAGAGTTGAGAGCTGGTAGGTGTGAATCCCACGAGGGCCTGCTGTAATTAAGCATCCTGTAAGGTGAGGAGGGGTGTGAGCGCTGCAATAAGCTCATCAGCGGCCTCTGCATCAGCTCCCTGCCCCCCTCGGATACCCTTCGGAAATCTACAGCGTGTTTTGTGTTTGTTTCAGAGCCAGGAACAAATGCTGGCAAATGCAAGGGTGTTAAACGTTGGCCAACCTATCCCAACATGCCCTACAAGGCACTGAAGGGAATATTACTCTAAGTGGATGATGAGCTCAGTTCAGAGGCTGCTAAGTTAAAGCTTATTACCCTCATTAAGAGGTGTGTGTAATGTGGTTTCGGGCTTCTGATATGGGAAAAACAACATTTTCCAAATGTTTTGTTGTCCTGTGTGTTATGTTTGGAGGGGGATTCAGTTTCTGTTTTGCACTGGGTCAAGTTTAGCCCGGAGATAAGATTTCTTCACAAAGTCTAGGGTTTGTGATTCCCTCTGTGGAGGCAGAGGCTGAGTCTGGGGCAACGTGGTTCCTCAGAACCAGGAGGGGTTTCCCTGGGAACAGAGGGAGAACAAGGAGCAGGGTACAGAGATGTTCACGTGCTTCTGCTGGGAACCAGCACCGCACTGCGAGCACTGGGGCTAAAACAGAGAGCCACGCAGGTGTCCCTGCCCTGTGCTCCCCAGAGCTCTGCGTGCCAGGAGATGGGGTTGTGTTGCTCCCAGCAGGGTGTAAATGCAGAGAGACAGCTCGGGTTCAGCTTTCCGTGCAATTTAATCAGCCCTGCAGAACAGGAGTGCCAGGGCGGGCAGTGCAGCACCAGGGAGCAGTTTAGATTCACCAGATATTATTAGCTGGAGCTCAGGGCTGGCTCTGCAGGACTGGGCTAGTTCGCACAAGAAGACTTGAGTGTCTCTGCCATGTGCTCCTCATCATTTTCTGTCTTCTCCTTTATCTGGGGTACCACAGCTCCTCCCAATGATGGAGCGTTGGCTTTCTAGTGAGCTTTAATCTCTAGCCATCTTTGGAGGGTCAGGTCAGGAGAGGTTTGAGGTCTTCAGCCCTGAAGTGAAGCCCTCCCTGTTTCAGACAGGGCTGCAATTGAAACCAGCTGATCCCAAGTCCCTTGCAAACGTTTCCATTTCAAACCACTGAAGTTTTATGTCTTCCTAGTAAATTTTTTTCTTAAGCCTCATAAATCTCATAAAGATCTGGAACAGCTAGTAAATTTGGCCATTCAGATACACGTTTTCCAGTAAAGAGGATAATGATTGCTGTTTCTGATGCCACCTCCCCTCCCCACCCCTCAGCCATAGGAGTTCACCTCTCGCCAGCTGACTGCTGCTTGCACGCGAATTGGGCCAGTGGAGAAGGGCAATGCCTACAGGTCCCATCTGCACGAGGGATGGAGGAGTCGCTGGACCTCTGCTAGCTTTGTCACTGCCCCTATATGTGACCTCAACAAAATCTTTTGTCCTCTGCATGCCTCAGATGAGAAGAAATAGGCTGATGCTCAGAGGGTTGGGAATCTTGCTCGATTCAGTGCGTTCGTGATGGGAAGCTGTGAAACTCCAGGCTGGGGATCCCCCTCCCAAAGTTCCAACTGAACACAGAATGGGAGAGGTCTGTGCTGTCAGTGGGGCCACAGCTTCAGTGCCCCTTGTCCCTGTGCAAGTTTGCTTGTGGCAGTGCCCAGGAGGGCTCCAAGCTGCGGTGGTCTCTAGTCCCTGGCACAATCCAGAGACGAAACTTTCTGCCTCCTTCCCATTGCACCGATGGCAAGCCCAGCCAAGTCTCTCAGGCTTGGATTTCCAGGTGGGCTTGAAAGAACATGAACCCAAGGGCAATGTAAACCCAAGACTTTGCAGACTTCCATTGGAAGTGCCAGGCAGAAGTGCTGAAGATATTTAGAAAAACATATTATAGAAATAGAAAATTGTAAGCATATTTTCCATTTTATTTGTTGTCTCCCAAATCCAAACAAGCTTATTTCCTTTCCTGCAATGCTGCTTTTGATAATCTCGTGCCAAAGGCACTGAATCTGTTCTTATTGCTGTCAATAGCAAGACGCCTGTTGCTTTTAATGGTTCAGCTATTAAAACACCGCATCCCAGTTGTCTGGCTGCGAGTAATCCCAAGATATTGCAGTGACAATATGGAACCTTTTTCCTCTCTGAATGTTTCTCTGCAAAGTTTGACCATTTTGGCTGGGGTAAAACATGTGTCTATCTGGGATTCTTTCCAAGGATGAGATTTTGACAGCTGTGCTCATGTTGGCAAAAATCCTGACATCTTGTGCTTCGTTGAAATAGCAGATTCTTAGTGGAGAGGGGTGGGAATCCGATTTCATAGATGAACACTTATGAATTGAAGACTGTGAGCCTGGCTTAGCTCTTTTCACTTGGGGGAAGAGGTTGAACCCATCCTCTGGGAACAGGGTGGAGCCTGCCTTTCTTCCCATCCCCACCTGTGGGCACAGATGGCCGGTGGGCAGTGGGGCTGACGGGAGCCCTCTGTGCCTCTGCCAGCTCCGTGCAGCAGTTTGGGGCATGCCTTGGACTGCACCCATGGAAGTGGGTGTCAGCCTGTTTGGAGTGCACGCCTAATGATTTTCATTTACATATTAGGAGTTTGGGCATGAACGGTGGGTGCTGTTAACTCACTTTCGATGAAAATCCACCTTTGCAGCCATGATCAAAGCTTGGCCTATTATTTATGCCAGAGAACTTGTCAAAAAACAAAGCCTTGATAGAATTTGAAATGGCCTGTTTTGGGGTGTTTATTATTACTACTATGATGGTTGAGTGGTTTTTTGTTTGGTTTTCTCCAGAATCTCCATCTTGAACTGGAGAAATATTTCCCACAAAAGCTGTAATTATTCAAAGCTGATACGTTTCTGCAGTAACCTTCAGTCTGATGAACTGTCATCTTTCTGATGAAAAATCACTTATTTGGAGATGAGAATTCCTATTATCTCAACAAATAGGGAATGGTGGCACAGAAAATGGTGTCACAAGGTCATATCCGAGCCAAGGATAAACTGGAACAGGTCGAGTGGAAGGTCATCAAAAAGTTTTTGGAAGGTATTTTGTGAATATTATATTTATTTCATACTTTCCAGTGGCCAGATAGTTCCTTTATATTTTACCAAGAAAAATAAAAATTTATAAGGTTTTAAAAACCACGTCAACAATAATATCCCATTTCTGGTATTTCACTGAAAAACAAGGAAAAAAATATTTTGTAAAATGTAAACAAAATAGTAGCCAAACAACAGAACCCCAAACAAAACATACCTCCCAATGAAAACAATTGAGTTTTGCTTAGGAAGAATTGTAGCTTAGGGTTAGACACACAAAATCAGACATTCGCGGCTTTCATCCATGCTAGATGTGAGGTCTCTTACATTATTTTAACTTTCAAGGAAAACCGGCTAAACTGGCTCAAATTCACACTCGCTGTGTGTTAAGTGATGTGCACAGCCATTTCCCCCACATCAGCGAGCACTTAGGTTGCCTTTTCACGTGTTTAAGCCCTCAAGCTTATCTTAAGGATTCGGGAGGCTGTAGGTCCCTGTTATATGACAGATGGGTCAGATTTGAAAGGGTTCGATGTGGGACAGTCCCAGAACAAGAAATGGTGTGTGTGTGTGGGGGGGTGTGTGACTGCATGCTGTGCTGTGATTGCAGTTGGGCACGGAGATGAGCTAGAGGTGAGCTCTGAGCACATACTATTTATCTACACATAACCTACCCGTGTCAGCTGAGTGTCCAGCAAAGTGACCAGCAACTCCAAAATCATATGGGAAAAACTGTACCCCATACACTTTAGTTGCCAGAGATGGGGTTGAGGAATATCATAAAGGATGTTCTGTATCAACTGGGATGTTTGGTAAGCGTGGCACTGACCGATGGCCTTAGAGGCCATTTCAAAGTCATGCCTTAATGACAAGCTCTCCCTCCCTCTTCCCACTCGTTTCTTGAAAACTAGGGCAAATATTAGCACATCTGTGAGTGTTGGGCTGCTGTGTTTAGAGTACTGCTAGCACCCGTGTTAGCTTGATTAAAACTAACATGACCGTTTCTACACTGAGAAATGCCAGTGGCGTTGTCTACCATAAATTAAACTGAAATTCCACCTTTAAGTTGTCTTATAGTTCTGCGCAGATCTGTTTACTCTGGAACGCCATAAGGCAGATGTCTTCATCTTTGCTGATTCTTAACAGGTCACTGTTTAAAGCTTTGACTTTAAATAACTAAAAGCCTTTAAAATAATTTTAAAACATGCTTTCCCCTCTTCTACAGACTTTAACCTTTAGTTGGCCTTAACCAGAAACATCCAGGATAATGTGATTCTAAATCAGACCATCATAAACCAGACAGCAACTTTAAATATATAGTGTGATCATTACCTGAAACCAGTGAAGAGGCTGGAATAATTATTGCTCATGCTTCTGTATCTCAGTGGGTTACATTCAATCCCTTAATGATGATGATTAAAAACATACTGGAAACACGTTGTAATTAGAGAGAGCACTTACTGTGATTCTGAGAGCACAGAGGTAGCTTTGAAGTGGAACTGGACACAGTTACCTCTGCCAAAACATTGCGAGAGCTGAGAGGACCGTGCAGCAGGTCGTTGGTAATTGTACCTACGATACCCTCAGCATGGGCAATACCCACCTTCAGCACTAACCTTCTAATCGCTGCTGGTACCTCCGTGGGGCTTCGACCACCTGCAAAAAGGAGCAGGTCGATGGTGGGTGAAACGCTCCGCTTCTTAATTTACCTGAAACCGAAGTTGAACTTGGGTTTGTTTCTCCGTAGGGGACTTTTTGGAGGGTGAGGCAGTGTTTGGGTAGAGGGAAGGAGAAGGAAGTTTGAGGTGGCAGCAGAGAGCGGGCACTGGTTCAGGTCCTTTGCCCTGCCAAGGTTTCAACGTGGGTTCCGACATGAAAGGGAGTTCTCCAGCAGCGAGCTGCAAACCTCATGTTTTAGGAGTGTTTCTGTGGGTAAAGGACAGGGGCATGTATTGTGGAATGTGTTCCTTTGTTTGTTTTTCCCATTCAAACAAACAAAAATAACTCTTGTTATTAGAGGTGGGAGGAATGATGAGGCTCATACTGTAAAATCATGTTTGCTGGAAAAGTTGTTGTGTTTTCCATTGCTTAATCTCAGCTGAAAAGGGAGGGCATAGAGGTTGGAGAGAAGACAGCTACTTTCTTGGGAGTATTTTTATGATACTATGATTCCTCAGGAGAGAGGAATTTAGCAGGATGTAAAGAAAGCAGAGGAAGAAACAGGTGCTCTCCAGTGTTCCCTGGTCTTCAAAGGGACTCAATTTTGGTCATTGTCCTTTAATTTATTATGCCATAGCTTTTGGTAGTTTGTCTGAAAACCTGAATTGAGTGTCTGTCCCCATGCTGCTACCACAGAGACCTACCTGCTTACAGCACGTGTCTCCCGTTTTGGCGGTGTTCCTGTCTCCGTAATGTCCCCATGGACAATATTAGGGTCCTGCCTGTCACTCAAAACCTTGAACGTTGTCTTTGACTCAGATGTCTCTTTTGCTTCATACCTCCAGGCAGTGTCAAACTCTTGCCACTTGTTTCTGCGTAGCTTCTCTAAAATGCTGCCACTTCTGTCCCCCTTTGTGGCTCATGTGCTCACTCAGGCTGTCATTATCATGCTCGTCCATCGTTATTACAAGATTGCTAATTCTGGCCTTGGCAAATCCAATCTCACCCTGTTCACACGTGTTCCTTATGCTGCAAAAAAAAGCTCATTTGCTTTGCTCTCACCCCTCTCCTTGCATCTCTCTTGCAAGTTTCTGCACTTGATCATATCAAGAACAATCTGCTTGTCTTTCATGGCCTTTCTCCACCCAATATAGTATTTTTCTTCTGTGGTTAAGATGTCACTTTTGGCCTCTGATCAGTCCACTGTGCCACTGTCTTTTGCCCAGTTTTTAAAATTTGGAAGCAGCTGCACGTGTTCTCCTGTGCTGTTTAAGCATGCTGCCCCACGGAGGGAATCCTCAGGTGCTATGGTAATACAGAATAATAACAATAATTAAAAAAGCAAGCATTAATGGCACCATGTACCTCTTACCACTGGTGTGCTGTTACCCCTGTGATACCAAGCAAGCTGCTTGACAGCTGATCCTGGAAAAAGCTGATGCCTTTTCCTTGCTTCTGGAAAAGTGGGGAGGAGTGGGTTCTCCTCCCTACTCTATGCGTCTTGCATGGGGCCCTGTCACTGCTCCATCATCTGTTAAAATGAAGGTAAAAGGCTTTAAAAGCAGGATGGCAAGTGGTGGGACCAACTTTCTGCAATTCCACTTTTGGGTCTTCTGACCTCTCGGTTCAGAACTCACTGCCAGTTGGTAGGTAGTTTGGGGGACTTGCAGAAAATGGGCTGGAGTTTGTTTATGAGAAGAGACGGAGCAATGTCATGGGTCCACATTTGACTCCACTCTTGTATCCTCATTGGGCCGTTCACTGGAGACACCTGTCATTGCACGTGGAGTCCAGGGTGCCCTCTCTCCAGTTCTGGCCTGCTCAGGGTAGGATCAAATGTGTTCTGATAGGGCTTTGCAGCGCGCTCTGCAGCGATATTCCAGCCCAGAGTCTCCTGGAGCTGCCAGCCACGTGAAACCATTGTGAACAATAGGCTTACATCCATTTTCTAAATGGAGTTTTGCCTGCGAAAAAAAAAATGAGGAAAAAAAAAATCGGATGCCAAAATGTCAGGCTGCAAACCCAGCTGCCGAGCAGTTCTTTTTCCTGTGAGAAGGAAGAACTCTGGCGAAAACCAAAAAAAAATATAATAATCCAGCCCTGTGTCGGGAACAAAGGTCGCTGCCTCTGCAGCAGCCAAGTGTGTAGCCCAAGGCCAGGCAACATCTTGAGCCTTCTACCGTGGCTTTGGGACCTTTTACAAAAGCTGGGCACGTTTCCAGCACTGAGCTGTAAGGAGGACAGTTGACCCATGTTGCACCTGGGGCACCTCAGCCTTATTTCAGTTTCACATAAGGCTTTGTCTAGATTTATTTTATTTAATGGGCTTTTTTTTTTTTTTTTACTGGTTATACTGTCACAGGAAGTTCTCACTGTTCTATTACTTTTTTCCTGTTGGAACTAGCCTTAAAATAAAATGAATAAATAAATATATATGCATACATATAAAAATGCGCAGACAGGAAAGCTATTGAGATCTGGAGAGACGTTGATAACGCTGCTGATGAGGTTGCCAGCTCTCCCTGAGTCTGAGCTGAACAATTCCCCACCACCTCCCCAACCCCTGGGAACCGAAGCGGTGGTAGCAGTGAAGCTTCTAATTCTGACTACAGGTGTTTGGTTTGAAAGACACCACATGCCATGTTGTAATCTCATTTAGGAAAAAGGTAATTAAATGAAAATACAGATGTGTTACAGTCACAGTTCCTGAACATCTGAAATGCCCGTCAGTTTAAAAAAGGTAGGGAATAAATCTCTCTAAAGGAGCACTATCCTCTCGTCTTTTGCAATGTTATCCAGTATTAGTATTTCAAATTAGGAAAAAAAAATGAGGAGAGAGTTTCGAATGTCAACATCTGCTCTTAACCATCTCTTTACAGCAGGAACATTGTGTTTAAAAACAAACAAGATAGGAATGCCTAAACTCCCCTCATTCTGCTGCTCCCTGTATCCAAATATTCCTGCTAGTGTTTACTTGTTGTGCGTTCTGCTCCATCATTTACTGTTTAGCACCATTTTCTTAAGGTATGGTAGATTATGAAAACTTCCTGTGGTGCAAAATAGTAGCTAGAGCTGCTCTGCTTTGTCATGACAAATTGAATAGTCTCTGATCTTGCTCTTTTTGAATATTTAACTTGAAATGTCAACATGCCGGTATATTCTGTATAATTTGCATGAAAACATTATGGTGAAAAAGGTTAGCCGTGGAGTATTCTCTCTTCAGTAGTAACGATGATTGTAGTAATGATAACATTAAACCAACAGCGGAATTCATCTGGTCTCAATCCAGCAAAATATTTAATCCCGTGCTTAACTTTTTAAGCATATGTGCATTCCTGTTCATCAGAGTCAAGCATATGCTTTAGCTCTTTGCTCTTCCGCTGCTGGATTCCAGCACGTGCTGCTTCTGTTGTTTGTTTGTTTGTTTGTTTGAGATGTGCTATTTCTGTTTTGCTGGGCAGGAATAAAACTTTTGAATTAGCAAATTATGAAGAATAGCTAATATATGAATTATCCAGTATAGTTTTGGGGGGTTGCAGCAATGGCTAAGTGGTGTTAGCCTGCTTGTTGACTACATATTTTACATGTTGTTCTCTCCTTGCCACTGATTATCCCTTTTTCTGTACTGCTACCTGAGGGAAGGAGATCCTCAGCTCTGAGTGGAGACTCTTGGTCTTGGAGGAAGAGTATGAAGGTACCAAGCCTGGTAATACCATTATGAATCTTTCCAATAACACTTGGGGGTTATCCTAAAGCCTCAGCTCCTGAACTCTTGCTATTTCTTGGAATTCTCACTTTTAATACACAAAAAATAACCCCCAGGACACTTCTTCTTTATAGAGGTCAAACCCACACATTTCTAGTCTTCATGGTGTGTGGTGGAAGAGAGCTTGAAACGTGATGTGGTTATTATGTTCTAGCCTCCAAAATAAAAAAAGAAAATAAAATGTTCCCTACATTTCTTCCTATTTTTTTCATGATTTTCAGGCCAATTTCAAGCCTTCCTGAGGCCTAACAGGTTTTGAGTGCTTAGTTCTGGCAATTTCTTGAGCTCCTGAAGCCTAGTTTATGAGGAATCAGATTTTTATTGAACGTTTTAGAAAATGCAACCTTCCTTGCTGTGCCAAACATTATAGAAACACCACACGAGGGAGGGCTGGGGCTTTAAAGTCTGGACCAACTAAAAGATTGCCAAAGAGTAGGAACAAGAACTGCAACAGGTTTTGTTATCTCAGAGCCCATTTTGCAGCATTCACATAGGAGCAGAGCCCCAGCACAGCACCCAGCTCCTTGCAGGTCTGAGTTTCAGGCTGCCAGGGGATTTCTTGGGCTTTTTCGTGGTGTCAGCACGTGTGGGGGTGCCACATGCCTGTGTGTGCAGCCACGTGAGAGCACCAGGAGCAGGGGGAGCAGAGATTCCCAACAGACCCCTGGGGACACCCACTTTCCACTTGGACTCATTGGATTATTACTAAATGTGTGCAAAATACATGAGAATCCTGCCATTGTCTTAACTGGTCTTTGAATCAGGGGGCTCTTAAACAGAGGATATGCTATTCTTCTTTTATTCTACATTCCTGTAGTGCTCTTAAAAGAGGAAAAAACCAACCCAACCCAAACCTGAAACGTGATGTCAGTTTTACTCTGAAACCAGGGGTGGAAGGGATGGTTAGCCAAGATTCAAGTCCTTGGCTTTGCAATTTTTTTATGTAAGTTATGGCTGTATGTCAGTAGCAGTAAGCAATGCAAAATGCTCTGGCTAGACTGGTGTTCTGTTTGATTGCCTGGGGCCCCAACTGAAATTTAATAAGCAAATGTAAGATTTTAGTGCTTTGGAATGGAAACTTTATGGTAACTTCTTTCTGCAGCCCCTTTTAAAGTGATGTATCACGTGTATGGTTTGTGCAGTGCACCTCGGATGCTGAAGCTGGTTCTGCCACTGTGTCCTACCCTTTCTCTCTGGGTAGGATGGTGTCAGCGTGGTACCATGCCTGGTTGGTGCAGAGAAGTGGCAGACCTGACTGTTTGAAGCCAAGGTCTTCCTCTCACAGGCTGGAGCCACGTGAATCTTCAGGTCACCAAGCAAGATAGGTTTGAGTACAATTATGGCTGGAGTATCTGCAGCTCCCATTCACGTGGTTTCTGATGCTAATGGCTAAGGCAGGTGGGGAAATCTCTACTGGAGGCTTTTTTAAATCAAAGATTACCAAAGGATGTTTGGGGATGTCTTATGGAGAGTAGATACTGGCTTGGGGCAGGAGAGAAAAGGGGGATGACTTCTTCCAGTGCTTTTTGTTCTTATTCTGTGGGTCATTCTTTAGCTTTCAAAACACAGAGGTCTTCTTAGGGTCAGACTAGATGATCTCTGAATGTCCTTTCCAATCCCTACCATTCTGTGATTCTATGCTGTTCTCCAATTTATTTTTTTCAAGACACAAATTCATTTATTGCTCAAGGAGTTGCCTGTCAGAGCACGTTTGACTCAACCAGTGAGGATGCAGAACCCTCTCAAGGGAAATGAGGGAAAAAAAAGCTCCTAATTTTAAGTATCCAGTGCCTCTGTTCCCTGCACAACAGTAGGTGAATGCAAGCTCTCCTCTGTTGCCAGCCTGTGTTTTGCTGTAGCTGATAGTTACAGTTTCTTCGTTACGATGGTTCACGGAGACTTGTTGTAAGCTGTTCCTCATCTCTCTCCAAGCATGAAAATCTAGTCTTGAAGGTTGTGTTTGGGATCAGATCGTATCAGTAGCTGTTGGCAGGAATGCACTGAGATGGCAAAGGGAGCTTTATTCTTTCCCAAGCTCCCTACCACTCTTTCCCCTTAATACCAGCTGGTACAGCCCATTTGTGTGGGATTTTCTGCACGCTAGTCAGTACCTGCAGCATCCGTTGCTGTCTTTAGGAGGTGAGGAGGCTGAACAACTCTCAAGAAACACTTAGCATCTTGAATTCAGGCTAACCAGAAAAAAAAATAGATCCTCTTTCCTTTGCACACTGACTATTCCAGCTTTATTCCTAAGAGCACATGCAGATGGTGTACAAATGTCCAGTCAAACATGGAGACCCCTCTCCAGGGACACACATAAAAGCCAGCCCTGATTCTTATGCTCCTTGGGTACCTCTTGTTTGCTTTTCCTCCGTTAAGGTCCAAGATGAGGTTGTCTTACTGTGCATATTCAGACACTATTACTGAGGACAGAAATGACCTATACTCTGTTTCAAAAGCTATGTCTTTGTAAAGCCTTCAGAGTTCAACCAGTGAAAGGTCCCCCATGATAACAAACCACGATTCATTCCTCTTGCCTTCTCACGCATGTGTTTATTTCTGTTTGCTCCTTTCTTTTTTGCAGATGGCAGATAAATCTTGTCAGTGCTTTTTTGGCTTTGCAGCCTTTTCTCAATCATCTTTCCTTTTGTATCTCTAGCAATGTGCAAATCTGATGGCTTGCTATTTCTGCTAAGCATATTTCTTTTCCATGCTGTCTCATTGTCTAATTCCTGGGCTTTTTTGCTGGGTGAAAGAAGAGACAAATTTCCAGTAGGCAAAAAATAAACCATCCCCAGCTCATGAAAGAAATAACCCCTTTATAATCACTGCTATAAAATGTAATAGTTTGATGTGAATTCCTCGTCAAGGTTGGAAGACTGACCAATGGATCCCTGAGAAGCATCTTTTGATGTGTCTGTTGGATCAATTGGAGTTGTATTGCACACGAGGAGAACAATAGTGCACGAGCCCTTGAAGTGGAGCGAACACAGATGACATTTTTATTCATTCTCAGCCAGATTGCTTGGTATTGTGTCCTTTCTGTGAAAAATGACACTCTGGCAACAGGCCACTGACTGCAAAACAAGTTGGCATGGGCCTCCTGTTTGTCTCAGCCTGAGCTGAGCATCACCAGAGATGCCAGACTGCTAGCCACAAACTGAGAGTGTTAAAGAACCATATTTCTATAATCAGCACCTCTCTGCCATTTTTGGTGGAAAATACTCAAGGGAGGAAGGCTAGTTCTTGACTGTTTCAAACTTTATGGTGGCATCAGCAATGGTACTTTGCTCTCCTCTTGGTGAGAGCATTACCCCTCCTGGCTGAGAACAACTGGCAAGCTTGGCACCATCTACCCAACTCTAAACAAATTATTTTTCATAGCTTCTGATTCTGTACTTTCTATCTCCATTTTATTTTCTTGCATCTTAAGTGCAATTTTTGAAAGCCTCCAGGTGATTAGGAAAACAAATCTGATTAACGTGCAGTTTGATTTGAACCATCATCAGTACTGCAGGGGGTAACCACATAGAAAAAGCCCCACAGATTTCCCTTTCCCTGGACAAAGTGACACTGAGACATGGGTCCTATTGTAAGTGGGGTCTTGGCATCAAAACTGGGTGCAATACTGGAGTGTTTCCACCATTATCCAATAATCCATATGATAAATCATCCTCCCAGGGTGCTTGTGAGGTCTTTCTGACTTCTAAGAAGGTAAATTAAATTGAGAAAGTGGAGGAAGATTGTCCTCTTCAAAGAACAACAGCTTAACGGTGAATTTCATAGGATTCCCAGGTATTTCAGTTAAGTTAAATGTTTTTTGTTCCATCCAAGTAAGGGCATAGTAAGATATACAACAGCCACCACCTACAACTAGGAGACACTGGACTGAAAAACTGGATGTGAATTTCTGTTCCACCTGGTGGAACCAGGCTCTCCCTGTGCCTACTGCTGTGAAGTGGGTATTTCCCTAACTAAAATAGTTGCTTTTTTTGTGAAGTAAGGACAATATCTTTGCTTTCAGCTCTGATGCAGTGTGACATGTACAGTGGGACCTGTCATAATTCATGAAGTCAGTTCTGTTTCAATGTTAATAAGTCCTTAATCAAGTCATTTGTTTCATCCAGGATGTCACATTTAGCAGTGGCTTGTGAAATGCTTGAAAACTGGAATCATAGGAGAATTATTTAATGCTAAGTGTTATCTGCATCATATCTGAAGCTGGAACATGCCAGGAAAGCATCCTTCACATTCTGCAACTAATATATCCAAGCTTTCAGGATCAATTGTGAATTGGCTGGGTACGTACACTGTTTCTCTCTGTTTATGTGTGGCATAATATTATATGCTGTATTCTGCAACTCATTCTCACATTGCTTATCCATTACCTGTTTTCTATGGCTGGTTCTTTTGCTTTATAAAATAATACTGTGCAACATTATACTAATCACTTTAAACCAAGACTGGCACTTTAAATCCAACAGAAAATAACTGAAATTTTAAGCTAGTAGTCTTCATTCTAGTCTGTTTGTGATACGTAAGGAGAAAGAAGAGGTTTGAGCCAAGCAGCTGCTGGTGGGATTAAGTGGGAAGCTATTCAGAGAGACCAAGTTTATGATTATCATCTCCTGTTCTTGATGTTGTCTTCAAGAGGAACAGAGCTAAGGGCTAAAATTGTATCTTTAATATCTAGTTCCTGTAAGACTTTTCCATTTGCAAAGAAGATAAGAAAGCCGTAGTGAGCTCATGGCAAATATTGTCCCAATGCATTTTCCTTCTTTATTTAAATTAAAGTTAATGTTGTGCCATTTTTTTCTTAAAAGCTTGTTTCTGTCTGGAAATAGGTACATTACATTCTGTCAGCAATAATAAAAACATACCTGTATGTGTGACACACGTTGCTATACAGCAATGTCATTATGTACAAAATTTCTGCAGAGTGAGATGCTGAAAAGTCATTTTTTTGCCTTAGGGACCCATTCGCATTTGTATTATAAATCTGTCTTTCTGTTGCATCCTTCTTGTGAACCAGACCCCTTGTGGTAGGTACTGTGAAGACACAGAAGGAGTAGTCCTGGTTGTATCTGTGAGGAGGAAAACATTTTGGTTTGGAGTTTTTCCCAGTTTCTGTCCCAGAATACTCAGTACAGAAAGGTGTAAAAAGAGAATTATAAAATATTTATTGAGATTTTATTTTGCATTTCCACAGGCTCTGTCGAAATGAATCCTTCCCAGTTCCAACCAGTTCATCAGAAATACTAAATGTTTTAAGGATCCATGTTTTCTGCAAAAATTTTGATTTCTCTTAAAAGCTATTTTTCACTATGAAATGTTTTATTTGAATTTGGTCCAAGTCATAATGAGTGCTGGAGCAATTAAAGTATCAGCCACTATAAGGAATCTTGGGAGCACAGGAGACAGATAGGATCAGGGCTTAAGCTACTGAAATACCTTTTATGAGAAATAGAGATTTCACAAACCTCAGTTTCAAACAAAGTAGTTGACCTATGCTAAGCTCAAAATACTAAACTTCTCCTGCACTCTCCCACTAAACAAATAAACATCTATGAAATATTCAAACTTTATATCTGCAGGAAAAAAGAAAACACTTTATTTCTATTTTAAAATTTTTGGCAGGTGATCAGATATTTATGATAATGGGATCATAAAAAGACATAGAAAGGTTAGTGCAAAAGGTGTGGTGGGAATTTTGAGTGTGACTTTGTAAACTCTCACATTTGTTAAATCTTAAACTTCAAATTCTAGCCAGGTTGTTTGTTCATTTACATGTGCCATAGTGTAGATATTGTGGGTTAGGATACTCTTAAATCAATGAAGTGTTTATGTGTAAGGCTGGATTATGCCTTCATATACTGCAATCAATTAAATTCCTTTTATTTAATTCTTGTAACCATTACCCTTTAAAAAAAAAAAAGAAAGAAAAAGCCTTTTAAATATTTTTCATTAACACATACTATTAAGTGGGTAAGTGCCCTAAGTATATTTTAATTTAATTTAGATTTAACAGCAACATTTTTCCCATACTAATTAAATGCCAGTTTGTTATTAAGAAAATATTTATTGAAGTTGAACTTGGTGATAGATACATATCTATCACATCACTGTTAAACCTCATTAAATAGTGTTTTAATTGCAATTTGTTTTTAATTACCATTCATTAAGCATATTATTAAATCTAAATTGCATGCTTATGAAAGACGGGTTTGCCAATATAAGTGGCTGAGGCCCTTAACTACTGCCTCACTTCTAGGTTCCCATAATTTGAGGTGTGTAGGGTGAAAGTTTGAGCTGTTTACATTAATTCTAACATTGTGCCCTCCCTCCCTCGCTGCCTGTGCCTCCCATCTTTATTAAATAGATTTAATAGCATCTGAGCCAGTCAACAGATATAAAAGGAAAATAAAGCATGAGAAATGGTGACAAAACCTTTGGGCGAGGAAGCAGGGAGCCAGCAGGAAGGAAGCCGAAGCAAAGAGGGAAAACAGAAGTTAAACAGGGCATTGAAACCAATTATCTAAATTAAAAGAGGTAGAGGATGGGGACTGGATGCCTAAAGGATGCAGAGCGATACGGCTAATGATTTGCAGAACTTTTTCTCTTTGGCTTAGCGTGGCAAGCCTGGCCTGGGCCAGTCACCGTCACCATCTGATGGCAGCCCAGTGGTTTTTCAGGAAAAGGAGGTGCTTTTCTGTGTCCCCGCAGCACAGAGCTGGGCAGGCTTCGTCCCCGGGATGGGGACAGCTGTGTGCTGCGGGGTGGGCGTGCAACAGCAGGTCCCACATAATGGTTACAAAGAAAGCCTTTCCATTTTTTGGGCTGTGGGCCTCTAGTTTTTTCCAGAGGCAGTGCTGCCCCCCTCTAGAAGTGCCACTCCAACAGACAGCATTACGGGATGTGTGAGCTGGCTTTTCTTAGTCATATCTGCCAGATTTATTTGTAGTAGTCCGTGAATCTAAGCCAAGCTGAAAAATCCTGAAATAAAAGGCTATCCTTTCTAAGGGTATCAGTCTTTCAACAAAAAGGCCTTCTTGAGTTGTCTTTCTAAAGGTTGGATGGGTTTTTAAAATAAAAGAGTCTTTTGGAGCATTTCATCTAGGAATGATGCTTTCTTTTTGCCAGAAGGGAGGAAAGGCTGGGAAGATGGGTGTGAAGGTGCTCTTCTGATGGAGACTAGCTCACTGTAAACAGTGAGTAAAGTGGAGAAGAGTTCCCAAGGCAGATGGGACAAAAGGCATGGTCCCTTATGGGCTGCAGTGTTGGCATCCTCTAGGATGCCGGTGTCGGACCCTGTCAGAGTGCTCTGGGGGGAATTAATGGGGATGGGGGCCGTTGAGCAATGCCATAGGCAGCTCTCTGATGGAAATATCTGAAGTAGCCCGAGGTAGTGCAGACTTTCCCATGGGCTGGATAAGGAAACATGGTTAGGCTCTGCACATTGACACTCCTGGCTCTGGTTCTCCTTGCACTGAGGGTGGTTTTGTGCCAGGTTATCTCCATTGACTCCAGTGGATTATCTCCAGTTCACAGTGCAGTTTAAATCAGATGCAGGACTTCTTTTCTCCTCTTTCCAATTAATGAATCTCTTTCAAAACCATCTGTACCAGATGTTACAACTGTAAACAAATCATCCTGGCAAACCAAAGTATCTTCTCATATGTCTGTGTCACAGTAGGCAAGGTCCTAGCATTGGTGCCTCTCTCTGCCTCTGGGTCTTCTGCTCATAAAACATTAGTTATACAACGTTTTTTTTGGCAGATGGGTATCTTCCATGAAAAAGCCATTTCCATTCCAATACAAGAGTGCTTTTATATGGACTGTTTCTGTCCGTGTTGCGCAACCCTTTTGCACAATGATTCATTATGCTATCTTCTTGATATGCTGAATCATGGGATGACACTTTGCCAGCTTCTTTGTATGCCAACAAAAACTTGCTCATGTTTCAAAGATAGAGGAGGCTGCAGAAATCACTACAGCACAGGGAGCCTGAACATTTGGCTGAGGAAAGTTCTCAGCAGGCTTTGAACTCCTCCACATGGGTGGGGAAGTTATCTTTCAGCTCCTGCTCTCTTTGGATGGCTGTAGGAAATTGCATATGGCTTCCACTTGTCATTAGAAAGCTGGAGAAGGCCCAGATTCCTGTTCCCTCTGAACTGATAGCCATCAGCCACGTCTGCACTGTGGCCCCTTAACTGAGAGAACATAAATCAGTCCACCTGTCCATGGAGCACCATCTGCATTCAAAGGTTGGACCTAGCAGGAATGAGGAACCGTTGAGAAGACTTTGGAAACATCCACGTAGATATATCAGCTGGTTGCTATGGGGTTTCCTGACCATCTTTAGTGCATTGGTGTGAGGAGGTGGCTAAATTAAACTCTTTCCTACTGCAGTACCACAACAGTATATATTTCTCCACATGTTCTTCCACGATTCCTGGGTATGCTGCTGTGTTGCAGTACAGCAACTTAATTTCTTTAACTCAGTGGTTTGGTAATGTCTATTTTGAAAATTAATTTACTTCTTGTCAGTTATGCACAGGATCCTTGCAGAGGCAAATGATGCTTTCCCTTGGCCATTCTGGAGTTCTTTGTGATTTTATTAAGAGTTTCTGGTTTTATTAAGAGTTTCTAACTAACTATTTATCTGATCACAGAGAATTCAGAATCAACTGTGTATGTTCACAGCTGTTCTGAGAAAAGGGACAAGATTTTGGTCTGAAAAGAATACATTGCGCTGCTTGAAAACAGAGTTTTTAAAGGAACAACTCTTGTATTTTAAAAATGTGTTCCTATTTGAATGCTGTATTGTATTTCCCAGCGTAGTTCAGTTTGTAGGACAGCATAGTACTATGTACCTTATGCACTTCGTACAGGCATTTGAAAAGCCATTGGTTTTCCTTTGGAGACACTAAATGTGAATCCCAATGAAAAATTCTAGGTTATGAATGTGGTTTTCTAATAGACCTTAAGGGTGTATTTGCGTATGTGATTTTCCAGTGTAATTACTGCAACAATTTCATATACCAAAGCATCCACTTTATTTAGGTCTTATTACCTGACTGGGACTTCTATAAGACCAGCAGCTTTAATGCCTTTTTTTTTTCCCTCCTGTGCTTATTGCGTGCTCATATTCCATGAGAATCTGTCCGTGTACAGTTAGGCTTCGATGTGAGATATAATAAATATCAGATTTTAAAGAGCAGCATGTACATATTTGCCTGACATGTGTATGTATAGAAAAGGTCAAGGGACTTTGTGGTTTTATTCAGGGTCTTGGATATGTGAAACATTCTTCATATGGATGCTATATTTTCTATAATATTTATATCTCTGCTTTGGTATTTCTAGTTCAGTGTCTCAGCCATTGTTAAGTGTCCTGCATTATTTTTCCATGCATTTATGTCTTTATTAGCTTATGTCTTCATTCTTTGTGTGTCACCTCCTTGCCTCCCCACCTTCTCTCATGCCCAAATGATTTTGCAGGGCTGCCCTGCCGCAGAAATGGGTCAGACCAGCTCCAAGAGCTGTAGATTGGTTGGATGGGGATCCACCTAGCAACACCACCACACTAATGCTGGATTGGGAAATTTGCCCTACAGGAGTTTGTCTTGATTAAAGGCTTCAGTCTGTCTTTGCAACACAAACATAGGAGCCCCCATGCTGCTCTCTGAAATTTACAGCGTATTTTCTTTTTACTCAAGCATATTGAAGCAGAACAGAAGAAAGGATCAAAGGTACCGTAATGTTTCTATAAACAAGTACTACTTAGTTTGGTTTTTTTTATCGTGGGTTTATTTTTTTCCAAACAAATCTTCTAGGCACATTAGGCTCAGATTTCATTTTATTGCCAAATCACCAGCTGGCAACAAAATCACATATGTCTGTGTAAATAAAGTAGATGAGAAGCTGAACAGGAGATTGGGAGATGATTCAAGCAGTCATATTGGCTTCTACACCTTAAAATTTGACTGGTTTATCTGTCTACTCAGCAATGTCCTGTACAGACCCCTTTTCAGCATGAAATACAGAATTACCCCAAGCTGAGATTTTAGTCTGTGGTTTTCCTCCCTTCTAGTGAATTTACAGGAAAACAGATAATCCTCTCGAACTACGGCCCAAAAATTCATTTTTTGTTTGCTCATCAAGTGATGACTAATCCACTCCCTGTTACTCAAATATAGGTGTAACTCTCCTGATGACTGATACTACTATGAAGCATTTTCACTTTGAGAGCCAGATGATCCTTCCTTTGAAGGTAATGCAATTTTTTTCAACTGGCTTGAGGGTTCTCTTGCCTCCTTTTCAGTATGTTTGGATTCACTTGGTAATGAGTCCTCAGAATTGATTAATTTATCTTTAAGGTCAATGTCCCTATATAACCCTTCATCATTTGTAGATAGGCAATGGCATGGTCACCTCAATTTGTAACCTTAAATTAAGGTTTTTCATGCCACCCCATAAGTCACAGGAAAAAAAAAAAAAGGCCTGACCATTATTATTAGACAAACATAAAAAACTTAGTGATCATCACCTATATGTAAAGGCGGGTGAACTAGAGCATCTTTTCAGACCTGGGTGACGATGAGACAAGAGTTTTCCCCACACAGTCATGAAAAAATGGGTTCCTTTTGGCTATACTTATGCTCCTTTTGGGTCCCTGGTGAAAGAAAACTTGAGTTTTGGGTAACTCCTGAAGAATTAGGGTATTTGATCATATTTGTCTATTCAAATACATACACATCCAGGGGAGATGTGCCTTGACAGAGCTGGGTAATAGGATTCCCTTTGTCAGAGCAGTGGCACAGAAACACTGCAATAGCTTTCAAGGGTCTGTTTGCAGGGACAACTTTGCCCTCAGTCAATAAGCTCAAAAAGAGATTAATTAATGAGCGGGGAAAGAGCTCCATTATCTGGGAGGTGGAGGACAGAAATGAAAGGGGTTAAGCAGTAAATGGGCTTTGTTTCTTGATAAAACTTTTTATTCCTTGCCTTTTCCCTAACATCCTCCTCTTTTGAAAATGCTTTTTCTGTCAAGGGCTCCAATTCTGCTCGCTCTTCCTAGAGTTTCCCTTTAGTTTGTAACAGAACCTGGGCTGTAATGTGGGGGAGAGGGGCTTCCATTTGGGAAATATCAGTGCATACTCACTAGCTGACTTTCTTTTCCCAAATTGGACAGAATAGAGAATGCTTCCTGCCCCACTCAAAATCATCTGCGTAGAAAGATAAAATGGGAGTTAACAAGGGTCAGGTTTATGACAGGGTAAGAAGGCTGCTAATGACCATTATCTATGCCACAGGTTTAACTTCATTACTTTTGCATTAAGTTCTTAATGCCCAAAGCAATAAGCAAACTGAGTCCTGTTGAACTGTAGTAACCTAATCTTCTCTCCAAACGAAATAGAGGGGAAAGCAGAGTCATTTGACATGGCCTTTATTTCATCTTTTGTTTTCCCATCCCCCACGCACGTATTAGGCATGTTGTGAGTTTCCCTTCCTTCTCACAGCCCTTTTCTGTCTTCTCTTTCCTTCTTTTCTGAGTTTTTCTGGCTGCCCAGAGGGGGATTTGGTATAGGCCTTACTCTGATGAGAGGGTTTAGGCCTTTCCGTAATAGTGGGTCCAGGGTTTGTCACATGGAGGTCTGTCTTGATAATCTTTTAAAGTACAGAATTGTGGAAAGTATGGTGAGAATCAAAAGCTAGAGGTAAAACAAACTTAAGCTGGCCATTACATTGTGGGTGCCAGTAAGCCAGATCTAGGAGAGCACATCTGCTGGGTGTTTTGAAGTGTGATCACCCGTTTGCAAGGAGAGCTGAAAGTCTTGGGTGATTATATCTGAATGTGGCTTGTGGCCATATACCAGCCTCGATTCCAATCCTTGGTTCATCTTCTGCTTATTCTCCAGTTACGACCCCTGCTGACATTCATGGCTCTGAACTTGCCCCAGTAGATGTGTGGACAGTTTAGGTTTAGTGAACACGGAACAAACACCAACAGAGAATTGAAAGTAATTCATTATTTAGAATGAGATCATTGTTTCCATTGTTTCAGCTCTTTTTCTATTCACCCTCAACTTTGTCAACTAAAAAATAATTAATTGCCCTCTTCTGGTGAGACCTGCAGACTTTTGCTCTGTAGCTGGAAAAGGAAAAGCCATTGAGTAAGAAGAAGGAGCACAAATGGATTTCCCAATATGTGCAATTCCCAGACCAACAGCCTCAGCTTTTGGCAAAGGGGGAAGACAACAGGACATCTTTTTTGGGTTCCCCCAGCAGAATGAGAAGGAAAGAACCAGTGCTGGCAGGTAACTAGTGAATCTCTCCAAGATGTAAGAAATATATTATTACTTATAGAAAAAGGATCCCAAAGTGATAGGTGCCTGAGGAATATGATAGATAGATAGAAGAAAATAATATAAACTATGGAGAGTTAAGCAATGAACGTGAAAACCTATGAAAAAACCCTATCAGCAATGCAATGTAATATATTACCATAATCCAATATTATATGGTAACCTCCGTATGAGAACCTTGCACTCTGAGTAATAAGTGCCGAAGGCTGAACATTTATCTTATGACCTGTTCCCTGTTTAGAATGATCAGGGTTACCAGATATTCAGGACTCGGAGAAAATTGTCCCTCCATAATAATGTTTCCCTGCCATGTAGCACAAAGGGGTTTAGTTTCCTTGCCCCTTTTTGTCTTGGAAAGGACATATCAATGGTGGCTTTTTTTCTGTAGCCAGTAAACTGTGTCTACAGTAAGGTCCATGAGTATTACAGTAAGGCTTGATATATCAGTCTGACAGCCATCATCTATTTTAAGAAGTGCTGTCTCCTCTCTACAGACCTGTCTGTTTGGCTTGACTCTATGGCTGCTTTTTTGGCTTGTACTGGTCACAGATTCTTCTTCACATTGCTAACATCCTCATTGCTTTTCTCCCAGATGAGGTATTTCTTGCACTTTAAAAATGAGAGAGTCAAGTGAACTACAAGGTCCATCAATTCAAGCTCCTGGGAATGCCACAAATAGGATGGAGTGAATGGTGGATCCCACCCCAGGTATGTGTAAATGCAAGCAAATTAAATGTCCTCTGTTGTGTCTTTGATACTGATTTGCTGAACTTTGCCTCCCTTCTGTGGAAGGGAAGAGAGCATATTTTATCCCTGCACTGGGGTTTTTAAGATTCCTCCCTATCAAACTCTAATGTCTCCCACTTGGATAAGAGTCTGGCCTTTCCCACTTTCACTTTCTTCATGGTTTTTCCCATTGGTAACATCTCTTGAGTAGGAACATCTCTTGATGTTTTTCAGCTTGTCTGGGATTCTCAGAGAACCCAAGTTTATTAAGATATCATCACTGAGTTCTGCAAGAAACAAACAAACAAACAAACAAAGCTCAAAAAGCCTTCCACTCTGGTAAAATAACCTACCCCTTCCATAAAAGAATTGGGAAGACATGCAGTCTTTTAAATTCTGATTGTCCTGTCAGTCATGGGAAACAACTTAATTGGATGCCAAATTGGGCACTTCGCTACTAAATGTCTATTTTTTTAAACAAACAAGCTGCCACAGTTCTGAAGTTTGGGGTGAAGAGGGCTTAGGGAGAATCAACACTCTTTTCTAGGAGCACAGACCAGATCAAGGGCCCCTGTGCAGTGAACTATATCTGATTCAACACAGCCTGCAAAATTAAATTTTGTTCAATTTAGGCATTTAATTACTGCAGATGTTCAGGAGATACTCTGTGAAGCATCACCTACTGGGGCCCTTTGGACAGATGTTGTTTGCTTTGACACTCCATCTGTCACTTAGAAATAATCACTGAAGCTTTAACTTGTGTAACCCTGCAGGGCTGGCACCAAGGCATGGCATTTAAGAGGTTAAAAACAAGGTCAAGGTCATTGCATGCCATGCGTGCTAGAAGGGCAGTGAATGACAATGCTGCCTCTTGCTCACCAGGATTTTTAGTGGAGTTCTGTGTGCATCATTACACAAAGGCTTTTCTTTTGCATTCTGGAAGATCTAACACAAATGATTTCGGCCCCGTAACTTATTTAGATCCGTATAAACAAACCGTATTTTGGTGATGAGGAAGGTATGGCAGTAAATAACGGGTGTGGTTTAAACCAACTGAAAAACCTGGTGGTTTTATACCAACAAACGGAGACGTAGTATTGGTATGGATATGGGACACCATTAGAATCTACCAAAAGACATGAGAGTTATTAATTGGCCTCAGAGAAGTGAAGTGCTGCTGTGATGGAAGGGGGAGGATGCCTTGCTCTGCACTCCCTTGTTGATTGGTGGCAATCAGTTCTTCCCCTGCTCTGCTGTTCCCACCTATCATAAAGCCAAAGGGTGCAGTGGACTCATGCATTTTGATCCATCGTGTAACAATTAATTCTGTATAAATCTGACTTCAAATGTCTCCCAGCAATCTGATTGTAAAGTATTGACTTACTGGCTCCATTTATGATCTCGCAGAGAAATCAAATGGGTTTGGTAGGCTGTGGTTTCCATAAACTCACGTTGATTGCTTATAGGTTTGTCCACTTGCATGCTTTGAGGTTACCATGGTTCCTTTGGTTAATTTGTTTTCATCAGTCTTACTATCAGAGAAATGTATTTCATTGTGTTTTAAGAAATGTATGTTCATTGTGTTTTAAGACATTGGCAGAACATCAGGTTTATTTTTGTAGAATCTTCCTTCTTCCAAGGCATGCTGAAAATGTTTGCTTCCCTGTTTGGGAACTCGTAGATGGGAATTGCTTAGGCTCATTGTCTTGAAAAATGTAGTAGTATGGTAGTAGTCTTTTGCATTTCAGTGTTAGCTCTAAGCACAAATTCCATTTTAAGATTCATAATAAACTTCAGATTAAATCTATTTTATGCTTTATCCTATTGGCTATATAATTTTCTTTGCTTTTATTAGGTTTCTGCAATTTGTTAGTGTAGGTTAGTTATTTGACCAGTATCATCTCATCTCTTGGTTGTGGCATCTGACTCTTAGTAAGATGTTCATAAACAGTTTCCAGTCATGTTTGGTCAGGGAGACTTTTTCCCTCAACTGAATTGCCCATAACAGTTTCACAAAGCTGAAACATTTTCAGGGTGGCAAGAATATATCATTACTAGTTTAGAGAGTTTGATCTTGTTGCCTGTAACAAATGAGATGGATCAAAATTAATTATACTTACATTACCGATGTTTCTTGGGTGATCAGTTCCTCTGTTTGTCAAGAGAAAGTCGGAGGGTTTTTCCACAGCCTGGTGACTTCTCTGCCACCTAGGTTACAGCTGGGATATTTAGTAATTCTAAAGGGGGTTAGCATTGGTCTCTCATGGCAGACCTTGGGGTTAGTTGATTATCTTTTCATTTTATACCTCGTAAACAACCATATATGTGTATCGTTGTATGTATAATTCACCCTGCTTTCTAGCATGATGGTAGGGAATGCCAACTAATATGCCATCTTGTTGCTTTATCAGGGTTATCAAGTAGGAAGTGTTAAGGATAGCTTTTTTTGTTCTGTTAGTGACTTGGTTATAGGTAAAGCCTTCTTTTCCACTCCTTTTCTTCTGAGAGCTGGCCCTATCTAAGTAGATTACAACCATTGATTTAAGCATTCAGTCATGCACATCGTTCTATGAGGTTCAGTAATAGCAGCTAGGTCAAATTAGTGCTCATAAATGACTAATTCTATTTCCTCTTGTTTATTACCCAGGCTTTTGGCATTGGTGTATAGTTAATTAAATAATTTCTTCTTCCCGTCCTCTCTTTGCATTCAGTGCCTTCCTGACCATAGTCTTCAATGGAAATCCATCAAGGGCAGGGTTTACTGATGCTGCTGTTTGTAGAGATGGTTGGGTACTCTCGTCACCTCCCTGGGGTTCTTCCAAATGAGAGTTGAGCGTTATAGCACAAGAAGCTGTTACTGCCTCTGCTATTCCTGTCTTGCATCTAAACTGAGAGCTGAGAGATGGAGGTCAAGGGCTCCCTTTATGGCTTTTCTTTGTCCTGTGACATACAATCCTGTCTCTGTCTCTTCTCTGTCCTCTGGAATTCACAGATTATTGTGCTTTGTCATTTTTTGGTCCCTACCCCTTATTGAAAGAGATGTCAGACTTCAAGGGATGTGTCTTGTGTCAGGAGATCAATTAGTCTTGTTCAGTGTCCCTTCTGGAGCTTCTTTTTTCTAATATCCCGACTTATGCTTCCATGTCTGATTTCTTTTACTTGTCCTTTATATAGATTTTTGTTCCCATTTTCATCTGAAGGAAAATATTTTTTCCTATTAAGTAATGGTTGCTGCTGCTTCTCATCCTGGGATTTAAATAGACTAGCATTTTCCCCCTGTTTTACCAGCACTAAATTCACACAAAATAACAGAAAACCAAGCCCAGGCACTGTCAAACGGAGACGCTCTCACAGTGTGGTGACCCTCTTTCTGTCACCTGCCACATTTTTCATGCTCAACCTACAGCTGTGAAACTGTTTTTCTTCCCCCCTCTTCGAACAACAAAGTCCAAAGAACGCTCCTCAGTTTGATGCCTGTCTCAATTTGCAGAACATCCTTGGACAGAAATGACATTGATAACAGTGAGAGAAGAGTCTTCCTTAAAGCAGCGGCAGCAGCTTTTCGTTGCCAGCTCCTCCAGTGCCTCTGAGCTCCTAACAGCCATGCTGCAAACTTTGTTTAATTCATATGGGCCTTTGTATTGACTTCAGGGTCACTGGATCGGGCTGTATGGGAGCTACGGCTTAGCTTTATGACTCAGTATCACTGTCTCGGAGCAGTCTCTGCCAGATCAGTCACATTTTCCATTAAAACATTCTCTGAGGAGAGAAATGAGTGTTCGGCTAGCTGCCTGCTAGCAGAAATGTCTGATTTTTCACTTTTTAAAATTTATTTTTCCCAAATAACTTTCTCCTCTGCCATGAGAAACTTGTGGGTTTCAGGTGGGACATTGTGAGTCTCTTATAAAGAGCTGAGAATAGCTGCTTGAACCTTTATTAGCTAGCCCTGCTTAGTGGATTTGAATGTTCCTTTTGTCCTTTCAATACTTTTCCATATTGTCACCTGAAATGAAACTGATTTTTTTTTAGGAGTAAAATGTGCAGACCATATTTCCAGTTAATCTTCTGTGATAGCAGTTGCTATTGTGTGACTAATTGACCTGTGACTAAATAACTATAATAGTAAAATAATTTTAGCATAACACCATAAAAATCAAAACTAAAACTATGACTCTGTAAAGCAGTATTTGTTACGAGCTGAGTATATACTCCATTAGAGAAAAGGAGACTGCATTACCAAGCTGTAGTATATACCGGCCTCTTCCCAAATAAGTGATTCACAGAGGTTGCTTTTTTTTTTGCTTGTGTTTTCTTCTGTTTGTGGTTTGTTTTGTGGTGTTTGTTTTTTGTTTTTTTTTCTCATGAGGGAGAACCAGACCTGAGTGTTGTAGTCTGACTTGTGTTTTATTTTGGCTGTTTTGTTGCTGGAAATGATTAAAGGTGTGAAGTTATTCTGCCCGTGTAGTGCACCTCTTAGTTCCTTATCTGCTCTGGGATTTTAGTTGCTGATCCATCCATACTGCAGTCAAAGCAGTTCAGCCCCAGAAGGGAGGGGATTAATTTCTCTATATGCAAATCAGTGTGTTGGTCACAATTCCTCTCCAGCCTCTTGCTCTAATAGGTAGGGAGACCTGCAGTCAGCCAACTGGAGAAAATGTGCATAGATAGGTGAGAGCGGTGGCTGGAGCTACAGAAACACATAGAGAAGTTGTAGAAGGTGGTAACTGCATCTAGAAATTCATGAGTCATCTCTTGATGTCCATATGACTATCTTGCCCCGTAATCATAGGGAAAGAAAGAAGGTTTCTTGTTCTGAGCGAATATAGGGAATGATATAAGTGGACATATCTTCATGGACTTCATGGGAGTCAGGAAAACCCCTGCTAGTCACTCCTGGGAACATAGACTTTCATTTCTGAGATGGAGCTGTGTCTGAACAAAGAAAAGTTGAGATGGATGGACTGAAGTCACAGAGCAAACCATGGCACATAGTCAGATTTTTTGGATCTCAGTGCTCAGAAGAAGTTAAAAAAAACAAAGTAAACAAAAAAATTATTAGCAGTTTGCAGTTTTGCTGCTGTGTGCTCCTCCTGTTGGTTTTCTTCCTCTCTGTTCTAGGAATTCTATAGTAGTGCTGTGAGGAATAATCAATTAATGCTTAGAAAGCAATTATAATGATTCCCAGTTTACACATGAATAAACAGACCGTGGCTTAGGTGCCTGAGTCACAGTCATTTTCTGAGCCTGATAGGGCATGGGCAGCAACAAAGAGTCGGCTCAGCACTTGTGCTCTAATTGCTATTTTGCCAGAAAAGTTGGGGCTGGAGATCAAACAGACAGAAATGAGTTACAAAGCCTTCTGAATATAAAATGCTGTGCACTGTTCTTTTAAAAAAAAAAAAAAAAAATCACTACAGTCTGTAGTGATTTCACAAGTACTACATAGCTAAGGCCAGACTTGCTTGAGGTCTCAGAGGATGACCATGGGTCATACCAAGGACAGGACTCATGACTCTAGTGCTGGGCTTAAGCACAAGACCATCTTTCATCCCTCTACACATTTGTTATTTTATTATAGTGTACATTATCGTAGAAGTCCATATGTGATAGTTTCTCCTGCGTTCAGCCCGAAACATGGTTAATGTAGAAATGTCATTTTTATGTGCATCATAGCTCATAATGTCTTGCTTTTATTGGAAAATTCACAGTTTCAGTTCAGATGCGTGGCCTGGTACTGTGATCACTCATTGATGTTATTCACAGTTCTGTATGTCCACCGAGTTAAGTGCCTTTGGTACTATATGATCAGATAGAAGAGCACATGTTATAAGGATCACTCTTTCCTCCTCCAGGGATGAAGGTGTTACCGTGATGTAAAGCCAGGTCAGGATGAAGTTCCCCCTTCATGTCTGGGGGCATATTTTTGTTATTTGAAAAACCACAGAGGCCATATAACTGCAGAAGAACAAGTATGAACCTTGCTATCCTACTTCATATACTATCAGCCAAACGAGCAAGCCAGCTTTTGAGTCCTCCGGGGTCATTTTATTTTTAGGGCTGATGCCTGAAGCAGGAAGAAAACAGCTTGATCTCTAGGTTCTGCTTTGAGCTTCCAGTGCTGGCAGTGAAAAGCAACTTCTTTTGACGTGCGAGCTGAGTTTAGCCAATGGAAAAAGCTGTAGGGGCCAGCGAGTTGCCATATTTTGAGTGTCGCTGTTCAGAAGCACAGCACAGTTCCTTGTCTATCACAGCGCTGATTTACTTTTGATCTCTTCAGTCTATACTTGACATTCCAGCTGGGTTTTTTTCCGTCTCTTTATTTAATATCAGGCTTTTTCTCTCCATGCTTTTTCAGGTTTTCATTTTTCCTTGTTTGTCTGAAATCCATCTTGGAGACACTTGTTGCCCCGTTCTCTGATCTGTTTTGAGCCTCTGCCAGCCGCTGCTGCTGCCAGTGGATAAAATGACTGAGTCACCACTTTGTGAATTTTGCTTTTGCTTGTGGGGTGGCAGAGCCAAGGCCATCATGAACAAATCAAGCGACCACAACAAAGGCCCAAAACACAAACACTGGGACTTAACCTCAAAGCACATGCTGGAGCCCCATGAGGTGACAGCCAGCAAGATGCATACCGAAGGACCTCAAAGCATTACTCAGTCTCAGTCCAGTTTTAACCACATCAGAGGCGTACACCTCACACGGCTCTGGGTCAGGGGAGAGGGTGGAAGGGAAAGGTAGCAGTGACCGAAGGACCTTTTTCCTCCTTCCAGAATGAATTTATCAGAGCAGAGCAGCAGATGGAAAAGAAAAAATAAAAAAAAAAAAATTATATACTCAGGGTTATGGAACGGAGCAAAGCTTGCAGTTGAAGAAAGCAGCACTAAATGCATGAGAGAAAGCCCAGCTTGGCAGAGTGGCTCCTCCTCTGCACTGTCTAGTGTCTGGGGACCCAAATGACTGTTTTTCCCTGCTTCAGCTGGGTCGGGCTGGTCGGGCAGCTGGGCTCTGCGGACCAGCACTGCTTCCTGACACCGATGGCAGTGCCTTGTCACCGTGGTGCTTCCTTTGGGTTGGCTTTGATCTGTACCTGGTCTCATGAAATTGTCCCAGCGCTGGTTTGCACTCGGTGGCTGCATTTCCTTGTTTCCCATGCTTTCTAAACGTCCTGCTTCTTAGCCTAAGAAATGTTATATCAGGAAAACGAACTGTTTTCAGGTTGACCTGAAGGGCCAGTGGGTGTTCGGGCTCTTCACGCCTCTGTCTGCTGGGACTAGAGCTTGCCAAAACCTAATTTATACCCTGTGTGCCAGCAGTGATTAACTAAATGCAGGGTTAATCAACATGGTGATGCTGAACCGGGTGGAGGTTTTGTTACTTAATTTTAGCTTGATCAGGGTCACCCCTATGCTGCCAGCAGAGGCATGGGGACATTTAATATAACCTGGCCATCAAGGCTCTGCGGCTACCCCCGGGTTTGGCCACTTCTGTTGATGGCATGTTTTATTGGGGATAGACAGGGGAAAGGCTGAAATGCACTTATCTGACCTGCAAGCAGAGGACGGGAATGTATGAGTGTCTGGTTTAAAATATCCTGGCCTGTTTGGCTTGTAATAGCCCTATAGTAAAAAGATTTTTCATTCTTTAGCCCCGATGCAAAAGGGAAATGGGTTCCTATTTGCATTGTCCCCACAGTGTTTGTGTAATTAATGTACGTGGGGGGTTCTCCCTCCCCCACCCTCTCCCAAGGTAAAAAATGACCTTGTCAAAACTTAGATTACAAAATCTTAGTTACTAAGCAATGGGTAGGGCCCCACTGGGATGGCATCCCGGCTCCTGAAATGGTATGTATAGTAAAAACTAATAAAAATGGTGTCAGAGGCTCTCAGGCTTCCAAGTCCCCTGCTGTGTGACCCCCTGATCCCAATTTATTAGCTGAACCCAGGGAAGCAGACAAACCTCGCTGGCTCCAGACTGGAGGCTCCAAGAAAGGAAATAATGCGAGCTCCAGAGCAGCGGCTCCAGAGCCAGGAGGGAAGGAAGGAGGGAGGGAAACCCTCATGGAAAACAGGGGGTCGAGGGTAGGGCTGGAGGGAGCTGCTGACAAGAGCCATCTGAGCAGGGAAGGGAAGGGAAGGGAAGCTCGCTCTCTGATATCTCAGTACCTTGACGTTCAGATGCTTTAAACATGTCAGAGAGGAAGGGAAGGAAGGGGGTGGGAGGAGAGCAGGGCTCGGAAGGAGGCAACCAGCCAAAGTTGTTTCCTTTCATGTGTTAGCAGCGTGCTTGGGTCTGCGATCACCTTGTGCTGGTGACGAGGATTTAGCAGCTGGGGGTGGCAGATGGAGTGGCAAAGAATGTGCCCTGTGGGTCAGAGGGGGATGCGCCTTCCCCCTTCCCGCTCCCCAACTGCAAGAATTTTCTCTTTAAAGCATTGAAGGCGATGCAGCTCATCACGCTGCTGCTAACCCCCTGGATTTCCTCTCTGGTGTGCGGTACACATAGCAATTAAAGCATGTTGCACAAGGGGAGTGTGGGGTTTTTTTTTCTTTCTTTCTTTTTTTTTTTCTTTTTTTTTTTTTCTTTTTCTTGAAAAGCTGCCAAAGCAAAGTGATATTGATGAGGATGGCTCGCTTCGATTAGCAGAGGCTGGCTCAGAACAGTCACCTCCAGCCCGTTTCCCTCCCCCTTCTTCTGCCTTGGACGAGAAACCGCAGTATTTTCTCTGCTTTCAGCAGTTGTCTGTCTGATCTGCGCTTCTAATCTATGCCCAAATCGAGCTTAAGTAGGGGCAAGAAGCGTAACAATAACTCTCCTTGTTTAATGCCAACCGTTGCATTTGAAGTGCTTTGGCTTCCCAAGGGTGATCTTATCAGGAGAAGGCATTGCACTTTTTTAAAGGCATGATTATGCAGTAAAACGGCTAATGATGAAAAAGAAGGGATGGAGGCTATGGGGAAGGTAAGCATATGGCAATAGAGCAGGCCCGTCCCGTTTGCCAAGTCTTTATACACGTGTAATTTGCTATTTGGAAATGGATCTGGGGTTTCCTGAGGAGGGACTGGCCCAGTGTTTCTCCTGCTCCACGACCTTAATGTTTGTTCCTAAGAGCAAACAAAAGGGCAGACCCCTAGCTCTGGCTGCCTGAGTGCCCTCTGGCTTTGTACAAAAAAGGTTATGGCTGTATTCCCGCTTACCTGGAGGTATCCCGGAGAAATACCCCTGCACGTAAGACCAGTCCAGATGACAAATTTGGGGGCTGGAAAAACATGTGTGTGCAGGCAGGTTTTCTCCTTCCTGCTATTAGGAAACAGGCTGCAGCTCTATAAATCTGGGTTTTCCTGGCTCTGCTTTGTTTCTTTTTAAACTGCTGCCAGGGTGATCAGTTTAAACAACCACATCGTTTGTGTTTTCCGTAGTTGAACGTAGGAATTTTGAAGCGTTGTCTCAAGGAAAGATATGTAACACACTCCTCCTCTCTCCTTCCTCAGCTGTAATCAGCATGAGCCTGACAGCTCACAGAGGTCCTTGGGAGAGGATCAAGGCGTACTTTCTGCCTCGATACTGCAACCAAAGAGAGCTGTAACCTGCATCCAGACTTGGCTCTGGCGTTGCTGTTGATGCAGAGAGGAACCTGAAATGCCGCTGGTTGTCTGCAGCTCCGTGTTTGCCTCTGCCATGCAATGAAATTGGTTCCATCCTGTTGAGGGCACGGTGGGCGGTGAAGGCTGCTTCCCCAGGAGCAGAGGCTGGGGATGAAGGGGAGCATGGCTGGAAGCAATACTGCACCTGCACCCCCCTAGGGCTGGGGGAGACCTTACACTTCCCAGTGAGGCTGTGGTCTGGCCACTATAGCTCCTACATCCATGTATCCATGTGAGTGAAAATAGAGTAGGAAGCACAGATCCAGCTTCCCTCCTGTACAGGCTTCAGTAAGAAGCAGCCTCAAACCTGAACTAGTAACATGGTTGTCCTCCTTTGGGGCATGCATCAGGCTTTCTGCTGCATGTGGATGCATCACTGGATAATGGTCTGGGAATAGTGGCACAGTGCAGCCCTGTCCTGCAAGTGCTTCCTGAGGTTTGGGAAGAGGAGGGAACATAATGGATGGATGAGTGCTATGGTGGGGTTTGGTTGTGCTGGACCCTCAGTATCCACAATTTAAGTGCAACAGTCCTTTTGCCTCACTTGTGTGCTGAAGCAGTGTAGGGGTGGAGAGTCTGAGTTCTCCTTAATGTGGATCCCCCCCATAACCTTGGGCAGGTTGCGTTTGCTGCATGGCCCTCGCCATTTGTGGCTAAGGTATCACTTTTCTCAAGATAAGCTGACATTCTGTGCATTATTGGATGCCTTTTATCTTGCCATCACGGGCAGCATGTACTTTAAGTGTGAAAAGAACTGCTTTGCTTTATAACTTGGATGTGAGGAGGGATTATTTTGCAAGAGGTCATGGGAGAGTGAGAGAAGTTATGATCAAGTTGTGCCCTCTGGAATACGCTGCGGGGTTAAGATGTGGAGAGTGATATCTTCACTTTTCTTCCTTTCCCTTCTTTGCTGATGATTCAGAGCAGAAATGACCTGGGTCGTTTTATGTCAGAAAAGATGCTGGGCTGATTTGAAACAAAAGGAGAAAAGCAAGTCACTGTTTCAAGTGCATTTGTGGTTCAGTTGAATGAAAGCCCAGTCTTGCCAACTCATGATTTGATCATCAGTGCCGCAATGCATAGTCCTTTCTTATAGCTCCAGGTCTTGAGTTATGGAAGGTCTTAAAATATATTCTACCCCCCCTCCATCCCCCCCCCCCCCCCCTTCCCCTGTAGGTTTCATTATTTCAAAGAAAATATGGGAAACATGACCTCAGTGTACCCTCAGGACTGCGGTACTGGAAGGCGATGGATTAAAACTGGCTTAGATGGAGAAGTGAGAAGGTGGTGATATACAGTTCATATAAAAAGATAAGGAAAAAAATGGGTTTTCAGTATTGCTACCTCAAACTTTGAACAATGCAAGCAAAGTTCCAGGATTTGGGATCTGAAAAGGAGCTTCAAGTCACCTATTTGTAGCTCCATGGATTGAGCTAAGTGGGTGGGAGCTGAATTTGTAGAAGTGTCACGGAGATCTGCATTGCAGATGTGAAGGCAGGAGAGCAGCTTTTGCAAATTTTTACCAGCACTGTGGTTGCATTTGTGTAAATTCAGAGGAATACGGTTGTCGTGTGTGAGCCAATGATTTCTTCCTATATCGTGGACCAAACAAAAAAATGTGCAAAGAGCTCCTCTTGTGCCTGCCTCTGACACAAAGCCACAATAAGGTTTTGGGGGTATTTTCCTCTTTTTTCCTGCTTTTCTTAAAACTAAGGTTTGATTAAGGGGGGGAGGTAATGTTTAAATCTGTTGACAGTGAGACACTAAAGTATCCTTATTGGGACCGAAGTTAGGTATATGCATACATGTAGTGAATACTTTGTTGATTACTATCAATGCTGTTCTTTATTCATGTGCAGGGTGAATATCCCGACACAGAAAATGGATTAACCAATACACTAGTTACTATTTTAAGAAAGCTTAAAGTTGCATATAGATTTGGAAGTATGGCAAATGCAGTCGGTCATACAATGCCAGTGAACAAACTAATACTCAAATGTGAATGAAAAATCTGCTTCTTCTATTTCTGACCTTGAGAACAAGCTCGGGGGCATGAAAGACGTTTTGTCTCTCCCTGGTACATCAATTGGTCTACTAAAAAGATTTCATTGGGGAAAAAAAAAAAAGAAAAAAAAGATGCATTCTGTAGTGGGTAAGTTATGGGCTGGTTTCTGGATGGCAGTGAAGGGCAAGGTTAGGTTAGACTGTAGCAGGGACATTTGCTAGAGTAAGTTTGCTGACAGTGATTGGAGCTGTCGATGAGAATGACACCGTCATTCAGCGTCCACCTGGATGTTTAAAACATGGTATGTGAATTTGGATGTGAAGCAGGCCAGAGAAGATAGAAAAGATGTGAAAGGAGTATGGGAGCTTCTCCCTAAGGTGAGATTTTTGGACGCAATAACCTGTTTCTGTCAGACGCTGTTAAAGTAAAGAGGTTAATAACTGGTTTGGGTTTTGCAGTTAATCCTGCCTCTGATTTTGACGTAGGTATATTTATAAGTTTGCCATAGAGTTCCAGAGGGACTGGTCAGGGGTGAACTTGGCAAAGAAAAAATAATAATTCAGTGAGTCCACCCTAATTTCAGCCTAACCTGACAGATGATGCAGAAGTGTTGGTGCCACTACAGAGCAAGGTGGCGCTGATCCCTCACCCATGTGTAAGATGATGATTTGGGGCAGGGAAGCGTCCAGGATTTGGGCTCCTGTGA
>JAOQGH010000005.1:11956900-11971368 GCA_025769975.1 Gallinago jamesoni | reverse complement strand
CCCCTGGCCTGTGCTTTGTTTCCTCTGGTTCAAACGTAAGGGATAAAACCTAAAGGCAAAGATGACCTTGGGGAGGAGAGAAAAGTGATTTCAATGTAATCGTGTTATCTGCACAAACATTGCACTTCATGGTCCCAGCCACAACCCACCACCTTTCTAAAGAGAGTGCATCTGAGATGTAGAGAGCTGGAAAGATGAGAGGGGCAGAAAAGCCAAAACCAGGGCAAGAATAAATGCTGGTTACACAAAGCCTGAAGTGGAGGGAGCATCTAATGATCAGACTATCGAGCTTTGGATCTGTAAATAATGGTACCCTGTTTATTCCCTCCAGGGCCCCATTGTCAAAAAGCCTTTTTTTCCCATTTTTTTTCTCCTTGTCAGCCAGAGAGATAGACATGGTTTGCCTGAGTGAGAACGAAATACATGCCCTTTTCCCAGGGCTCGTCATAGCCGTGGGGATGTGGGTATGACAGGGAAAGGTGCATTTCAGATGGACCTGTTCAGGAGGTGAACTCATTGTCGCTTAACAGAATCAGATGATTTACAGTGTCTGCTTATGGGCAAAAAGTAGCATCTTTCTCTATCTTTCTGCAGTGTATTTAGGAGAGACATAATAGCCTGGTCATGTGCTGGAAAGAAATGACTCATTTCATATTGGGTCTAAGTGAAACTAATGTATTACTCATTTTTATGCAACTCTAGTAAATTGTACTTATTAAAAAAAAGGGGGGTGGGGTGGGCGGTGGAGGAGGGACAATTACCTAAAGTCTAACCAATATGTACTAGAAAATTAATTTAGAAATATGGTTGACCTCAGCTTCCTCATAATGAAAATCTGCTGACAAATCTTGTGATTTTGTTTCTCTTTTTAAAGCAGCCCTCAGGGCTGCTAGTAATTCAGGTGTCAGGACCAGCTACTGATTCAAATCCTGGCTGGATGATTTTGCCATTGTTCTTCCAAAGAAAGACTCCAGAGCCAGATGTCTCTGGGCTTTCTGCACTGCTTGTTGCTAAAGCATCTGAGTCTGACCCCATGGCTGAGGTCTGCTGGTCGCGTGTAAAAGCTCTGCAGGCTGCTGAGATGCAAGGAGGGTTTTAGCAGCTCTGAATGTGTTGGTTGTTCGTTCTTCTGACAATCCTAAAATCCTGTGAGCTGTCCATGCACCAACGTAGGCATGATCCCTGCCTCACAGCCCCTCATTGCTCTTTGCTGACCATCTTCTTCTTAGAGCAAATAATCCAAACCCCATTCTCATTCCCAGCACTATTTATCATTTAATTCTGATTAGCTGAGGCCCCATATCCAGAGGAGCTAGCAAAATGGCAGCAATTTTCCATTAGAATATCCTGAACAACCTTGTCACCTCTTTCATAATCATTGCTTGTATTTTCAAAGGTTAAATAAGATCATTTTTTACAGCGCTGAGTGCTATTTTCCTTCAGCCATGCTTGCAGTGCCTATATGCAGAAGCCCCACGCTCCGCTAAGCTGCGATTTAACAACAGAGAGAAGGTTCTGTGTTCTCTGGTGTCCCATTTTTCCATCAGTGATTCCATTCATACCTGCTGAGTTCACAGAATGGGAAGGCTGTGGTACCTGGGAGAAGGCTGCTGGGCACCTTACCCTCCTCCTCCTCCCTCCCTCTCCCCATGGAGTTTGTGGAGTTAGGATGGAGCTGGTGTCCCTTGCTCTCCAGCAGCTGCACCACAGGGTCACTGCACTGGGAGGAATCAAACTTTATTTGATGTGGATTTTGGGGAGAGATTGACTCAAAAGAATAGATGTGATATATCATAAAAGGCAATTTATTTTTTTTTGCTTGTGCTTCTTTATGGTTTGGGTTGTGGGGTTTTTTTTTCTGTGTGTGCTTATTTTCTAAATCACTTTTCTGGCCATTTCTTTTCACAAATGAAGAAAAAGGAGCCTGGGAGAAATCAAGGCTACTAAAATAATTGGAGTGATTCTGGCTGGACACTGATTCTAACAGAGGAGAGATCTAATCTTTGCCCTTTGGTCAAGTAAGCTGGAAAAAGCACTTATGCTTCTGGAAACAAAGACTGAAAGCAAACCTGAGCAGAGCCCACGGAGTCCTTCGGCTCGAGGGGTTTCAATGGACTTGTCTCAGTGACTCTGTAAGAGAGACTGGTTAGGAAGCACCTGCAAACTTATCTAATTTTTCCAGCTATTCCGGTTCATCCAATGAAAGATCTTATTTCTGCCTACAAACACTGTTGTGCCTTAGACCCTCGGTGCTGAAGCAAAGCACTGCAAGAAAAATATTTATGAAACAAAATGGAAATACGGTTTCCTCCTGTTGTTGGTCCCAACTTTACCCCAGTTCTGAGTGTGCCATGAAATGTTGTGCTCGGGTAACGATGGAAAAAAATGACATTTTCTTTTTCAAGGTTTTGTATTCACTTTGCCACTTTGTCAGTTAAAAAAAAAAAAAAGGCTGAGCTTTGCTGGTAGGCAAACTATGTACGACATATTTTCAAAGGCCTTGGTGTGCAGCATAGCGGTTTTGCTATGTATTAAAAACAAATACCAGATTTTCATTGTTGCATTTCTAATTAAAAGTAAAATATAGAAGGTTTTATAGCAGAAAAAAAGAAAAAGGATTAAGAACCTAGGTGGCTTATAGCTACAGAAAGTAGCTGCAGGGACTTAGGCAAAGTGTAATCAGACTTCAACAAATTCTCAGCTTCTGCATGAAAATCACATCTATGAGTCAGCAAAACAAGCTCCTCTCTCTAAAAACGTTCCTCTTGGAGACGTTCAGAGCTGCCGCAGTTCCCAGCCCCAGCGAGGTGTTGCTGGCAGAGGGATGGGGGGTCAGCTCTGCCGGTGGCCGTGGCAGTGGGGCTGGGTCCGGGCACACGGCTCCTCTCGACGCCTGCGGCGGGGCGATGCTGGCGGTGGCCGTGGCAGAGCGGATGGAGCGCTCTCCGCCTCGGATGCTCTGCTGATTCACGGGGAGCTGCTCTGCACCAGCCCGGATTGCGGCTCGTCCAGCTCCTGGCACCGTCCGTGCCTACCCCCTCACTTGTACGCATGAGCGGGGGCAGCCCTGGCCCCCAGAGCCGTGGGGATCGGGGTTCACAACAGGTTTGTATTCTGCTTCTGGCTAGAGCTGCACCAAGCCTTTGTTAAAAAACAAAAAAAAAAAGAAAAAAAAAATTTTTTTTTTTTTTTTTTAATGCTGTGGAATTACTCCAGGCATCTGACTTACTCTGTCAGCCTTTCCTTGGCAAAGCAGCCTCACCTCCTCAGCAGAGTGACTCAGGATGCTCGTCTTGCTGGCTAAGGCTTTCTCTGCCTTCCTCCATGTCACTGCCGTACACCGTTTCCCTCCCTCCCAGCTGCTTGCTCCCTAGCATTTTTAGCAGCAGAGCTCGTTGAGAAGCACAACCATCTTCTTCAGTGTTGATCCGGCTTTGACATTTTCTGACCCGCTCCTCTGAGCCGCACGTCACTGACCAGAATCTCAAAGAAGCTCCTTCACCCGCTAATGCAGTGTTAAGACCATCAGCGCTCAAATCCCCGAGATCTCTCCTTCTTTACTGAGGTTAAAGAGAATCGTTTTTGAAAACTTTAGCTTTCGGCCAAGTTAAAAGGGAGGGAGATCGATGGGATCTGCGCAGCCCCGATGCACTGCCCTGGAGGTTGTGTTCCCAGCCTGCTGAGAGCATCCAGGCTGCAGAGCCCGTCCAGTGCTGTCCGAATGTGTCCCATCTGGACAGGTTCAGGGAAAACCATGTGGGTGGGAAAAGTAGAAGGTTTTGCAGGAAATTTTTGGCAAGGAAGCTGCTAGGTAGCCTGCGATCATCACAGCTCTAGCAGCCCTGGGATTTATAGGGCTATTTGGCTGCTGCAAAGTGAGACCATGATGACTTGCACCAAACCATGATGAAGCAAGGAGATGGAAATGAAGTGGGCACAATGTTACCCTACTCGACAGCCATGGCTTGGTACATGAAGTGCCATGAAGACAGACACTAGCACTGGAAGGACCTGAGAGGAGCTGATGGTGTCGTTGACCGCGATCTGCAGAAGGTCTGCCCTGAGATTGTTGTCCTGTGGTGGCCATGTGCCTCCCTGCATTGCCACCAAGTGCCCAGGAGCTGGCTGCACAAAAAGGATCCTGAGATGGGACAATTCACATATTTTTCTTGATTTACCGAATCTAGAGAAGGTTAATCTCTCTTTATTCAATAAGGTATCGGACTGCCATAGAGGTCCTAGTAAATAAAAATAAATAAATAAATGAAATCCAACAAAACAATGCTAAATTGAAAAAAAGATGACAATACTTTTCCGGAGTGAATTTTGACTTTTGTTTGCCTGTCTTTATAAGTGCTTTTCCTTTGTTCTTAGACTTATGATGGAGCAGGCATCTTGACTGATGTTAAATAGAGGCTGGTTTTCTGAGGTTTCCTCTTTGCCGGTAGTTTCTTTGCGTGGCAAATTTATTCTGCTTTATTTGATAGCAGGAAAAGGTTTTATGTGTTTTATCAGAGGTTTTATCAGAGTCTTTTAGCACTTTACAATATGTGTCTGTTCACTGATTAAATTTCTGAGAACATCAGAAGTGCAGGGTTACCTGCAAGCCATTGTAGGTCAGCCCCATGTTTCTGCAGATACCTGAGAAATGACTTCATCAACGTTACAGATAGATGCTGTGTATTCTATCATGTGGTGGGAAGGAGATGTCCACTTGTCCCAAACTGTGGGTGCAGGATCTCAGAGTCACATAGTCCATGTGGCTGTATTGTTGCTAATGTGGGTGTTGGTGCATTGTCATGAGTGATCAGCAGGAGCCAGGGGTGTAATTGCGGGGCACCCTGTAGTTTGGTTATAATCCAGGGATAATTGCAGTCTCGTTGGATGGAAAAACATGTCCTAGTTACAGCAGTGCTGTGTGTAGGAATGTCGTGTTTCCTAAATGCATTCTCGTTCTGAACATCTTTGATAGGGACAGTGGTGCTTCACTTTGGCAAAGTTCTGGCAATGGGGAATTTAATGTCAAATTGCTGTGCTTTACAGATAAAAATGTTTGGCTTTGACCTGCAGTTGCTTGGTGATACCCAGTTGCTTCTGGTCTGGGATGGCTGGCTGACTGGCTGCTCTCCAGAGTTGATGTCACCTGAAGATACTGACCATGAGCTACTTTATCCTTTTCCATTCTCTTATTAGCAGCCTGGTATTGGGCACGGAGGAGGTCAGTTGGATCCTGCCGCTGGGTGCTATGAGCTGTGAACTCAGCCAAGGGGTCCTCCAGCAGCTCGGCTATGCTGGGCAGGGACTCACTCAAGCCTGGTTGGTGCATCCCATGGCTCTGGAGATGAGCATGGATGCCAGCCACCTTGGTGTAGGTTATAACCCCTCCTCTGGCCAGCCCTCAGCAAATCTTCGGTGTCTTCTTTCCCTGGTACATTGTCTGGATGTCAGGCTGTGGTAGGGTGCTGGTGCAGCCAGGCGTGTCCTAAGTGCTGGATGTAGCTGTGGGAGGAAGATCCCAATACAGGGCTGCATCCCAGGATTCAGGGGTGTGAGATAAGGGAGGATGGGAAAGGGCTGCAGGATAGGCATCCACATGCAGCGTAGAGCAGTAGGTGGACATCCCAGGAGCTCATGGTCTGGATATAAGCAGGGATCTTCACTGGGGAAACCTGATGGGAATATGAGCATGGGGGTGTAGCCTGGGAGACAGTGAGCTCACGTGCCTCTCCGTGGTGTTAGTCTCTTAAAGACAATCTCTGTTAACCACAAATGGGTTGTAAAAAAAAAAAAGAAGATAAATAGTAGAGACTAAACGTAGTTTAAGCTAGTCAACGGCAACAAAAATATAGGGGGATTTATTTAAATGTAACTGCATCTGAAAGTCTATTTTAATCTAGTATAGTAGATGCATTTGCTGAGCTGGGGAGTGCGTTTCCACCGTGTCTGTGCAGGCACTAGTGTTAAAAACAGGGGTGAGCTCTGTAGAGAAAGGGGGTGAGGGGCACCAAGGAGCCCCACCAGCTGGGTTTGGAGCAATTAATGTGCTCTTAGGTCATGCCCCACTCCCAGATCCTGGCTCTTCTGTTCAGATTAAGGCTAGTTCTGCTCAGTAGAGGGTAGAGATAGGGACTTGAAGGCAGAAATCTGGTTTCTATTTCAGGCAGTGCCACTACAACATGCTTTTTAAGAGGGCTGGTGGATTATATGTTTCCCACAACCAAAGGGAAATGTACTCAAAAGGGAGTGTTAAAAGGCAGCCAAGGGAAAGAGGAAAGGGGTGATGTGATCTGATACCCGCTGACCTCTCTTGTATAGGCATATCTCTCCTTCTCTTGGGTACCCTGAGAAACACACAACCCTCCGGAGAACGGATGTTCTCTGAATATTCTCCCCCACACCCCTTTTTTCCCCTTCCTTTATGCCTTGATCTGTTTAGAAATTCCCATTTGTTTGCCTCTCTGGTTTCCATAACCTCACTGACACTGAAGCAATGAGGAAAACCCAGCGTTAGTGGCTTAGAAGTGGAAGTTCAGCTCAGTCCAGCTGTGGGCAGTTCAGTGTTTGCTCTTCCTTTGGTTTTTTTTTTTTTTTTTGGATTTTTTTTTCCACTACCATGTCCATTTCTGCAGAAGCAGCTGACACCTTAGTCACAAGATCAGAGTCACAGATCTACCAAAGCTCTTAATACCTAGTTGTATGTTTGTGTGTGCATTTTCTTTTTCAGGGTAAGTACATATTTTAAGGATGGAATAACAGTTTGTCCAAGAATCAACAGTCCACGGGGAGCCAAGTAGTCTAGCAGCCAAGGCTTGTGCTGTTTCCTTGAGGTTTTGGGGATGAGTTGCTTGCCTGTCCTCTTACATAAAAGCATAGCAAATTGTCAGAATAAACACATTTTTAAATATATGACACCATCAGTCAGAGCTTAAGAGAAGCTCATTGGCTGGAAAAGAGATCAAGGCAACCAGGAATCTGGATGACCTGACTGAGGCGTTTGGATTAAAAGGTTCTTTTTCATTCACTGGAGCTAGTAATTTTTTTTTCTTATTTTTTCTTTAGGTAATCAGCCAGGAAAGAAATAAAATATCCTTCTCCTTCCTCCAGGCAGTGAATCTGGAATCAGAGTCCTATTGCATTATTTTATAATTTTGATTTTTTTTGCTAAGGACAGATTGCTACTGGATACGAGTCCTTGCCTCATAGAAGGAGCCAGGGGTGGAAGGAAGGAGTCTGGGGTGGTTCATTGCTCACCGATGCCCAAGCCAGTGCTTAATTTAGGTTGACTGTGGTCGTCTGGGGATGATACCCCCAGTTTTACAATCTGGGTTAGGTCTGCTTTAATCAGCCCCATGCAAGGAGGGAGCTCTGGCAGGAATTACAGCGAGCAGAAGAAAAGCCTGGTGCATTGCAGTTTGGGTGAGCTGTGTGACATTTCTGTACAGTTGGTTGGCCACGTGGGGAGGAGAGGTCCTTGCAGCTATTCTTTCTCAAGAGGCGCCATAGGGACTCTTTTTGTGACAAATTGCTGCTCCTTAGGCATTGCTAGGTTTGCAGGTTTCCCTGTGATTACACAGAGGCTGGGGGACAGGCGTGGTGGGACAGCTTGTTGAGTCGTCTTCCCTACGTATCCTCAGAGCAGCAGGGGACAGCCTGTGACATAAAGGCAGAGGAGTGGTCTATGAAATTTCATTACATTTACAGGCAGCGATTGTTATTCCAGAGCAAGGAGAGGAGATGGAAAGAGGCTGAGCTCCAGCTAGGAATTGGCTAGACTAGTTCTTGGATTGTTTTCCGCGCTGTGGTTATCCTTATCTGCATCTGGAAACTGGAGTGTGTTGTATGTGTTTGTAAGAGCAAGCGGATGTGTGAAGTGTTCTGGCAAAGCCCGAAATCTCATTTTCCCTTCAATATAATGCAGCCTGATTAGATTGTTATTGACATGCTGAGAACCTGCTAGGGTTGTTACATCTCTGTGGAAAGGCATCTGTCTGTTCCTCTCCTCCCTTCTGCCTGGAAAGGGTTGCAGAGCTGGAAGCGGGAAGGACCTTTCAGACTGCGGATCCAGCTGTGAAATAAATCTGTTGGGAAAGCACGGTGTGCCCGCCAGCTGACCAGCAGTTTGACAGTTTATGTGGAACTGTAAGCCAATTAACAGCAGTTTGGAACAATTAGTAATTCCCTAACGGGAGGGGAGGGGAGATGAAGAAAAGGGAAAAAAAAAAAAAAAAGGGAAAAAAAAAAAAAGAAAGAACCCACAATAAAACCCTCAAAACAAAACTGCTGTAGTTTGCTGGATGTTTTTCATCCCGTGGATCTTTGCTAACAAGAGTTACTGGCAGCGTTTGAGGGACCAGGCTTGTCTGACTTGGTTGCACCATGCCTGAATTGTGCAGTGCTGTGTGATCTTCCATGTCTTTGATTGCTCAGGGGTGTGCGGTGTCTAGAGGAGGCTGTGCAGGACTCCATGAAGGGACCTGACCGAGCTGCTCCTGCTGCAGTATCCGCAGCTGGGCAGTGTGGAATTCCACCTGGTTTTTGGTAATTTGGGCAGCTTGCTGGGTTAGCATGTCTATACTGCTCTTGGTACTCAAGCTAACTCACCCTGAATTGGCTTAGGTTGCGCAGTGGCTTCTAGTTAAACCAAGAGAGGGTATGGACTACCTGGAGTTAAGAACATTCTCCTTCCCAAAGATGACTCTTGCTAGCTTTTCACCATGAGATGGTCAGATAAAGGCAGTTCTCACATTCAAAATTTGCCTTTGCAAAATGCGGAAAGAGTCAGTCAAAATATCTGGGTTGTTGCTGTTTTTGATAACCGTTGACCCATCCTCAAAAATCCTCATCCTGAAAGCTCTCTGAAGATGGATTAGTCTCCAGGAATGATTTTGGTTTCAGTAAAATTGCATGTTTCAGTGAAATATTTCTTCTTGCCAGCTTATTTATATTCATCATAATTGTCTCACAGTGATGTCTTCTATTCATTTGCTGGATCCACTTGTCTTGCATCTTGTTCTGCCTCTGAGTGCTTTTTAGGGTAAGCCTGCCTTTCAAGAATATGCATGATTGGTACCATAGGAATAGTTTTCATGCGCTTGCAAGAAGTGCATTGCTAAGCAAAGTAAGCAGGGAAGCTAGGAGGGATGAATGGAAAATAACTATGTGAAGAAGAGGGAAGAATTAAAATAGATCACAAGGAGTTAATCAAACAAACAAAGGTCCTTTTTTAAAATGTCTTGCTCTTTTCTATTTATTTAAATATTTTCAAACTAATAATGATTGCCCTGACCAACCCTTGATACTTTTCTGTCTGATTAGAGCTGGGTTGTAGTGGCCATGATGAGTTACCACAACAGTCTATTATTGGCGCTGTTAACTAGTGTCCCTCATTCAATTAAGCTAAAAGGAGCAGAGAAGGAAATCTTTTCAAGGTGTTCCTCAGCTTATAATTATTTAAATTTATTTTAAATGATAAATTTATTTTAATTTATCACAACGTCCTTGTCCTGAAAATAAAAGCTCTTCAGTTTTGGTTGGTTTTTTTTTCCCTTCTCCTACAAATTCATGCTTTGAGGAGAGTTAATTTACTATGCAAAGAATTTTTGAAGGTCATATTCAGTGCCATTAGCATTGTACGGAGGATGTTTGAGAATAGCTGTTTGTCTGTGCAGGCATTTCTGTGGTCCTGTGTTGCTCTATGTACCAGATGCCATTTATCTATCAAACCGATAGGCACCTTTCTGTCCGCTGTGCCTAGGTATCAGAGATGAAATTACTGTGTATTAAATACAAAGATATCAGAAGGGAGCTGTCACTTTCTTCAGTCTTGGCTTGCAAATCCGCAAAGAAGGCCAGTTAGATGTGGGTGGAGAAGGAGCTCCAGAAGGGCTGGATCTTTGAAGGAAACAATGCTTTGAGGAGTTTAGGAGAAATGTAATCTTCATGGACTTGTTTTGTCTGTCATTCTGTGAAAGCCTAGTAACAAACTAGGTGACATGTTTCTGCATTGTCTATAGAGGAATGGGTTTTCTTGAGGACACAGACCCATAAGGTGACAGATCTTTCCAGTGATGGGCAAAAATAGTTTGCTTCCACATAGCACGGGAGTAGAAACAATGCCAGAAAATGCTTAAAGACTCTGAAAGGATCTCTCAAAATAATAGCTCTTGACCTGGGATTCCTCTAGACCTTTTAGTACCATGTAACTTCCCCTTCATGACCACAGTTCCCATAAATTGCGGAGGGGAACAACACACAAATCTGATTTTCTCCACAGGAGAAAAGCCATGGGGGAGAACAATGAGGTCATTTCCAGTCCCCTATGCTTTTTGGCTATTATACATGTCATGGTTAAACCAGAAAATTTCCAGATTATCTATAAGCATTTAATGTAGACAACAGAAGGTGCTAAATACTTCCTCACACCCTTCAAAGAAAGGTGACGTAAGAAAGAAAAAACAGGCTGCAACTGTGAGTCTAGAGTTACATTTGAGCACTGTTTTGAGCAAAAAAGTGTGATATAAGATCATCTATTTCCTTTTTTAAGTCTACTCTGGCTTCATTTTGTGTTGAGTGCAGGTTTTCCCCTCCCATCAGACAAAAGCTGTTTTGTGTGTCCACACTCACAAATACCAGTTCTGCCACGGGAAACTGCACATTAAGTTGTTACTCCTTGTAACTTCCCTTAAAACGAAGCACAAACTATGTGCCAGTCACCATAAATAAATAGAGAAAGCTCTGAGACTGGAGCCATCTGTGTTCTTTAGAGGGGAAAAATGTTCTCCCAATGTATCCTACATCTTCACATGCCCCTTTACTTTCACAACCCACTTTTATTTACAGTTTGGGCTGCCTGGAAAAGTGTTCTGGTTCACTCAATCTTTTGGCTGAGAGAGTCAAGTTATAACATTTTTTTAGCACTTTACTGACTCCCACCATATTAATCTGTGGTTACGTTTGGGTGGTCAAAGACCCAACACTAGCAGGGTAAAGATGAGGAAAGAAGTAGGGATGATGTTTAGTATGCACCTTGTTTATCTAGTGTACAGAAAATTGTTATAAAATGGCAATATACCCATTGAAAGCTCTGGTTCACCAGTCTGGGGTTCCAAGATGGGATACTGAAGTATAGCAACTCAATATGAGGATTGCAGAGGCTCCCTGAGCAAATATGTTTTTCCAGATGTCACCATGGCATTGGCTGTGAGTAGAGTTTGAGCAGAGCAGAGACATCCACCATGTGATTGTCTTTACCTGATGCATCCATATACACCTGCAGGGCGATAAGTGCTTGCCCCTGATCTGAGATCACAGCAATGACCATTGCCTAGGAAATTACTAAGTTGGAAGTTTAAAAAGATAGATATGGAAAGATAGAGGTAGAGGTGGAAATTGCTCCTTAATAGTACAGAAACACGACCGTGGCATCTTGCGTTGCAGTTTTCCAGTCTGTTAGGCTTGTGTGTGGAAGCAGAAAGCTTGTCATTCTGTGAGCTGGCAGTTTGATACTCATGACCAACCTTTTAGTCCCTTAAAATATGAAATGCTGCAAATGCTCCATCTGCAGAAGTCGTAAGGCGATTGATTGGCAGGGCTCTCTGAAGACGTTGAATGGAGCCAGATGAAGGTAACCTGAGATCCTCACTGTAAGCCTTTTGATTCAGAACCGCATTTGATCGATGTTTACACTTGATGCGTGGTGGAAATAGGTTTGAGGGCAATGCCATAACTCTCTTCAGACTGTGCTGTTCAGCTATTGGCATTAGGTTGTGTGGTTGAGACTTACAGTCCTCTTGCATCAGCTGTGTTTCCTCTGAATTAGCTGAAGGAGAAATCCAAGGAGAGTTTCTCTGACATTGTTCTGTTTTAAACTAAAAATTATAAATGTTCTTGAGCGTTCCTGTTGTTTGATACAAAATGACACAAGGTGCAAGTGTGACACCTCTCAATCTATTGCTGGTGGGAGAATAATCCCACCTCTGTTCAGTATTTTGTTGGATGTGGGAGCAACTGTGTACTTGTAGTCTGAGTAGCTTTATTTTTTATTCAATTTTAGGGACAAAAGTAAAATATCTAGAGGATAACTTCACTGTTGAAGAAACAAACAACAACCAAAAAAATTACAGCAACTCAGAAACTGAAACAGCAGTTGCTTCTTAGGAGTGGTAGATACTTGGACAATACCTAGAGCTTCTTACCTTTGTGAACTGCAGTCTTCTGCTTTTCTGTCTGTTACAACAACTAATGTGGGCATATGATTTGAGCTCTGGGACTTAGAAGTTGTAAGTATGTACCTGAAATTAGGGATGTGTATGTGTTTTGCTGAGTAAGGGTGTCCTAGTCAGGTATTTAAATTTTAAATGCACTGGGGCCTTTGCTCATAAAGTAAGCAAATTTCAACCTAGACAGCAGTGAGAGGAATAAACATTAAGCTCAAAGCAAACTGTTATCAAAGTAGCTCTTCAGAGTATGTAGAATTGCACTTTAAGATGGGCAGAGCATCTTTAAAACCCTTTTGGAGTAGCTAAGAGCTTAGACATTAGCTTTCATGAGAGGCATTACAGATGTCTGTGAATATTATATAAACACTAGCCTGTTTGCAACAGTTTATAAACCTAAATATTTTATAAGAAAATACTGAACATTTAACTTGCCTTGTATTTTTTATGCAGCAATAAAACCACCATCTTTTATCAAAAGATGGTGGAAAACCTGACTAATAATGTGACGCTTTGTTATAAACTAGGAGGAGAGTTTACTGATCTAGAATTAATAAGGTGTGTAATCTCTACAGGAATTTCTATGTTATATAGAGAAACAGCTAACTTTAGCTTTGCTTGCTTTTGCATAAAGATGCATGTAATTTGTGAGGATGTTCTCTGGTGTATCTTTATGTCTCTCTGGCTAAAGAGGTTTCAGTGGTTTCCAGCTTGACTTTGTTTGGAAAAGGAAAATACCACCCCCCTACCTGATGTGCTATCTGCATGGTACTGCATGCCTCTGTCAAGTGACCTTCCTGCAGGAGGCAGGAAACAGCAAGGTTTAGACCCAAATGTATTTTCCCCAAATGTAGGTACCAATTTCAAGGAGACCCAAAGCATGCTTTCAGGAAGCTACAATGCATTGATTAAATCCAAAATTCCCAGATGAATTCTAGGAGGAATAATTCCCCCAGTGACTGAAGTACAAAAGGCCTTTGGCTGTATTCCCAAAGGTATTTCATTCCCATTGTCACACACGATGTGGGCAGGTAGAGGTAGCACCTCAAAGGATGTGCATACCCTCCCGTAGCAGACCTCAAAGGCTCACCATCTCCGTTGCAGAATTAACTGTACTGAGAAGTCACACAACCTGGACACTTGGGCAGACCCAAGGTCGTGGTGGACCGGGAGGAGGGTAGCTCCAGGAAGGGGAAATAACTTACCTTGAACAATGGAAAGCTCTCATCTTCAGCATCAGAAATTTAAGGTCCACCTTGATCCCCTACAGCTTGTCAGGATGCTCTGTGGTAGGGCTTTTTGGGGAGAGAGTTCTTTTTTTTTTTAAAGGGGAGCTACATTTCCAAGGTGGAAAAGTGTAAATCTGTGAACAAGGGAAATTTGGGACACAAGCCTTGTTTTTCAGTTTGTCTTAATGTTTCCAGCAGGAATGCAAGAGTTTTACCCGCTCCAAGCAAAGCAATTGTGTACTATAAGTGAAGGATGTAGGCTTTGGGGAGAATTTTATCAGCAGTGTACTGGGTGGCCACAGATTTTCAGAGCTATGAGGCTTAGGTAGCAGATGAATAGAAGTTTCGAAAATCACAACTTGAAGAACTAGTTAGGAGGAGGAAGAGTTTCAGCTGCTAAATATATTTAAAGCAATACTTTGTTGTAAGGTCATATGTCTCTGTTGCTGATTAATTTAATTTTTCCGATTTTACTGATTTTACTAATTATTGCTTTTATTGCCAAAATAGCTATATAAAACTTGACCTTTAATGCAAATATGCACTTGGCTTTCAATAGAAATTCAGCTTCTAATTGTGTAGGTATTTAAAAGTTTCTTTCTTTCTATACAAGAGCAGTTTCCCATGCGTGTTTTTCCATTAAAGATAGCAATGCCTCAAGCAAAAGCCTTCATCAGCAAGCGATATGAGCCAAGTTAGGATGACACAGTGGTAGAAATGCTTGGCCCTCTGTAATTGTCACTGCTGATGAAGTGAATGTGTGTAAAAGCAGGAGGAATGTTGCGGTTCTCCATGATTAGTAATCCTGAAAGGTCTGTAGATAAGGTCTTATGTTCTTATCCTTTGCTTCCTCTGAACACAACCCAGCTATGGTGTAATTCCATTTGCAAGGCTGAGGGAACATTTTTCCACTCCAAAATTTGCATAACACTTAGAACAGGAGAACGAACATCTGAGACCTCCATTTGGAATTATTTAGGAATCTACCTTTACTCATTGCCTGTCTAAGGTTGTCCCTAAATGA
>JAOQGH010000005.1:11904972-11939100 GCA_025769975.1 Gallinago jamesoni | reverse complement strand
GAAAACTGACCCAGAACTAACATAACCCACAGAACTGTAATCAGCCGGGCCAGAGATCCAGGGCTTGCTTGTAAGTACTTATGGGGCAAAAATAAGTATGTTTATGAACCAAAATGAGCATATATGTATGTGTGTGTGTGTATATATGTATTTTTGTATCTGTGACGTGTAAGAGCAGCAATCAGATTTGAGTGCACCCCTAGCAAAGCAAAACTTGTGCTTTGTAAAGTTGAACTTCTCAATTCTGGATGGAATCTGTCCCCTTGACTGAAGGTGCCAGTTTGAATGAGCCTCATCAGGACTGCGCCCATGGCAACTCCCTACCCAGCTCTAGAAGATGAATGTGGATCTAGAAGTAGTTAAGTAGAAAACAAACAAAGAAACAAACCTTCATGATTTAGTCTCAAATGAGTAAAGGATAATTCCCTCAATTATTAATATTTTTGTTTGTTTGCAGGTGTTTTGACAGGGTAGGAACTGATAGAGGGAACATTAATTACCACAAGGTGTGTGTATGAGTAATGTAACCTGAGCAGAAGTGAAACATGTTGTATGTGAGAGAGATGTGTTTACTGACAGTCTGATGAATAGATAACAACTTGATTTCTAAAAAGCATCTTAGGAAAAATTATTTAATTGGCTATAATTATATTGTATCCTACACTTGAGCGAATATATGTGTGTACATAAATCTGTTTTACTTGCAGATATCACAGGTATGTGGTGGGACGTAATGTCTCAGTCTTCAGAAGCCACTAACAAGAGTCTCCTTTTCCATCTCCTCTTTCTTGTGTTCATAGCACACAGCCTCTGCCTTCCAGCTACGACCACACCTGTTTGTGAAACGGTGGCAGAGAAAACAGAAGTTGGTTTTTTTCCTATGTGGATCTGGATGCACAATATAGACAAGCCATAGGGGAGGAATCCTCCCTGACCTGCAGCTCTCCTGGCCAGGAGTCTTGGGGCTGATGCTGCCAAATTAACAGCTGGAGTGAGGACTTGCGAAGGGAACAGCTCCACAACCCTTTGCAGAACCTCAAGGCTACTGAGACTCCAGTAAAGCTGGAGTATCCAGGTAAAGCTTTACTGTATCTGCACTTTCCAGGTTGCAAATCTACTTTTGTGTGTGTACCTCTCTCTATATATATATATTTATTATTGTAGTAGAGGGTGAATTTTCCACAGCTTTTTTTGTGGCATGTAATGAGGTGGGTAATTTAAAATCTGTTCTGTATGGTCAAGGATCCAGCTCACAAAAAGTATTGCACATTATTAGCTTCAATTGGTTTTTTAACATCCATCTTAAAGGGTCAATAAATGAGTTTGCCTAGAGGTAAAGCAGCTGTTATCATGTGTAGGGTTACGGTCACAGCTGGAGGGCACCGGCAGGGACAGGCTGGCTGTCTGCCTGTGTAGGAGACTTCAGTCTCTAGAGTCAGTGTTCTATTAATTTTACAGTACCTTAAATTCATATTGTAATTATGAGAAATAAGAAGAGAGGGGGCTCCCTTTAATAGAAAATAAGTTTTAAAAAATCTGGAGCCTATTACCCCACTAAATTCTAATTAAATCACAGCTCAACTTTTATCTCGGTACTCTGCAAGTAAATTCAGACCAAGGTGGCTTGGATGTATGTTTCCCAACTTGACAACAGGACCCTGTGGGGAGGAGAGAGAAGAGACCAGAACAGAGCAACCAGCATGAAGATTTTAAATTTTAGTTTTTCACCTCTAAATACCTAGGTTGAAATTTGGTAATTTAATGCAAAAGCAAAAGTAAGTTTAGTGGTCTCATACAAGCCCCTAGTGGACATCATTTATCCAGTTGAAAAGATCACCATATGTTTTAACATGATGAGGTTTTTGATTAGAAAGTAAAGCTTGGAATATCCTTAGTTAGGCGGACTGGGAGACAGGGAAACTTATAAAAGTGAAGGCTGAGGTACATCATCCCACAGCTGTCTGGGATGAAATGTGATGCAATACAGCAATTACATAGATGTGGGGAGCCTAAAGGTACAAAAGTGATAGAAATTGCCTGTTGACTAGATGAGCATTGACTGGATTGTGTTCGAAGCCAGAAACAATATTATTTAGGTATTTCAACTCCGGTTTGAAGTGTAGAATAAGGGAACCTCGCCTGACATTGTTAATACACACACTTTCCCCTTCAGTTAAAAAAACCAAACAACATTAACAAGAGAGGCCTGCAAACATCCCTTCATAGGATAAATCTCAAGACACCCGGAACTCAAGAGATTTTCAAAGCACAAGGCTGGCATTTGCCCCTTCCTTCCCCAGTGATCAGACTTTCAGTTGCAGAGTCCCTGGGTGTTTGCAGGCAACATCCAGACATTTAAGAAGGCTGGTCTAATCTAACCTCCATTAGAGGCATTTAATATTGGCTTGACATGATCTACTGCAGCCTTTGCTCATATTTCTTCATATCTCTGAGGGATGGGATGGTGGTGGTGGTGGTGAAGGGGGAGGAAGAGTGGAGAATTGAGACCATAACTTCTATCAGAGCTTTATGAGGAGGACGGTTTGAAGCACTGTCCTTGCAAGGTTAAGAGTGAGCACGTGGCTCATCCCTCTGCGCTCCCGAGCAGCGGCAGCCTCTGCCCTGCTCCCAGCCAGCATGTCTTGGGGTTCCTCCTGGGACCTGGGTCATCCGAGCCTTCCTTCTGCCATCCACTTCATTTCCTCTGTCTCCTTTTCATAGAATCAACTGCTTCTGAAAAGAAACCCTTTTTGCAGCAGCCCGAGAAGTGACATTCATTAATATGAGACTCCCATCCCCCAGTATGGGCGCTATTAATTGAGAGGAGGACTCAACCAGCTCCTTAGGAACAGTGTGTATGTGGCTTCAGCACGGATGTGACAAGGTGTTATGTACAAACCCTGTGCTCTTTTGTTCCAGCTGTGAGGAAGAGGAGGGGCTGTACTGCAGCACCACTGATCTCGGGTCAGGGATGGGACCCCTGTCCCAGTGCAGTCACGTGTGCTCCGGGAGGAATGGGTGCCCTTTCCAGCTGCTCCTGCCCTCTGCTTCTCTTCCTTTCCTCCTCTCAGGGCTCTCCACCAGCCTTGTCCTTATGAGCATCCTTACTCAGCCCTTCCTTCCCTCCAGCCGTTCCTCTTCCCGATGGAGTGGGCTCTGTCCCAAGTCAGAGTTTTGGGTTGTCTCTGTGCAACGGCAAACGTCACTGCACGGGGGCAAACATCACTGCCCCGCTCACAGCTCTGCTGCTAAGGGGCACAAAACCAGATTTTGCTTCCCAAGATTGCTCCAAGGGATGGATTTACAGGCGGGAATATCTGTGGAGACAGAGTCTTTTCCTTAAATATAACAAAATGCTCACAGAAGGAACTTTTGTAATTCTGGGGGAGCATCTGTGCCCATATAGCTGGATCTCAACTTTCACCAGTCTAACTTCTAATTAAGGAGCCAGAACATGAGCTTTTTATCCAGAAAAAGCCAGCTCCCTTTTGCCAGTCCTCCTTGCTCCAAGCTTGTCTGCAAAGTGAAGGCCGGGAGTTCCTTTCACGAAAGTTATTTGCCAAATCATTTCAAAGAGTAAATGGGCATAGGGATAATTAAAGATCATTCATGAACAACTAGAAACTGGGGAAAGAGGCAAGGTCAGCTGAAGAGCGCCTTATAATTTTGTTCCTGCTGAGGGGATAGATAAGTTGTACATAGTCCTTCGGCTGACCCGATGTATAAAAACAAACCCTGCAGCCAGCTTCAGAGATAAGCAGAGCTTCAGAGCTCCCTGGACAGTGTTCTCCAACACTAATGTACAGTCCAAGCTGGTGACTTCAAGCAAAGGAGCAGATTTGGCTGTGGAAACAATTTTCCTTCCTCTTTTCCGCGCAGCAAAAGTTTGGGCAAAGGGAAAACTTTACTGTTAAAAGTTTAATGCTATTAGCATGACTTTGGTAAGTTATTGTCTCTGTATCTCAGTCTTTAGTAAATATTACGTAGTAAAACATGAGCATGAGACCATGTCGAACTTCACCCCTGATTTTTTTATGCCAGTGCTTTTAGCAGTACCCACAATTGTGGTTGGTACAGTCACGTGAGAGGTGCAAGCCTCTCAAATGTAGTCACTTGTAGTCTAAGCTTGTCCCTATCACAGAATCTGTGATCTGCTTAGCCCAAAGTGGGATGCTTGTTGGAAGGAAAGGAGTAGCTGTACAAACCTCTGGCTTCTCAAAAGCTCCTTTCTCATGGCTGCAGTGGAGGTGTTTGGGAGAGAGGGACAAGGGGAAAGGAGTGTGAACGGTGCTTTTGCCAAAGTGATATATGTTCTTTAGCTTTTTCCAAAGGTGTCAACACAGAAACATTCCTTAACAAGAAATTAGTAAAGGATTTGATCTCAGGGCTACTTGTCAGTAGGAGTCTTGTCTGTGAGCGGTACTGGGGTTTGGATTGGGCCCTAAACCCTACAGCTGTGCCTATCAATAATTAAATGAAAAGGGTTGGCAAAGATTTTCATCCACTGTAAACAAACATTTCCACTATGAAGTGCATTTAATGGAGTTTTGCAGCATTGGTCTCCCGGGCAAACATATTAGTCTCTGCTTTCCCTCCCTGTCCTAATGGCCACAGCCAGGAGGGGGGCTGGCGTGGGGGCTGGTTTGAACTGTGGAGGAGGCTGGTTTTTATCCACATTGAGTGGAGAGGCATAAATTGGCATTCCATATCATCATAAAAAAAAATTCCCAGCAATTATTAAAAGATTCTTATCTCTTGCTCCCTACATGGATAATGAGATCCCTCTCTGCTGGACTGAGACAGCCTGTCTCTCAGCTCACTTAATGAAATGGACCCAAGTTTGCAAATTAGCATAGCCCTGACTCCAAACGTAACCTCTTGTTGTCTAGTTGTACATCAAGGCCCCTGGCTTATGTCTTTTCTTATTAACACCCCGTAATCATGTCAACCCTCTTTAGTTTTCATTTCCTGTTTCCTTTTACAAATTCACTTTTGAGTTTTGAGCACACTGTTGGATGCCTTTGGATGAGCTGGGATTTTATTTTTGTCTTATTTTTACTGTTATTGAAGTATACGTTTATCTGTGGGTACTGGTGTGGATCTAGGGAATCTGTTTTCTGTTTCCTATTTTCGCTGGTTGTTTGCCATGGGATCTTAAAGCAGCTCCTTTCCTGTGTCTGTGCTGATTTTCCTTCCACTTTTTGATTTTTGAATTTTGGACTGTAAGATCTCAGGGGTAGAGATACTACCTAGGGGTAGTCTTGCCATATGTTTGGTCACTACCTTTCAGAGTGCATTTTTTTGTTTCAGGGAGGGTGTCTGTGTAATAAATTATTAATAATAATAAAGAACAGTGATATTGTACTGTAGCAAACTCAATATGCTAAAGGCTTTCTAAGAAGTCAAGAAGGATGAACCCTTTGAAACTCTTTTTCCTTCTCTCTCCCCTGATGTGAAACTTCATTGTTAGACCTTTAGAGTAATAAATCAAAGCAGCTGAAAGAAGTGAATCATGATTTCTTTTGCCCATGTGTTGCTGACCCAATCTGTCTTTGATAAGGCAGTGCCCTTCCACTTTATCCACTACCCTACTAATTATCCTTCACTTTCATGAGCACTAAAATCCATTCTCACATTAGAATAAAAAAAAAGAAACAGGGAAGTGATTAGTTGTGTACAGATAAGAAGCAGCCCACAGTGTTAGCTGGGTAATAACGTTTTTCTAAGATTACTTTTTTTCTTTTTTTTTTTTCCCCTGGAATTCATTTTCTCTCACATCCACTGCAGTAAAAAATACTTACAGTTTGTAACACAAAAGATAATTCTTCAATGCAAAGCTTTAGTGTGTGTCTTTAAAAGATTTATTCCTTTATCAAGTATTAATTTAAGAAGGGGTGCCTTGTAGGTAAGGCAGTGACATCAGTGGTAGGCTACAGGGCAGCAGATTTATTAATTTAATAGGTTTATCCATTTTACAGCTTGGATAATCATATTTCACTAAACTGGTACACAAGGAGGCCTCAGCCCATCTGACAGCTTTATTCTTGTGTAAGTTAACAAGCACATTTTGTACTCATGACCTTGTGAATTGTAAAAGTGCGGGGAGCTAGAGAGGAATGACAGACCAAATCCAAGAAACGTGTTAGCATTTCAGTTTTCCTGAGCGAGATTTATAAAGGCAGCAGTGAGGAATCTCAGCTGCAAAGATAACTTAAACATTTGCTAATTTATTTGGTTTAAGAAAATATGCAGAATTTAAAAAGCAATAATAATGGAATGTTAACTTAAAAAATATGGACCTAATTTGTTTATCAAAGACATCAGTTTAACAATAGAATTGCTCCCCTGACAATAAAAAAGTTGTTCTTGATCTGGGACAACTTGAAAAGAGTTGGACTGGTTTTGTATAAGGTAAATGTGTTTGGTACATCTTCATGTGTACTCCTCATGACACTGTGCTTGCTGTGGCCACTACATTCCCTCACTAAATGTTTAAAATTCTTGAAACTGGCAGAGAAATAATGAGATTAAACAAGCAATGTAGCTAGACTTTTAAAAATGGCTAGCTAAAAGCCATTTGATAGTTAAAAACCTCATGTATACATGATCATTTTATGATTCTATATGTCGTTATAAAGAATTTCTTGTTTACTGTATAGGAAAGAAAGCAAGCATGCGCTCCTTTGGTTTTGGGTTTGGGATTTTTTTTATTTAATTGAAACTGTTGAGAGAAAAAGAAAATATTTACCTATTTCTGTAAAAGCTTGCACTTAAAGCCTGACTTTTTGTAAAAACTGTGTTTCAGTTACTTGTTGAAAAGATGACATGTTCGGGAAGAAGATATTCCTGTGCAAAATAATATTCAATGGAGAGGCAAATTCTCTTCAGAAAATTTAACATAAAAGTAGGAGCTAACCCTCCTTTGTCCTTTTAATAAAAACAAAAGCTGAGCTACTTACACTGTACTAACTGCAAGCTCTTCAAATAAAAGAGCAAATACCTCAGACCTCATCATAAAATGGTACATTTGGCAACACTGAAAGAATTGTAGACCTCAGGGATTTGTTTCCATTTATATTCAAACTCCTTTACGCCGTTCTTGACGTGTGAGAAGGAATATTTTGTGCAAATCAGAATTAAGCCATGAAGACAGGAATTTCAAAAGCTTGGATATCAGTAGAACATGACAGGCCAGCACTGAGACATGATGGGGCTCTTCATTTACTTTCCTCTCTACTCCTCACTCTCTGCACGTCACTCATTTTTGAGGGCAGGCGGTGGCTGTTTCTCTCTCCTTTGCAGGTGTCAAGATTTGTCCATTTGAACACGGAGCAAAGTCCAAGGCTGGCTCTGGGGGCTCTGTATGTGCCTGAAACGTCCCACGGGGATGTGCAAGCAGCCGGACGAACTCCCTTCCACAAGCCAAGGGGGTAGGGTATTTTTTTCTCTCTAGGACTTGTTTGGGAAACTTCAGCTCTTCCAGCCACTTGTACTTTCTGCTTCGTACACGGCAATAGTTAGTGTTTGGATTTAAAATGTTGTATGAGGATATTTCTGTTTGCAAGAGAATTCGTTTTTAAAGAAAATATTATAAATCATGTTACATTTCGAGCTGCTGTATTTACAGCAACGTCTGAACTTTCACCCTGAAGTATACAAACACGTGTCACCGGGGAAAGCATTTCTCTCCTAACTTACTGCTGGGAATGTAATGCGATTGCCCGGTCTGCACCAAGGCATCACACCAGCCTCCTCTTTGACTCTTTTTAAATTTGCATGGCCTGAAATTCTTGCTGTATCATGCCATTGACTGTTCCCTGCAGGATGGCTCTGAGAGGTGTTCCTTGGCTCGGCACAGGTTGGTTTCTTCAGCTCTGGCCAATCGCTTATTTTCCTCAGCTGGAAAGCTGTGAATTGGGATACCCTTTCCAAAGCATTGTCACGTAAATGAACGCCCTATTTCATTTCCTACCATCTGAGGGACACAAAGAAGGTGGCCAGCAGTGTCAGAGCGTGCCATAACCCATCCTACCATAAAAATGGCAAAATAGGAACTTGTTACATGTGACAACATGGTCCCATCGGGCTCCAGAGTCTTTCACCATTCCCTTTTCTCTTCAAAAAGGGGGAAACTTTGTTCACAGGAACATGCTCAATCACGGGGATGTTTTATAGCTGGCTGTGGATGCGTTACCGGTTGGGATCCCTAATTATTATCAATTTGCAGATTGCCTTGAATGTCTTATTAAGATTCCTGCGGAATGATTGATCATAATCAAAAAATTAATCACCAATCAGCCCTGGCAATTAACATTAGCAAGTCTATTTGCATATATGTGATAATTTATGCTGCTGCTGGAAGAAGGTACTTTTGCTGAATATTATTGATTAGGGGAGAAGAGCCAGATGCTTCTATCATTGGGATGTTAGGCTTTATTAGATAGGGCTAGTAATGGATAAGAAATTGAAGGGCATTCCTGCAGTCTGCTGAATCTGGGCTTCTTCAAGCATCTAAAAGGAATTTCTTAAATGCATCTACTGAAATTTCTTAAATATTGAAAAGTGGGGTATTGTACTTTAAAGAAGCTTTCACTTTTGGCTCTTATTTACTGCAGATGCTTTAAAAAATCCATTATGAGAAAAACACTTGATAATACCAGCCTACATTGTGATATTTACATTATAAGAAGTTACTTAATATATATAATTATTTACTGTTATGAATAAAGAATTTTGCAGACTTGTGATTAATTTGACTAATTGTACTATTTAAAGTATGAAGAATTGCTTAACGTAGTCCTAAAAGTGGTTGATGATAGTCCACACTTTTCAGTCACGAGATTTTGTTTGATGAATTTATATTTCTTCATATTTCTTCTTTTTTAACTGATATAGTTATTAATGATTTTGTAAAAAGAGATTTATTATCCATATCATCAACACTGGTTTTGTCTTCAAATTGTCTTGAAATTTTTTATAGGATGGCGCATCTGTTTAAAATGTTATGAGTCTGGTCACATTTTCTGATCTTTATAGTCTTTTTTTCCTCGATAGCCTTTGGTTTTGTTTCAACCCCTGCAGAGTCTCTCATACCTGGTGCTGTAACTGCAGCTACATGAAAATGCAGAGTCTCCTATCATAAATTCAGATTTGGCTCTCATTTATAGCTGCTTAAAGATTAGGAATAAGTTCATTTAAGCCAATATGCAAAATGATAACAGTTTATTCTCTTTAGAGGCCATTGTGACCCTATTAAAAAATAGCAGAATTAAATCTATTTTTACAAACCAGAGTTGTTCAAGATTTTAAATGACAGAGTTGTATTGAAAACAAAGGCCAACAAACCCAGGATTTCTCTGTGTTTTCTCTCTAGTTTCTGAACTTAAAAGGTAGAAGAATTCAAATGATGTTTTCATTTTAAAACTTAGCAATTTTTGATCAATTTTAGTCTTCAGTTGTAGCTTTGTTGCAAGCTAGAAATCTTTGTAGTTCGTATCAGATTTTAAAAGAACCTCTTGTGTTGAATCTCTAAAACTCTGTGCTGATTTCAAAACTAAGAAGTGCTCTCTTTAAAATACATGAGCAAATCATGGGAAACTCTATTCTTAACGTAGCTAGATTGGTTTACTCTCTGATGTCAGCTTTGTCCTTATCTCAGTCTTTCGTGAACAAAGCTTTTATTTATCTGTCTGTGTACACTAATCTGTTTTGCAAGCTTTGAATGCCTGTGTCCTTAATGTCATTAATACATTTCTCTGGGTCTTTTGACTTCATTTTTCTCCCACTAATGAATTCTACAGTTGATTTGAAATGGGAACAGAATCAGACCCCAGCTCCAATACAATAACCAGACCCCAATTCCAACACAGTAACGGTATTAAAGAAGTCTGAAATGTTATTCCTTTTTCTTTCAGTGAGCATGAAGTGATCTGAAGAGAGGGTATCCCCAAATCCCAACTGTTTGAGATCTCGGATTAACCAGTTATAACATTTGGGTTTTGCTCAAGTTAGTTGGTAACCATGGGATCTTGTCACTGCAAAGTTCAGAGGTTAATTGAAATCAGAGAGGCGTAACCCATTCAATTGTCCCGTTAATTACGCCTAGCTCCCTTCTCCCTCCTCCACCTTGCCATACACGTCGGGTGCTGACCACTTGCCTCCGCTGGGCTGCTGTCACTCAGCGCGATGGCTGGGAGATATTTACCAGCTGAGTCACTGAAGCCGATAAAAAATGCCTGCAAGAGGGGAAAAGGGGTACGTGCATGCAAAGGGGGAGTTGGTGACATCCCCATACATCATCCCCCAGCCGTAATGTTGCCAGTTTTTGCTGAAAGCTGGTAATGCTTGGAGATTTATGGCAGGTGTGCTTTGCTGAGTGCATGGCTTTGGTTGGGAAAACTGGGGGGGGTGTTGATTGTGATCCAGCAAGACTGGTAGGGATTTCTGGCAGTGGTTTATAAGGATGGTCTTTATGATGCAGGAGTTCATATTGCATTGTAAAAATAATATATTATGGTTAAATTTCCCTTCTTTCACCAAACTGATACGAACAGTGGAATTTTGCTAGTAACTATCAATTATCAGATGTTTATTGTGATGTTCGCTTTCTCCAGGGTTTCTGCAGTCAGCGATTATGCACTATTTACTTTACAGTAACTACAGTAAGATTTCAGAACTGAAGGACCACTAAAATATTAAATATACCTGAACCTTGTAAACCTTATTTTGGTGGGGGGGGGGAGGAAAAATGATGTTCATTGGCTTCAGAGGGAGCTGCCTTGGGTGAGAAGAAAAAGTCTTCCCACTTGGGGTAATTTTTAAGTTTTGAACATAAGGATGGAAAAATAATATTGAGGCCATATCGCTTAGAGCTAGATGGACACTGGGTGTCTTAAAAACTGGGGTACTCAGATGATGAATCTAAACATCTCACCTTGCATATTTGTCCCAGTTTACCTGATCTAAAACCTAATCTTAATGAATACTAAGCATAGGCCTGCAAAATCCCTTCCTCGTGTTTCTTCTCACAGCTGTCCTCTTCCAGAAAAAGCCTGGCTGTCCTGTGCGTTCCAGCCTGGAGAGGAGACCCTGGTCCTTGACCAGTTTCTGGAGGTGTGTATCTGCACGATTGTCCATGCTGTGTGCCTTGGGAAATGCAGTTCGGAATCAGGACCCCGAGACAAAAACCCCTCTTGATTCAAAGCTTTATTCCCTGATTTCAATCTCTGTTGTCTTTAATTGAGGTTCAAGTGCCTGTTCTCAGTACTATATCCGCCTGTGGGTAGAGGGTGTTACAGCCTGAAATGAGGTCCTTGTTCCAATCACGAGCAAGTATATAAATCAACCAAATGATTCTTATAAGTAATTCTCCAATATCTTGTTACTCCTCCCCCAGAAATAACAATGTAGCAGTGCTAGTAGAAATTTTTTTCTGTAAACATGTTAAAATGAAACATTTTTTATCTTCTCTCAAAAAGGCAGAAGCAAAATCCAAACTGTTGAGATCTTGTTAATGAGAAATGAAAACGCTTTTGAATTTCACAACTCTTATTAGTTTTCAAAAAAAAACAAACAAAAAACTCCTAAAAATTCACTTCTCTTTACAGCCAGCAGCAGAATTTTCTGTTTGCTTCTTTATTTAACTGAAAAAAAATGATCAAAGTTAGTTGGTTCTATTTTATTCTAACTCAAAATTATTATTTTGAAATGTGTCTTTATTTTTGTTGGGCAACTAAAACTGATCGTTTCTATTCTGTATACACTTAGAGCTCATACTTCATAAAAACTTCTCCTCTGATGGGGTGACAACATATATACACACTATACACAACTGTGAAAGGTGTTTTCTGTGTAATTTATGTGCCCAGCCATATACTGAGCCCATACACTGCCGGGGAGGAGAAGCTAAATCAATCAGGAGTGATTTCCAGCGAACAGCCATATCGGATCTACCACCCATTTGCTCTTGGCTGGCTGAGAAATGAAGCAATTTAAACCTATTGGGTCATGCTGAAATAGGGGCCAAAATCTTATCAATGTGCTGCACACAACTGAGCCTCGTTTCATCTTCATTTCCAGACGTCCATGGGCTGCAGCAGTTCCCCATAATCCAGCAGTGTCTCTGGAATTGCACGCTGCCTTCCCGGCTGCTGAGCTGACGCTGGAGGTGGGGAAAACAAATTTTTGGTGGTATGACTGGGGAGACTCTAGATTTGAACTTTTTTGATCTGCAGAAAAATATGGAGGAAAACACAATTAGTCTTCAGCTAAAATGTTGATACGAAGACAGGCTTAAGAAATCCAAGTTTGCTGTGGAATATGAGATGGGAAAATAAATGTTTTCCATTCGCTTGCTTAATGTTTCATACAATCTTGGAAACGTTCCACTGCCTGACCCTCATGTTTTCAGATCGTTTCCACATCTGTCTCAAAGCCATACCCTCCTCAAATGGACCAAGCAGCTAGTTTCTTAGTTAAAATAATAATAATAAAGTGTGAGAGCACCCCAAGCGTGCTGAACATCCCCACAGCTCACTCTCAGGGCAGAAGAGAGCACCTGGAAAGGCTCAGACACTGGCCTGAGCTCGCAGGCAGAAGTAACACACGGCATGTGTTCGCCGTTGGGTTTTCCTGTTTCTTGTTGCTTCGTATTAAACATGAAATTCCATATGGACCTTTTAATGGTTGCTTGGAAATGGGATGTCTGTCACCCCAGAGGGATGGATTGGTATTCTGCACCTGATTGCATTTCTCCCTTCTCCCCCACAGGACGAGTCAAAGGTTATGGTTCAGAGGAGAAGGAGTTTGTCGACAGCAGGTTCTCCTCAAGCTGAGAGGAGGCTTTTTCCCTTTAATAGCATGGGTAGGTTATGCGTGGATGTAAATAGTTGTTTGAGTTTGCACATGTGAATTTGGGAATCTGATCCAAAATAAACTGACATGAAGAAGAAAGTTGAGACTGACCCCAGAATAAGTTGTTCTTATCCTAAACGTTGGCAAGATGAGTAGAGCAAAGCAAAGAGGAATAAAGAAACAGTTCAGAGTTAGGCATACGTTTCTGTCCATGTCTCTTTTTATTTCTACACCTGCTTAAGGAAAGAAAAAAAGGGCTTTTCCAAACTGTATAACACTTCTAAATACCTTTTTGAAAACTTCAGAAATTTTAATATTTTCAGTGTGTCTTGCAATTTTGTTCTCTCCAGCATGATGTTACTGCAGTGCTATTTCCCCACGAGGCTGTGACACACAGCAGTGACTTACCTAAATGATGTGCAGTGGAGCCAGCTTACAGGTGTAGAAGCCCACGTAGCACTTCTCCACCCTATTTTGGTCCAAGTTCCTGAGGGGGTATCTCTGCAGTCCTTTTTGCTCTTCATCCACCTAAGCTGTCCTAAGGTGAGTCCCTACCAGCTTCCTCAGTGTGGTGTGATGATGTTCTGGACTTGGTTAATTCCATGTTTGTTAGTGGTTTACAGCTTAGCAGTGCTACTTCCTCCACGGTGGGGGAATTCAAGCAGAAGAGGTCAAGGTCCAGATTCTCATAAGGGGCCTGGGTTTACCTGTGTCAGCAAGGGTCACATGGGATGCTTCATTGCAGAATTTAATACCTGAATCTTCCAGAATACAGCACGGTGCACTGGGACACTTGGCCTTTCTGTGCCTGCAGTGATACTTCCACAGGAGGAGTGGGTAGGGGACCAAGTGCAAACATCTACTATTGAAACTAAGCTTCTGAAGTATGACTCTGCAAGTTATTTCAGTAAATCTACTCTCTTAAATTTAGTATAGAGAGAGAGAAATCTGTCCTTGGATCTGGGTGATGCTGTGTGAGCAGTTACAGCGGTATTTCCAATTCCCAGTATTTAGAAATCATGAGTCAGGTTTTCCAAATCTTAGAACTAATGAAATAGGCTTTTAAAAAGAATATTTCAGGGTGTGTCTTGTTTCTGCTTTCTGAACTTTGTGGGTGCAATTGGTTTACTTGTGAACTATTTCAACAGAAATGTATGGTTTCTAAGTTTGCTTTTAAAAATGACACTTATCTTCTGACATATTCCTGTCTTCTAGATCTGAGCTTTAACAGCAAGACCAAACATTCCTGGTAAATTTATATGTGCTAATAAATGCAAACTCCTTGCCAAATTCATATCCCCCACAATATGCAAGGAGCATCACAAGTGAAAAGTAAATTAAATCTGTGACTGTTTCATAGTTCTGTACTAGAGGTTGCAAAAATTTAAAGCCAATGTAGATTATAGCCAAATTCTGTTACACGGGTTTCATTCAAAGTAACTTTGCTGCTGTCAGCTAGCCAGTAACGTCTACTGAAGCCATCACTAAAAATTCGAAATAGGTAAGAAATAATTACTATAATAATCTTTTTTAATTTATCTTCTGCATTTCTGTAGGGTTTAACTTACTTTTTTTTTTCCTCTTTCTTACATTTAGGTTTCCATAGTTTATTTTTAATACTGTTTCTGTGAATGGTGACAGGTAAAACTTTAAAAAATGAAAGCTCAGATTCATAACAGTCACCTAATCGCTGAAGCCAAGGCTGTAATGAAAGCATCAGTCATCTTGAGATCTGTGATACATTCTCTAGAATTAATAAAATCACTAGAATTGGCAACGAAGGAAAGGTTGCCTTGTAATCAAGTCATTCTGCCTGTATATGATTTTATTGTAAGACTGTTGGGTTCCCAAGGTCTTTGAAGACTGGTACCCAATTCTGATAGACTTCTTTCCTTTTAAAATTGTGCTCTTTATATCGTATTTGCATGGGTGTTTGCACACAAGGTTGTTTGGCCCAATCCAGCTCAAACCTGGTATTATTAATACAGGGATGCAGTCTTGGAGCTGGTTCTCATGTGACCAGAGGATTCCCCCATCATTGCACCGTCCTGCACCCTGTGACGTTTGTGTCCCATTCTCCAGCATGTAGAGGCAGACAAGGTTCAGCCCTTGGTGCAGGCAGATTGCTCTAGCTTTGTTGATAGCGAAAAGAAGCTTCACTTGACTTCAGCTGTACATATAAAACTTTCCAGATACTGAAGACTTTGCTGCTTTTTGGATCGTATGAGCTTCATGGAGTTCAGTAGGGTTCCCAGGAGTTTGCCTACTCCAAGGATCCATGCCAGTGTTTTTAGGAAGGTTTTTAAAAAACCCATGTATTACAATTGTTACCCATAATTGAGATAATATTGCAAAAATCTGTGAAGCTTATTGACCTGACAGAGTGTAAACAGCTTTCTGGAAGACTCCTCATATGAAATATTCCAGCCCTTGTATTGTTCTTGTACACAAAGTGAATGGAGAGAATAAGCAATAAAATACCAGATGTATTTCCTTTGAAACGTAATTGCAGTCCAGGTGCAATTGCCCCACTTTTCATAGTCAAAGATTTCCATCATTTTAACAGGATTCTTTTGAGTTATGGTATCAGTTATAGTCTCCTGACCTGAGTTGTCGGTCAGCCCACCGCACATATGGGACTAGTGGAAAAAGAGAGGGATTCACCTCTCAGTCCTCTTTGGCCACTGACTTATTTTTTTCCTGGGAATGGGAGTTGAAATACAAGTTGGTGCCCGCTCAGGGAGTGATTTTCTGTGGGGAACACACCTGGCCCGAGGGAGCTGTGCTGAAACTCATTTGGTCTTTGCAGAAAGCCAAGCAAGAACGTTTCATTTATTTATTTTTTTTCCTCCTCTTTTCCTTGCAAGGGAGCAGAGCAATAAAATAATCATAATAAAAATGCATAACCCCCCCCCCCCCCCCCCCCCCATTCTGACATGTTGAGTGCCAAAACTCAGATCAAGTCTTTAAGGCAAAGTGAGAACGCAATGAAAACAGGGGCTTTATTCTAAAGGCAGGGCTGTGAACTTTTTAACTCTCGCGGTGCTCCCGGATGTGCCTCTTCGCACTGTACACAGCTGCTGAAGGCTTCCAGGGACTGTGGGTGGTGGGTGAGGAAAGGGGAAGAGGTGGTTTAGCTATGCACGATATTTCCCATAAGAAATAAAGCAATAGAGTCTCACCTCACTGCCTGTTTTTCCACATATATTGAGACGGGAATGTATTTATATAACCCTATTAAAAGGGAACACTCGGTAGCAAGCTCGGTCTTTAAATAGCTACTGTTCTGCATACTCCAGGCTCCAAACTCCTCAATTTCAACTCACACCCACTTACATTCTTTTGACATATTCCTCAGGTTTTTTTGTGACTTTGGGGTCAAATCCAAAACTTATTGAGAGTGGTGGAAAGACACCCAGTGAATTCAGTGGAATTTGGATAATACTCTTAGAGCTCAGATACCATGGTGATAAATGCAGTAAATTACGTAGACAAAAGTCGCCCGTTTTGGGCTAGCTCTGCTTCTACAGTAACAAATTAAACTGTTGCTATTGACTGCCACAGGAATCAGTTCTGCCCCTTCCCTGGTGGCATTTAAGCAGCTCTCAAAACATTTTACGAATAAAGGGAATATCTTTATCTCCCACTTTCAGATGAATAAATTGAGGCATGGAGCCACAATTAAACCTGCGAGTCAGACAGTGCAAAAAAGCTAGAATTAGACCCAGATACCAGTCCCTGGACCACCCAGTGGAAAAAGAGAGTCTGTTAGCTGCTAGCAGTCTCGTAGTCTCTCCTGGTGCTACCAGGTCCTATTGATGCCAACAGGAGTGGAGGGCAACCAACATCCTCCCGTAAATCGTTGAGCCTTAATAAACTGAGCAGCCCTTCAGAAGCAGTTTGTTTTTACCACCAAGATGCATTATTTCATCCTTCACCCCTCTCCTCCGTGTTCATATTTTCCCTTTGACTCCTGGTATTTTGGTTCCCTTTAGCAAATACATTCTTGGTTGGTTTTTTTTCCCCCCTGTGTCCCTCCAGCCACCTTAGTTTGTCTTTTTTTCCCCTTCTTTCCCTTAAAAACTTTTTTCCTCGTTCAGTGCACTAAGTGGATTTACGACCCATTTAGGCAGCTTACAGTGGCATTGCTTTTACAGTTCAGAGGCAGAAGGGCCATAAAAAGATTTACAGTTACAGCAAGAGTCGGTTGCATGGAAGTTCGAGATCCAAATTAGACAAAGGGAGCAGGGCTGTGTGAGTGGCCAGTAAAAGAAGCTTGGAAACAAAAACAAATGAAACTGCTGTTAGAGGAGGAGGTTGGGGTGGGGGCAGAGAAGGAAAAGTTGCCTGTTAACTTCACGTTACTATTGCAACAGCTCTGTTAATTCTGTTATATAAAGCCCTTTTTCCTCCTTTTTTTCCTCTCTCAATGTTGTTGTTGGACAGATTTCCTTTGCAAACACAAATCTCAAACTGGAGAGCAGCAACTTCACACAGTAGTTGAGATTCCAAGGCAGATATTCCCAGGATGTTGGCAGTTGCTTTTGCTGCTGCTGGGACTACAGGATGCAAACTCCAGAGAATAAAACCAAGTGGCTGAAGTAATAGGACCAGAGTGGAGGACTTCAGGTTGTGTTGCATGAGGATAATCTGGCTTTTAAAAGTAGGTAGAGACTGAGAAATAGATTTGATCCTGTCCCCGACTAGACTTTTCCTGCTGACTTCAAAAGAAACAAGACCAGGCTTGACCAAATCCATAACAAGCTGAGGCAAAAGGGAGATTTGCCACTGACATTAGAGGAATGTGTTTGGGCACGTGAGAGAGAGACTGTTGCTGGGGTCTGTCGAAGGTTGGAGGCTCAGACCATATGCTATTCTATCAGAGCTGTGGACGGAAACTACTTTGGAAAGCAATGGCCTTTAGGGGCAGCCTGAAAAAATGCCACTTCTGAATCTACAGGTGTGTCTGGATGGATGGATACAGCCCCATCTGCTCTGCTGGTGGCCCAAGTTGGCTTTGATGGAGGCCAGCAGTGGTCTGGGTGCCATATAGTCTGCACCATGGCCCTGCAGCTGGGCTAACGGGCCTTTTTGAGGGTTCTGAGCTTAACAGTTCAGGAATGATGCTGCAGCAGCAGGGCTTGAAACTGGTTGGGGTGCAGGCGGAGCAAGGACAAGATCTGCCCTTACCCACAGAGATATGCTCTATTGAGTGCAGGGTCAGAATGGCTCCAGTGAGCCTACTGCCTGACTCCGCTCTGTTGGGCTTTTATTGAACCCATGTAATTATATAGTGTGGAAGCAATCATAAATAAGCTGTATGCATAAGAAAGCAAATCCTTCCCATTATTTTAATAAATGCTGATTTTTTTTTTAGGTAGTTGAAAAGCACACTGTCATTTTGTTTTCCTTCTTGTTGACGCTGTATTTATTCTGCTGCTCTCGTTTCTATCCAGCTTCCTGTTCAAAACATTGCCTTTAGTTTCACATAGATATGGCTCTCTTCATTTCCTGAAGTCTGTCACGCAGCAATGCTGGGCCTTCTGGCCACCACTCAGTCCATACCTGTGTTTAAGAAGTGGGCGATGTGTCCATTAGTTCTTTGTAATTCTTAATTTCTGTTGGCTATCATTACATTGTTTAGGGTAGCAGCAGCATGGCAGTTTTTATTTCCTAATTTGAGTATTTATTTTTTTTGTAAGCTTCACTGGTGAAGCTGGTGAAGTTCTTGTTGTTGCTGGGTCCCTTGGACCTTGTTTCCTCAGTGTCTTGGTTATCCCTTACTCACTATGTGCTCATAGCTCTCCAGTGAGATTGGTGTTACTGGTGGTGTAGAGGACACTGGGATCCTCTGGATGAAAAAACACTCCATAAAGATAGATATTTAATCCTTGTTCTTTGCTCCCACACATTCTCACATGGATGTTAACACTCTGGTTTCAGGTTATCTATAAGAGGAAAAAACTATCGCAATGCTTTCCCTACATCCCTTTTAGATCTAGTTCTTCCTCCTTTAGATGACAAATCTCCTAATAAGAAGAGCTGTAATATTTTAGAAAGGGTTGGCTGATGTTCTGCTTTCTAGGGGAAGCAGCAGCCGGCCTCAGAGAGGGGCTTCAGTCTAAGCCAGAGACAAAATGTCCCCTATTAATATGTGAAGGCTAATTGACACTAGCCAGACGGGCATCTCTTACCCCTTTCCCCCCCCCCGTGACAACCCGTACCTGCAGCCGGCCCCTCGCAAGCCCTGTGGAGCTCATGGTGCTGTGTTTGCTTCGAGCCCGTTAGCGGCGCCGGGCTCCGGGCGATATTCCCCCTCCTGCCAGCTGCCTCCCTTTCTAATTGATGTTTCCTGCGGTGCTGCATAAACCTCAAGTGACCAGCCATTCGGGACACTGATGGATTTCTGTGGCTCCCGCCGGAGATGTCCCACAGGACACCGAACTGTTACCAGTTCTGCTGGGTCAGGGCTGTTCCTCCCTCCTCCTTTTCGCATCCCTCCTGCCCCATGGCTCGCTCTCGCTTCTGCCTCATTCCCCTCTTTCTTTTTCAATGAGAAGGGCCTTGAACTTCTGGTAGAGGCTCGACATACGAGAGGAAGCATTGAAAAGGAGAAAAAACGGTGTTTTATGAGCGATGTTTAAAATGTATTCTTGAAGTACTATTTTTTTTTAAAGTTGAGTATAGTCCCATGGACAATACAGCAATTTCCATGAAAAATTCTTACAGTGGTAAAAGGCTTCACTTTTTGGGGGGGGGGGCGGAGGGGAAGATTGAAAATGAATACAGTCTGTTTGCAGACTTAGCAAGTCTGTATTTCTGCTTGTTTTTTTTCTTCTCATTCCCTCCTTTTGTTCTTTTCCTTTTCCTTCCATATTAATGAAAGAAAGAAATAAACAAATAGTTAAACAGTAGCTTTCAGACTTTATTATGACCCCATTAATTTTTAAAACCAAATCAATGTTTTCAATTTTAATCAAGTTGGCAAAAACATTGTGGAAATATTATGAGAAAAGGTCTACTATTGTTGAGCTTCTTTATAGAAACAAGTCCACATTTCCCAAGATCGAGGGAAGCCACCTTCTTCTTTCTCTCTGAAGAAAATAGGAAGGATTTTAAAAAGCTAAATTTTAATGGCCGTCGATGTCACAGGTCACTACATCCGGGATCCAATGCCAGGTCTGAGATTGTCAGAAAAGGTAAGTTAATTTTTCCACTGTTGGAATTGTTTTAACTCCTTCCCCCTTCTCTTTTACCTTCCACTTATCACCTCCCTCAGAACTGCAAATGGACTGTAGGCCATTGCAGAGGGCTCGATCACCCTCCTCACCACCCTTCTCCATCCCCAGTGGGTCCCCCTGTCCAAAGGCACAGGGGAGGTGCTGCTGTTCCCTCCAGCCCCGAGGATGGACTTGCACAGGGCAAATCCCACATCCGTAGCCGGGCTCAGGCTGGCCAAACGAGTTGCGTATCAGAAATGAACTTTTACTTAACCTAGGAGGCCCCCACATCCCCTCTAAGCTGTTTTTGACTGTGTCTTCGAGGGTGTAATGTGCTCTGTAAACAAATAACCTGTGTTTTTTTAACTGGGTCATTATGAGTGGAGTTGTACTCCAGGCATGGGACGTGGGGAGGAAGTGGTGGGACCAGGAGCAGAAAGGGAGACAGCGGCAGCCTCAGCCCCAGAGGACTGCAAGGAAGCAAAATATGGATGGCTGCCAGAACAAACGCAGAGCCTTTTGGGAAACGGTTTCGAGGCCTCATGAAGAAGTCAGAGAACAAAGAGGTAAAGGAAAGCACAAATAATGTCAGACCACCAGGAGAGCCGTTGGCCACGGGCAGGTAGCTCCTGCAGGGGTTTGCCCATGCTTCTAGGTAGCACATTGGTTTGCTCTGTTATCACACCTTTGATGAGGTTGTCTGTGGACACCAAGGCCAGAACCTTTGGACTTCTACAGTCCAGAAACATGAAGCATTACCAAAATGAGTGAAAAAAAAAAAAAGAGCTTGAAAATAGCAGCAACTTTGTAAATCTCCATATGTGGTCTATCTTTCAGAGCTGGAATGAGGATTCTCAAAGGCATTTATGTGGCTAAAAGTCTGTGAGGCCTTGTCAAAGCACAATGTTGTGTTAGAAAGAGCAACATCTGGGAAAATTCCTGTGCATGTTTCCTCCAAGGTTGGTTTGTGCAAGTTTATGGCCCTCTGACTTGTTTATTAAATTTTACCTTTTGGATTTAAATCACAAAAACTCATTGTTTGAAAAAAAAAAATGCACCTCTTGGCTTCTGTTTACAAACTGCATCAAAAAAAGCTCATATTTTCACTGATTTCTCTAGGAATTTCGGTGTTGTAAGTCCCCTTTTTATTCCACCGATGACTATGTGCAATGTTGTTTTGGACTAGTTATTAGTAAACTGCAATTTCGAAGCCTGCAGGCGGCACCCAAGAGCACTGAATATGACTTCTCCAAGCTTTCTGTTTTTATTGGCCAGATTCTGATCTCAGGCACATTGTGGAGCTTTGCTGCCTGATGGAGGTGAGGATCTGATCCCACGTTTTAGTAAAATGAAGCTTCACTGATTTACAGCTGAGGGAAAAAAAAAAATAAAAATCTGTCACGGCTTCTTTCTCCCCAGGGTTGATGACTTCATTTGGCTGTTCAGTGGTCCATGGAAGGCTTTTTGGGTGCTGGCTTTGGGAGCGGGTATGGTAATACAGCCCGCTCGTAACGAGCCGGGGAACTGCAGGGCTTCACCCTCATCGACAGGAGCGAGAGCAAACGGCTCATGAACATCCCGAAGCAAAATGTGCAGTTCCAGGGATACAATAGTGATACAGTAGATAGGATATCCTGCCAAAACGCTGTCTAAGTAGCCATTAATGGACATCTGAGTTTTGATAAATAATTAATGCGGCTGTTGTATTTTTTTTTTTCTTATAGATCTTTCAAGGAATTTAGTTTCTGTTCCTTTGTGTTTAGTTTCTGTTCCCTGAAATGCTGCTTTTGAGCCTGTCTTCTCAAGCGTTGGTAGATGTTGTCTGTAAGGCAGTTTTCGAATAGTAGCTTATGTCTGTTACAGCCAAAAAGCATTTAGCCTCAAGTGTGTAACAAGATAGATACCTCTCTTTGTTCTCATCCTGTAGTTTGCAAACTGAGGCGTAGCCTTCTGAAGTGGACTTGCCAATGGCAAGCTATAGGCCCATATAATAGGCAAGAACAAGTCTTCTCCTTTGACCAACACAAAGAAAAAATTTAACAGAGCTTTAAAAACTACTAAATGGACTGTCTGAATCCTAGCAGTCAAGGACTTCTAAATAATACCCTTTTGTCCATCTCCACCCATGAAAAATGGCTATTCTTTTGTTCTCCGTATTGAAAATATCAGTGTGTTGCACTGACTTTGCAATCTCACTTTGCAAACTCACGCAATGCAGAAATCTGGTATAAACGGTGGGGGGTGGAAATGCTGGTAAGTACAAACCCCCCTCCGAACATAATTAGTCCTTTTCCAATTTTTCCTTGGTGTCCCTGTGTTTGATCCTGCTGCCCCAGATGACTGGAGAAGGCTCTGTTCCTTGTTTTTACCAGAAGCTGAATACCTGGAGAGTTTTGCCACCTTCATTCAAAATCCTTGCTATTGGCACGAGGAGGATTTGGGCTGCAGTAGAGCTACTCATATTCTTATCTTCTTATCACCAGTTATTTCCCCTGAGTCCCAGTTCACCACTTTGGCTTCAGCTTGCCGTTGTCAAAGGGAAAGAAACCGATATAATCATAGCATTAATGGCTGGATCAAACATGTCCCAACAACCAGGGGAGTACCTAGGGCAGAGTTTTTGGTGTAGCCTTTACTGAAGGTGGGAGATGTTCCCTAACCTCAGTTGAAGATGTGGGAGTGGATCCAGGCAGAGCAGGGAGCTCGGGGGCAGACGTTGGGTCTGGACCGCTCCAGCCCTGGCAGGGAGGATGCAGCACCCAGTGCTCTTCGCCGCTCTTAAAAATAGCAGGTAGGTCACAAATTAAGGTGGGGAGCTTAGCTCCAAATGATGGTCAATTCTCTGAAACAGCCCAAACCTTTCAGCAATATCCGCTTAGGACAAGGTGTTCTTCCTCTTCTGAAGCACAAACAAAGGAAATGGATCTTCAGGAAATGTTTATTGTCTGAAGCGAGGTTCGACAATACCCGGAAAAAAAAAATCCCCACAAAATTAATATAAAACTAGGAGGGGCTATTGAAAAAAATGCAGGATTTTTATGAGCTAAAGAAAAGAAAATGTGTTGTAATGCTCAATGCCAGCGGCGAAGAGTGCAACCGGGCGACCGTGGTGCAGCTGACGTGTGACCCCTGGACCCGGCCGCCGGTGGGCCAGGTGAGTCAGGAGGCAGTTCCCTGTCTCCATCCTCTCAGCTCCTTGTGTGTCTTGAAACAGCCATTGGAAAACAGAACAAGTGAGATACTTAGCTATATAAATGTTTACATATTGGAAGGAGAGATGCTACTTAACACCTAACCCCAAGGGGTAATTTCAACCCCCAAACCTGTAGGAAGCTTCCTCCCTTTTTCAGACCCCCAGGAGATGCGTTAGACACATTTCTTCTGAATGCTGCGGCTCGGCTCCCCCTCCTTTTTTCCACCCTTTTTTTCCCTAGCTTTGGAGAGCCTGTAGAGGAAATCTTGAAGGCAGCTGGAAATGAAAGGCTCTGGAAATGAAAGCTATGAGATTTAATGCCTTAACTAAGAGCGAAGGAGTTAAAAAGAAAATATTTAATTTAAAAGAAATATTTAATTTAGTTCTCTAAAACAGAGCTCTGCCCAGTCCCCTCCTCCCACACAGGCACCATCGACACCCTACCACGCAGAAGAAGCCAGCATGTCCCTGCCGTCTGCCGCAGACCTGTAACCTCCTGCTGCTCCAGGCTGGCTCCAGCGTGCTACGCTGAGAGTCTGAGCTGCCCGAAATGAGCAGGGAGAGAGGCTTCCACAGAAACCTCTAAATGGGTTTTAATGTCTCCCCACCATAGGATTCCCGGAATTAATTTGCGTCTGGCTTTTGAAATCAGGGACGCTGTGTTAAGGAAGATGGATGCCCCTAAGAAGTATTGAAAAGAATGAAGGGATGACAGTGGTGGTTTATGTAGCAAGCCTGGCCATGGATGCAGAGTAGTAAATGTGGTTGGTTGATTGAGATCAGATTTTTTTCTTATTTTTTCCAGTGGCAACGCCCATGTAGTTTATTTATTTATTTTCCCCTTTCAGTTCAAGGCACCTAACACCACCGCTGTCTTTTATAAATCCCTGTGATTATAAATCTAGAATGATGGCATTCTTGGTTTCCTCAGAGGCCGGGAGTCTATACCCACAGGAGACAGATGGGAGAAGTAGCCAGCAAGCTTTCTATATTATTGCACAGAATTGCAGGAACTGGTTTTGGTTTACACCGCATGGGGGAAGGCAGTGTCTGCACAGAGCATCTCCATTTACTGCTTCCTCTGCCTCCAGCCAAGGCAGGATTGCTTACACTCCCTCTGCACGCTGACTGGGCAGGGAATAATGTCGTGCCTGCCCTGCAAAAGATGCAAAGCCACTGCTTAGCATCAACTGTTTCCATTATCCTGCTGGTAGGGTACGTCTCAAAAAGATTAGAAGGGGTTCATGGAACGGTGCGAAGCAGGTGTGAGACTACAGGCTGGTTCAGCTCCTTTCTCCACTTCCCCTTCTGTGCCTCGTCCCAGCGGAACGGCTCCAGTAACTGTGTGAAAAAAGCATCCCCTTACTTTCTCTTCCAGGGCAGCAGTGGCTGGAAAGACTTTGAAAGCCCCAGGATGTGGACAGTAAATAGAGATGGGTGCTGCAGCATGAGTCAGATTCTACTGCAACATTAGGGATTGTTTTTCTGAAGTTTAGAAGATGATATTTAAAAGTAGGGGGTTTAGTTTACATTTTTTTGTGGGCCACAAGGTCAGCTATGGAGTAAGAGCTGGATTTAGATTTTGAGTAATCTGTGAGCTTTGAAGAAAAAAACCCAAACAAACCCAAAACAACAGGCATGTTTGATTTTGGTGCTTTGCTTCATCTTCTTGCTGCCTTAGTAATGGGGTTGCTTGTGGTGTTGTGGGGGCAGCCCCGCAAGATCTCTGCTCCATCCCTCCTCTTCCTATCATTCGCCTCCTCCCCAGCCCTACCAGAGTCAAATATAAACTTTCTTAAAATGAACACGAGACTCATTCCACTTGACCAAGCCTGACTTCCCAGAAAATAAACAGGGAGAGCAGAGCCAGCAGCCCCCTTCTCCCGGAGCTGCCAGCCTCCACAGAGGCGACGGAGGGACCCAGAGCAATTCCGAATCTTTTGCAATAGAGAAGAGGGTGCCAAAGCAGGGATCCCACTTAGGAGGCTTCCCTTCCCGGGGTTCACTGTAAAATAGCAATATTGCTGAATTATCTTTATTTTCACAGTTCTGATTTCTTTTTTCAGTCTCAGTTATATCCTGGATAACACAAATGTTTTCCTGCCCTTATGTTTCCCTGAAGTGGTGGCTGCCCCATCCCTGGAGGGGTTCACGGCCAGGCTGGATGGGGCTTTGAGCAACCTGGTCTGGTGGGAGGTGTCCCTGCCCAGGGCAGGGCGGTTGGAACTGGATGATCTTTAATGTCCCTTCCAACCCAAACCGTTCTATGATTCTTTGATAACGGATCGAAAGGAACCAGGTCAGTAGGACTTATTAGTGGTATTGATAGAAGAGGGCTCGTCAGAGCTCAACGCTTAAACTAATTTGAACAGGGCAATAGCTCCATATCCTTTATGATCCCTTTTACTGTTTCCCTTTGTTTTCTTTCTATTAAAATGAAAAAAGCAAAAAACAACCCCACAAAACCAAACCAAAAATCAACCTACCATTGCCAAAACATATATTAATTAAAAGAACTAATAGTAAATAAAGAATATAATATGATATATAGTTTTCCAAGCCAATTTTGCCTTCAGAGTGGATTAAATTCATTTTTGCTATGCAGAAGTCACCTAGTACTGCACTGATGGGGACGTGCTCACCCTGTACCAGCTGGCCACGGAGGTGGACGAGTGAGTGGAGACTGGAAAGGCTTCAGTTCCCGCTCTCCAGGGCAGCTCTCCCAGATGCTGGACATCCCCTGGCCGCTGTGCCAAGTCCCATCTGCTTTGTCCCTCGGTGTCTGGTAGCATACTTGAGGCAGCAAAGGTCTGTGGTGCAGCTGCCCTCAAACCACAGGTCCAGCCGTGACCTTTTGGACTTGAAGTCCACACTTTTTCTTAGACTCCCAACCCCCCAGGCTTCCCCTGTGTAATTTCTCGGGAGCAGCACGTGTGCAGGTGTTGCCTGTGGTACTAAAATGATTCTCTCTGAAATAGCATGGGAAAGAAGCAAGCGTAGACAAAATAATAAATACACCTGTATAGGACTCCTTTTCCTGACCAGGCAGGAGATGTTTTGGGACCTAGGTCAGAGTTATCTGATATGTCCCGGATCCCCTCCTCCTGCGCTCATCACCTTCTCTAGCTCATGATGTTTATCTACCTTTCCTTTCCCAGGACAGGTATCTTTGATCTCAGCTGGCCTCGCTGTTGAACAGTCTCTCTTGCAATGAAAGCCTGAGCTTCTGATCCTCTCTAATCCCAAAACATCCTGTATGATGGTGCGAGTCTCTCAAGTTTCTTTGTCTTACTAGCAATACCTGGTTTGTTATTTAAAAGAAAAAAATAAGGATTAAAAAAAAATAAATTGAGAGAGCCTTTACAGTGCGCCAAACCTACTCTTTACGTAAAAAAATCTTAAACTAAGACAGCTGAAATGTTCTCTCCTGACAGCAAACTGCAGTGAGCAGCAGCAGTCACACGGTGCTGAACTCAAACAGCTTCCTCTGGGTCTTCTTGCTTTGTCTATGCCCATATTCATAGGCAGCCTTAACGAGGACAGATGTCATTAATAAAGATTGAACAACACTTCTGAAAATGTAGTATGTGCTGCTAAGGACAATATTAAAAGTTTAAAAAATAAAAAGCAAGGAAAAAAATTATTTTCATCTTAGGTTTCAATTTGCTACTAATTTTTTTTTTCTCTGCTGTTTTCCACTATAAGCACTGTCTATTCAAGCCAGAACAGATTAAAGCTAATTGTTAGGCCCCTCTGTTTTTCATTCTTACTGTTTTATCTCCTAAGCAACTTTATTTGGTACAAGACAAATAATATGAATTCCTGAAGTCAGAAACAAGGAGTGGGAGTCCGGGAAACTGGCTGCTGATCTAATGCAGTTTTTTTGCAAGTGTGGTTATGGTTAGAAACGCTAAATATGGCACCGTGTTACTGTACACACACGGTAACTGCACCCTCTGTGTCAATGTCTGAGTCACAGGAGTGTAGTTTACTGACAAAAACATGTTCTACTACTCTGGGCCGAGGAGTCAATGGAGTTGGGAGTGAATGGGCTGAGCTCGCTGCATCCCGTGTGCCCACCTCGGTGCGGGGCTGGGTGCGCAGCCGGGGTTCGCCGCTGGTGAGAGGGATGTAAGAGGCAGAAGGGGCAGGATTTGGCAAGAGGATGTTGAGCTGAGGGGAGGGGAATGGTTTGTTCGTGTGGGATGAAGATGCCCGGGAGTGGGGTTCCTGGCTGGCGCCGGGGGAGCACAGTCAGGAGAGCTGAGGGATGCCCATGGGAATGAACCCATTCCGCTTCTGTGGAAGTACTGGAAAAGTTCTGTTTCCAGCGCCATTCGGGGCAGAATTGTCTTCCCAACCCTTGATGCTGTAAACCAGAATTGACACTCTGTGGCTCCCTCTCCCCTCCCTGCAGGACAGGCTCCTTCCACCAACAAAAGGACTGGCAAAAGCTTGAATTTTCAACTTTTGAACTGAACTGACTTGATCTGAATGTTACTGGCAGAAGCTAAATTAATATAATGCTCTTCTTTCAACAGAGCCCCCTTTTTTTTAAAATCTTTTACATAATAAGTATCCACCGAGGAGACTGGCTGGTATTCCCATACCTTATGCATTCATCCTAACCTTTACTATTGACTGACTCACACAGCACGCGCCTGTAAGAGTTATTAATGGAAAGTATTAAATAAATTTGGTTTTATATTTGGTAAATAGGAGGTGTCTTTTCTTTGTGCTTGAATTTGTGTTTCAAATGTCTGTTTGTGTTATTTATATTAATATATTTCATGGGCTGCTTAATAATAGTAGCAATTAAGATAATAACAATAAATACTAATAATGCTGAGCTCTTCTGCTTTTCATCAAAAGAGGTCAAGACTCAAGGGTATACCTCTGGGGCTGGTATAATGTAGATCTGATCTCCTCCTGGTATTTCTTTTTGTGGAAAGTTAGAAGTATCATGCAAAGATCAGATCGCCTGTATTTTGGCCTCTGGAATGTCTCTTAGGCATTATAAATGCCAGTAAGAAACATAAAATTGGAAAGAAAACAAACACCAGGACATTGAAAAATGTAACCACAAATACTGACCTATTTGGGGTTTTTTTTTCTGATTTAGCAGAATGCTATTAATATTATAATTAAAGCTATTTTGTAGCCTGGGGGCTTGAACACCTGGCTCTTATTAGAGCTGGATCCATAGACTGTAGTGAAAAAAAAAAAAGAAAAAGAGGACAAGAGAGGAGATGGCCCAAAGGAGAACACAAGAGGGCACAGTGGCACCTGTGGTGCGCTTTTCGTTCTCTGGCTTTTTGAAATGTTGAGGGCAGGGTAAATTTAGGCCTCTGTTTGTATGGCATAAATAATTATGGTAACACAGTTGATTAGTTGGAATGGTCAAAACGTAATTTTGTCCACTTGGAGTGGATTGTTTACTAGAATTATTGTTTGGTAAGCTATGAGGGTCAAAGGCAAGACGTGATGACTGAATCATATAAGGTTAATATGGCAATAAGCCCCACTGTAAGTTTGACAGAATTAACCTGGGCAGTCACTAGGGAAAGTACCTATAGTATTAAATAATGTTCAAAAAGCATGTTGTAGGTAGGTGCTTTCAGCAGCTTTCCTCATCTATTCCACTATTCTTGTAATGTATTGTGCTAATGGAAAATGATTCTGTGATTTCAGAAGCAAAGGATCCTAATGCTGATTTCATTTTCTGTTCAAGGAGGACGTGTGTTTCTGCAAAGCCTTCTCCATGTGACTGATCGGAAGTGACCAAAGCAAAATCAAGAAGCGTTAGCTGAACCTTAAGCAACCTCACCCCGGTGGACGCTGCTGAATTGAGAGGTCAGTGGTAAAAATTCACTTCTGAAACAGTGCTGTAGATAGATATTTGGAAGGAAGTGATACAAAAATAATCATAGACTCTTCTAGGTTGGAAGAGACTGTTAAGATCATCTAGTCCAACCATCAAGCTAACTCTGTTAACCTGCCATTTAAATACCTCCAGGGATGGTGCCTCAACCACTCCCCTGGGCAGCCCATTCCAATGCTTAATAAGCCGTTCAGTGTAAAAATTTTTCCTAATATAAGCGGGATCCTATCCTAGCTGTTAGTTTGAAGTTCAGAGATCTCGGTGTTCCTTGGATGTCTCATGCAGGGTGCTTGCTGTGGGAGCAAGCACCCTCCCTGTACCATGGGCGCTTGCCCATATTGGCTTTTGTGGAGGGACAACTTGTTCCACCAGAGCAAGTCCAGCAAAGGTTTGCAAACAGTCTTTTTTGGATTCGTTCAATCACTGTTTCTGACTTTCGCAGGAGGTTGCAGACTGTGCCTTTACTATGGGAATTGTGGTTGAAACCTCTGAATGCTGTAATCCATGACATGACATGACTTCACAATGAAAAATGAACAACTCCTCATCCTCAGGTCTCACGTACATAGTATTCGTAAGACACAACTTCTCCTCCCATCCAAACCAGCCTCCAGTGGTTTCTTACCCTCCCATAAGTCAATCAGTCTGTTATCGTATGTAGAGCTGTGAAAGGAAGATGCGATACTACGCTGCATGCAAAAAAGTAAAGAAACAAGATCATTAACATCTTAATATCCTGTCCTGACATCTCACAAATTATTTCAGACTTCATAGCCAATGTAAACAGGTTTGTTTTCAACTCCCCTAATTGCCTGCTAATTGAGAGCAGATGCAGGTCTTAACTTTCAGCAGATAAAGAACAGCCTCTTCTCCAGGGCTTTGCATCCATCATGAGGTCTCTGATGCCTGAGCGCTCCCCTGGTTGGCGATGCCGAGGCGGAGGGGGATTGGAGCCGCTCCTCTCGAATCGCGCCTGGAACCTCGGCGAGGCAGAAGGGAAGGCAGAGCTGTGGGACTCATCAGTAACATCATCGTCATTATTGTTTCATTTCGTACTTCAGTGCACTTTCTGCAACGGCGTAGGTTTCCTTCTGGGGGGGAGTTCTCCGAATTATAGATGGGTTTCTCGTTATGATAGAAATCACTGGGTTTATGAAAAATGCATTGCTGTCATATTCCATTATCTACTTCCTCCCATGCTGCAATCCTGTAGCTTGCAAGTCATTAGAATCTTTTTCAGAGTTCCTTTGAAATAATCCTTTCAAAAAACACTATTCATTGGGTATGACCCCGGAGAGATACTGTCTGGTACTAAAGCTCTCTTTTAGTTCTGCAAGGGAGACCTGTAACAACAAGATAAGTGCATGTATATTCCGAGTAATGTCTGGAGTTTGCTGCCTCCCATTAAATGCAATAGGAGCTCACAGTTCAAATGGTAGAATTTTGCTTTGTAAATGTAGGAGAAAATTTAGTTCAGATATATAGGTAAATTTGCATTTGGTAGTGATTTAATGTTCTATGGTCTGTTTTAGTTCCAACTTAAATATTACATTAAAACCAGCAATAAAAAAGAAAAGAAAAAAAAAAAGCGTGCTAACTGCTGGGTTCAGAAAGAGTGGATATGATTTTGTTCTTGCTGTCAGTGTAGCAGTGAGCTGCCTTTTACTTTCTCCTATTCATTTAGCAAGTCAGCAGCACTAGTTAAATGATAGCCCTTTGGTCTTTCTTCAGGACTGTTTTTGCAAATGAAAGCAGGAACTTCAAATCCTTATGTTTTTCGTATCACTTACAAGGTGTTTTGTGAATTTTAACATTTTTGCATGTCTGTGAAAAAAAGGGAATATTTCTCAGCGAAAAGTGCCCTTTGTGCAGGGAGGCTGCATGGGTTTGTACCAAGGGGTTCAGAAGGTCACAAAGGGGTATTTTAAAAAAACAAAAATTAAAAAGAGCCTGGTGGTTTGTGAATGATAAATGGGTAGGGGAAAAAAAAAAAAAAAAAAGAGGGAAGAATTCACATCTCACCAATGTAATTCAGAAATACCTAAAGCACCTGGCGTCTGGATTATGAAACATTATTCAACCCCTGAACTGCAAAACCTTCAGGTTTTCACTGTGATTTCTGCACGAAGCCCATTTTCTCTCCCAGGGCCAGCTCCAGGCCTCCGTGTGAACACAGAGTCACCCCTGCCGACATTATCCCTCCCTGGAAAGTTGCCACAAACCTCCCAGAATGAAGGCCTGATCTCACAGCGATGCGAGCGGTTTAATAGGAGGGCAGGGGGGCTCGGAGCCGGTAGCACAAGGCATAACAGTCTAAAGCAGCGGTCCATTAAATCAGCGCACTGGGGCCTAGGCATTTACAGTCACACAGTCAGATGTTTCCAGTAATTATTTCCCCATAGCATTTTTATTAGGTGCTCCATAAATAATATTCGCTGCGTGCTCTTCTCATGGTCTGGTGTAAAAAGGGAGGGAGGAGAGAAGAGAAGGGGAATTCGCTTTGCCTTCAGCTGGATTTTGAGGTAATTCTGTCTTTCAGTCCTGTTGAAGCAGATACGGGTTTGGAAAATATGGGCAAATTAGGTCCTCGCTGCCCAAACGTTGTTCCCTGAAACCATCATTGGGCCAGCTTAACGCAAGGCAAGTTTCTGTTTCAGATTTAGATTTGCTGCTTGTCATGGATCTCATACAGAGCTAGGACGGGCAGGAAAGTGCTGGGATTGGAGTGGGATCTTTTTTTGTATGTACCCTTTGTTTGTTCTTAACTTTTTTTTTTTTTTTTTGGTAGTATTTACATAGGTCAAATCCAGGGTCATCACATCAACAAACAGCACTGCCTTCTCCCCTCTGGAAAGACCTTCCCAAAACTCAGTACTGTCGCTGTGTGTTTAATCTGGGCTGTACACACAGCACCTATTGCTATTGCTAAACACTGACATTTTGATGGAGGTTACTACGTAAAGGCTTTTTCCAGAAAATAAAACTGCGTTGCCTGAGTTATAGTATTAATGTTAAGCCATACAGCTTCTTTCCTGGCACTAGGACATGTGTTTTGCAAAAGTCTTTTACTCAGGTATTTGGTTTTTCAACATCAAATTTCTAGCCAAAGTAAGATTCCCCAAATAAACTTAAGGATCTGGGGACTTATTTTTTTTTACTTATTGGACTGTAATATTGCGACCAACCCGAAGTAGAACTCAGAGAAGCAACAGTAAGAAGAGGGGGATTAAATACTCATGGTTTAGGTTTGCTACTATGAGGGTCACAAACTTCCACTTGTGTGTGCAAAACATCTAAGCAGCAGCAGGTGTGTATTTATATGGATTTTTTATATATATATAATATATATATTTATATGGATCTACCTACAGTACTTCTGTCTAAGCTGAAAATCTGTGCACAGGGAGTTAATAGCTGGACAGAAAATAGTGCTTTAATTAAAGAGGGTGTTTTTGCTTATTGTGACTGTCGGTGCCTGCTGAGGTTTGGTGGCCTTGCTCCTTGGTTGTCTCTGTGTTCTTATCTGAGGGTGCAGTGTCACGTGGCTGTATCTCAAAGGGAACGGAGTGGACTAGAGCTATCTCAGCAGCCTTGATTGCCAGCTGAAGTATATAGTTGTTTGACCCACACAGATCTCACGCCTTGTCCAGAGGAGCCACGTGAGAGACCTTCCCCCAGCTCTGCTGGGAGCAGGCTGGTGGAGCCTGTCACAGCCAAAAGATGCTCTGCTGTTGGCCATGGCTTTAGCCAAATGCCAGAGGATGTCGTGCCAGAGGATGTCGTGTCAGTAGGAAAAGACGAATCATCTGTTTCTCAGAAAATATCCTCTCCAGATAATTTCTCAGTTCCTTTTGTTCTCTGTTTCATTTCTGGACTGCTCAAGCTGGGGAAGTTGCAGCCTGAAATGAAATATAAACCCATTCAATGTAAATGTATGTATCTATTTTGTGGTATAGGAAGACTCAGTTCAGTGAACCCAGGCCATTGGCATTTTATAATTTCCTCTTGCTCCAGCAGGTAAGGGATTAACCCATTGTTATTCCTCTCTAAAGGAACAGAGAAAAAGATATACTTTGCAAAGACCTTGATTCTTAAAAGAAAATAATGATCCATTGGGTTTTTAAAGAAATATTTTATTGGAACCATAAGGTTTCTTTTTTTGAGAGAGAGAGAGAAAATTTGAAATCCGGAGTTTATTTTTCCTTCAGTGTCTCTCCTAAGAACCAACAGGAATTGAGATATTTTTTTTTTCTCTCCTGTGTTTGTGCCTACTTATTAAACACACATGTGGCCTGGATTCCTTGCGTAGGTGCAAAGAGGTTTGAAAAAAAGAGAAAGAAAAAAAGGTGTAACCCAGTCCATTGACCTGTCTCTTTGCCCTTAGGACTCTTTCGAACAGCTGTGAGAAAAAGAAAAAGGGGGGCGAGAGAGAAAAAAGGAGGCAGTTTAACAAGCCAAATCCAGATGTTCATTTCATACACACACCCTGAACAGCTTTTGCATGGTTTATTTCGTTTTCTGAAACCATTTTTCACCAGCCTGTTTTCTCAGCTGGGAAACTTCTGGTGTAGTGTTTTCAAAAAAATATTGCATTTGGCATTACAAGAAAACAGAGCCTTTAAGACATTAAAAGGACAATATCCTTGTTTGACTTGGCCCAGGGAAGCAGGGCTATAGGAATTTTAGATTTTTGTACCACCCAAAGAATAGGTAAAAGAAATTTTCCACTCTTAAACCCAGTTTACACGGGAATTTGAGCATTGATTTAGCTTGGCTTTTTTTTTTCTTTTAAAGACTTCTCTGAGGACTTTGTGTTAGTGTAGGGTGGATTTATTAGCATGAAGGAGTAAGCAAAGTGATAGCAATCAGTTTACGTATAGATTTGGATGAACCCTGGTTCTAAACTCAGACTGATGCTGAATGAACCTTGTTTTTGTTTCACAAGGACCAGCTCCTGATATGCCCATTCACACCAACATCTA
>JAOQGH010000005.1:11879034-11904872 GCA_025769975.1 Gallinago jamesoni | reverse complement strand
TCAGACTGATGCTGAATGAACCTTGTTTTTGTTTCACAAGGACCAGCTCCTGATATGCCCATTCACACCAACATCTACGTTACGTAGGCAGGTAAATCTGAAATTATTAATAGTGGTGCAGTTTCCCTCTAGTTACAGCAGAATTTCTCTTGGCTGTGGGAAAAGCAGGGAGGATGGTGATTAGCTGGTAGGACAGTGTCTACACTGAGGTTAGAGGGATCCCAACAGCTGACAGGTAGTGCATGGCATTGGGAAGATCAAGCACAAACAAGACCTTTACTGCTGTCGCTTAGCTAATGAAAGTATATATTGCCTTCAGAAAACCCCAATGCAAAACCCCAACTCTGCTGAAGCCAGTGGGTGATTTGCAGTTGTCTGTCCTTTACAACTGTTCGTTATCCTGCAAGTGCCATTCACTATTATTTATGGTACTGGAGAGAGACTAGATCTAAATTCCTCTGTATAAAGAAAGGCCTGTAACTTTGCAAAAAGTTTGAGCAATGCTTTGGTGATCCATTTTTTTTGCCTGTTCTAAAGTAGAAAAAAATTGCAGATATTCTTATCACAAATGTCACCATCCTGTACAGATCTCAGACCCCATCAGCTATGAAATAAAAGCAGACGATAAGAATTGTCAGTGAGAATTTCAAGACATACATTGCGGTTAAATTAAATAGACAATGAAAAAAACAGTTTTAAAAGATCCTAATTCATAAAACTGCGAGATTACTTAAACAGAAATAGAAATGTTTAAGTTATTAAGATGTCCCATGCCCATGTTTTCCTTTCACTTTGCTACTGCTAAAATAAGGGCAAATCATCAGGTCTCTGTTGGCATTACAGAGCATTCAAGGATACGGCGTGTGCGTACCTGTTTGTGCATAGGCATAGGTGTGTGCATCCTTAAGCCCTGGCAGTGCCTGGTGGTGGGAATACTGGCATGTCGGTGTCAGAACACCACCAAGCGGGCTATAAATACTTGGTCTTTGAACGAATATTTTCTTCAGACAGAATTAAAAAAAAAAAAAGTAAGAAAAATCTAATTAAGACTTAAAATGCATTAGGCAGATTATTTGGCCGGTACAGAGCTAGAGTGGAAAGCTGCCAAGCAGTACTAGTAAATTCTGTTGAGCAAACTGGTAGTCTTTTTAAAGCCACTGATTTGGTACACAGATAGAATAATCCTGGAGAAAGTATATATCATCTTCCATTTGAGGAGACTGCAAATTTTTAATGTAAAACAGTGCCTTAATATGTTTTTTCCCACTCCTCTTTTTCTGGTAATGTGCGTTGAATATTCATGTGTGCATGTCTCTGTATTTATTTACATGCATAGTTACACATACATTACTATACACATCTAGACAAAAGCATATATTAATTAGTTGGTTAAAAAGGGATATCAAACCTAGAACCCAGGCAGCTTCACATCTGACTTTGGGTCATAAGACCTCCTAATATCTGCACTCAGAGATAGCTAGATCCAGGAACTTCTGCATAGAAATTGTCATGATTCTGTATTTGGAAATATTCTGTTAGTCAATGCACTCAGATGTTTGTCGTGAGAAATGTAATTTTAGAGATATCAGGCCATCGATGTGTACGTATGGCACTATATATATCTCTACTGGAAGGACAGTCATTAAGGAGTGTTGGAAATGGTGTCAGGGTTTCACTTTGTGCTTTCTGAGCACATGGCAGCCTTTGGTTGTGCCTGGGGCAGCTCTTTCCTGCTGTAAGACAACATCAGCAAAGATGATTCAGGAGCTGAGAAGCAAACGAGGCGATAATGGCATTGTTTGGGGGAATTTGGAATAAATTTGCCTTGTACTGTCAGCAGGACCCTTCCGGTCATGTAAAGGGAAAGGTCTTGTAAAGTGTGAGGGTTCTTATCTCATTCTGTCTTTCAGCAAAGCAATGACCCATGCCATATGGCCTCCCAAAAATGCCTTCTTTGTTTAGCCAAGAATTACACCCTGTAAACATTCCCAATCACTGCATTGAAATGGTTGTGTTTATTATAACAGTCTGCCATAAACGTTGGTTCAATAGTCTGTTCTGGGAACACCATTATCAGTGGTGAGGAGTCCCAGAAGTAGTCTCTGTCATCTCATTTGGTGCCACCCAACACAGAGGCTCAACATTGCCCGCCCCACTCCCTGCTCTGTTTCCCCACAACTTCAACCCAGGTTTGCCTAATACCTTGCAAAGTATGGGAAAGTATTTCATAATCAAAAAGATTGAGGTTAAGGGGAAATCATGGTACTCCTTTTTGTCACACCCTGGTAAATTCATTTTGGTACTGCTAATTGTCACTGCAGGGAAGTTGTGTGTCGCCCTTAGTTGTTCTCTCTACAGACTTTCTACGGTTATGACTCTGCCAGTGAGAAGAGATACGTCGTGTTTTAAGTGAATTTCTTTTGTCAATATCGTTGCACTGTTTTCTGGAGACACGTGAACGAGACATGTGAACTAAGCTAACAAAGCTGCTTTTTGTCCACAGAGTGCATCTGTGCCCCTGGCTTAGTGACAGTGAGGAAGGGAGTGAGATTTATTCACTTCCTGAGAGGAGAGAGGATGGGACAGTGCAGAACCCGTCCCGGTCACCCCGTAAACCCTGCCGTGTGTTTGGGTAGCTCCCACCACAACCCTTCCTCCTTCCATGGTGGGAGAGCCGTGATGATAATGACGCTCACAGAGAATCAAAGGCCCAAACGGCGGGCAGTGCAGCCTGTATTTTCAACAACGCTTTATTCTGCCTTCTGGTTTGTAGGAGTAAGAGAAGTTTCCATTTAGAGGAGGACATTGGGGTTGAGGTAGGAGATGGGGGTTTCTGAAAGCGATTGTCTTGTAGCACTGCAAAAAGCATAATTGGTATTCTCAGAGTTAAGATTGGAACTGGCATTTGTAGATCATCTCGGCCCTACTTAAAAGAGGGCCAATGTCAAAGGTAGCCAAGGTTTCTCGGGGCCATGTTCTGTCAGGTTTTAAAAGCCTGCGAGGTTAGGTCTTTTACCATCTCTGTTCCAGAACTTAACTGTCCTCCTTTCGATTTAATTTTTAATGAAATTGTAATTTGTCTTGCTGCAATTTGTGATTGTTCCCTCTCATCCCTTCACTGTGCATATCTGAGAGAAGCTGGACTCTGTCTTCTTTGTAGCCGTTTATTCAGTGAGTAGAAGGCACCAATTAGATCCCTTCTTTAACCTTTCTCTACTCCATGCCTAACAAGTTCACCTTGCTCAGCCTTTCCTCGCGTGCTTGGCCATCTTGATAGTCCACTGCTGGACTGAAGCCAGTTGATACCCTTCTTGCACTGGGAGAAGGGAAGATGGTCCAGAAGTGGAACTGGGTCTTAGTTGTGGTTAATATTTTGTATTAATTGTCTACTCTGTTGACATCGGATGCTCGAGCCTTGGCCATAAGTGTAATATAATGGCTCTCATTCAAATGTTGGGAACATCAGGGTGTACCTGCTCAGCCTTCTTGGAAGAGCCTGTTTCCTGAACACACTGTACCCAGGTCATCCTGTCCCACTCATTTGGCTCTCTGTGATAGCAATACAGTTAATTGCCTTTTTTCCTAACGGTGGACTGACTGGATCATCCTGGAGATGCTGAATTTGTTTTCTTCTTTGACAAAGTGAATACACTCCTATGGATTTTTACAAAGGAACCAGAAACATCTAAGAAAAAGCAGAAGGAGTAGAAAGCCCTCAATTTCTTTTTCTATGAATAATTTAGTGCCAAGTTAACTGAAACGTTTGAAAAAGAGATTTTTTTGGTGCCTAGCTTCATTAAACCCTCTATCCCCAAATGTATTCTCTATCAGTGTCAGCATCCAACACTTCATCTTGTCCCAATCACAGCAAAGGCCTTGTGGAAATAAAACGCAGGAGAAAGGAGAGGAAAAGCAGATTATTGTTGCTATTCTGCATGTCTCTGTGTGTGCATATGTGCTCTATAAACTTACAGCGAGGGGAAAAAAAATAATAGAATCTATATGAAAAGAAGGAATGAAGGCCCAAGCCACATCAACTTTCCAAAACGTGCACTCCTTTCAGGGCTACAAGCCACTCTCTGTTGCATTAAAGACCATTGTGCCACACTCCAACCCCCTTCTCTGGAGCAAGTGTTTTAATCAGAGTATTATGTTCTCATCCGCTAAGCTTTTACCAGCACGATGAGTGGGACCTCCTTCACTTGGCAGTGGTTTCTGTCAGCGATCTGTCTTCTGCAGCTATTTCCGTGGGAAGGCCCTCCATCTGGTGCTTGGCAGGGAGGGGAACTTTCCTCTCAAATGTTTTCTCTCTCTCACTCTCTCACCCTGTTTAAGGTATACCCTTTGGAAATCTTCAACTTCCAAGATTTATTTTTGCACAGGGTACATACTTTGTTTTACGTGGTCTGGCTTTCTTTTCATTTAACAAAACGCCACCCCCATGCCCTGCTTATACTGGCAGAGGGAGAAGAATGCTGTTTGCTTTAACATTACCTTCGGTCTCAGTATGCAACAGGTCAAAAGATGTGACAAGTACACACGCTAATCCCTTTCCCTTTCAGTTAATAGAATAACACAGATGGGAAAGTTTACATTGGGATCTGACACTCGCTCCAAGCTGAAGTTAAGAAGGGGATGGGGTTGGACATTGCCTTTCAGATCAGAGCAGTTACTACACAAACTCACCTTCCCACTCAGCATCAAGTTGCTCCCGTCACCCTAAAGCCCATTTCCTCTGCTTGGAGTGTTCTCTTTCCCCTTCTACTCTCCTTTTAAGATTAGTAGGTAGGGTTGGGTAAGAGTTCAAAAGCTTTTGTAGAATAAAATTTTCCCCAAGAATCCGTGATGTTCAAGTGAAAAAATGTCAACATTTTCCACTGAAACATCACCATTTGTTTTGAAACGGTGACTGTTTAAACATTTGGCAGTTCTGAGCGTTGAAATATCACATAAGAACATAGTTCCCAGTAAAACCAGATACATTCTTAGAAATATTAATTTTATTTCCATAAAGCCCCATATCACCAGTTTTGTCTTGTACAATCCGGCTATTTATGTTTTATTTGATTCTCTTTTCTGTTTCTTTGTACCCTCTAGAATATGTCCTCTGACATTCTGCATGAAATAGCCCATTTGTAGGTCTGTGTGCCTGAAGATTGGCCACTTAGGTTATTCCTGTGGGAAACACACAGAAGAATAAGACCTAGGATTATGCCTGTGATGGGAAAAGCTGCAGTGATGACCAATTGAAAGGGATCATCTATCACACACCAAGTGCCACCTTCTTCCACCAGGTACGTACCACTGCACGATGTCTTTTATGAGAGCTCTCTGCATGTTTCCCACGAGGGAGCAAGTTTCTGATTACCAGAAACTCCTTAAAATTAAGGTTTTGAGGGTATCTCTGTAATGAGATTGATATGCAAGATCTATTCTTAGATAGACGTGGGCCTCAGAGTATGAATCTAAACACAGAGAAATTCTATTTTCTACAATTGCTTTTAAAAAAAATCCCAATTCTATAAACAAAGCTATATGTTAATTAATGAAAATTAGAGTAGAAATGCAATTAAAAACATAATAACTTTTACTGAAAAAGACACATATTTGCACTGAACTGACTAGCAATGAAAATACTTAATCTGTATTAGAAACTGTGCCTGTAGGGTTTACATAACCACAAATGTATTGTTCATGGGAAGCACTCAGTGACCTGCTTTCTGGTTAGAGAACTAACATTTGTGTTTGAGAATCTTTGTCTATCTTTTTCATCTAGTTTCTTTCAAAATGTGCAGTTTCAGATCTGCTTTTTCACATTGCTTTAGACGCTCCTCTATGAATTTCACAGCAGATGTAGTGTGTACCTTTTCCAGCCTGTTACCTACCAATACCCATGATAACTCACTAATGCTTGATTCAAAAATCAAGATCTCAAATTCAAGATTCAAGCTCTCTGTCTCCAAAATGGCCACAGGTGTGAGGCTCATTCGTGCTGCACAGGCCACGAAGAGAGAAAAGAGTAAGCTCCATTCAAAGAAGCTCAAAGCCTCAAAATAAGTGAAGGGTCCAGAGGCAGCATGAGGAAGACATGCTTAAACAAGATGCTTGTATTTTAGTGACTAGGATGTGATGTGACAGATTTACTCTCAAGGATGGTCCACAGAGTGGCTTAGATCAACAGGACAATATTTAGGACATCTCAGATTGGGCAGTGTTATGAGGTTTTAGCATTGGGAGTCATGCCAGTCTTTCCTTCTGGTTGATGTATGAGATGAACACCTTCAGGGGACCTGAGTGTCCTATGAAAGCTCTGATTTCTGGAGGTGCCTTTCTTCCTCCTTTGTAGAAAAAGCCTGAAACAGCAGCATTTTGACTATCACTATAGTGATTTAATGTTGGTCAGGTCAGTCCAGATTGTGACTCCTACATAGGGACCAATATTCTCATTGGTTCTGGTGGACGTTCAGGCTCCTTATTTGGGGCAAGGCACCTAAATGCTTTTGTCATCTTGACCTTTACTCTCTGTTATAATTTCACTTCTGACTTTTTGACTAAGACCTCTAGCAAGAGAGAGCAATTAGTGCCCATCACAAGGAAAGCTTTTGCAACATGGGTGACTGCCCACAAGAAACACAGTTGAGACCACCAACTGTTTTATTTGTTTTTATTCCAATTTCTGCTGATTGAGAAGCTCATGAGATACATCTCATTTCCCTAGAAGTCCCCAGGGAAGCAGCGGTCAGACGATCCTTTTCTAGCCTGCTTTGGGCAATGCTGGTGGTATAACACTGCTGGCACTGAACTTAGGTCATGATGCTGGTAGGTCTCTTAGCACAGGCAGCTACATAGATTATTAAAGTTTGCCCAAATGAGGTCTGATTCAATGCCGCAAACAGCTTATTTCAGCCCCAAAACTCTTGTTGCTAGACAGTAAACACTTTAATTCACTATTACTTAGAACCTGATTTGAACAAGTTACCTAGAGGAAAAATGGCTTAGTGTCCTGAGCTACAGGTGGTGAAGAATTAAATGAAAGTCTCTCATAAGGGGGATGGTGCTAGAGAGGCTCCACTGTGGCTCTGAGCCACTGTCTGGGCCTTTTTTAAAAATAGCCCCCTACACGCTGCAGTGCCAGATGGAGGTTTTCACATCTATATCTGTCTGCAGATCTAAGTTTTAAAATTTCAAATGTCTTTGCATCTCTCTGCACTGTAGGTGTAGATACCTATAGGTTATGCCCACAGGTATCACCCGGTGCAGTAGGCAGCCTCTAAACTGCATCATCCTTTGGCTCATTTGAGCAGGAATTTCGGTATCCCTTGGAATCACACTCTTCCTTGCTGCCTCCAGTTTGAGGGAGGCCAGTAATTTGCTGGTGGCCGTTTAACCTCAGGAGGCCTTTTTGCCTTCCTGTCTCCTACCCCACACAGGCTCAGATACTCGTGCCAGCAAGCTGAGCTGAGGCTCGCCTCATTTCCTCCCCTGTAATTCCACTCTTTACTTGGAAGAGAAAGGCGGGGAGTAGATTAAACTTACTCCTTCCTCTGTGGCCAGTCTATCAGTCCTTCCTGTGGATGGGAACACAGACCAAGTCACATCGAGTTCCAGTAGCAATTCAGGTAGAGCCAGAACCTTCACTTTAACTGGACCTTGCATATTAATATCTCAATTCAAAAATTACAGTTGTGCCATGTAAATAAAATATACCAGCGCATCCATCTTGCAAACCATCCGTGCTATACTTAGAACTTGCCTCTGCTGATGTTATTTGGAGTATTTCCACTGAGTTTAGTTTGAGTTGGATGATCTTCTTAGAAATCATTTTTGGATGGTGTCATTTATAGTTCTTTGTCAATTTCTGTAATTCAACCTATTTTTATATAAGAAAGATCTTTGCTTCCTAATGCAGTAGGTACAGGACAGACACGATCCCTGTAACCTTACAAGGCAGAAACGGTTTACAAGATCATGTCCACAACAAGTAGTAAAATACTGTTTTATAAAAATGTCTCATCTATTGAGAAAATGTGTTTTTGTAATGGGACTAAGGCACAGCATGAATGCCAGTTCATTTAAAGTATACAATTAAATGTGTGTGTGGACTATAAAGCTGTTTGGGAAAAACAGCTAGAAGATATATACCCAATGAGTTATTTGTATGTTAAGATAGCCTATGTTTATTCTCATTTCAGAGATTGTGTGACTGATCAACCCAAATTTATAATAAACCATTCAAAATATAGGTTATTTTTGGAATAAACTTTTCCTCTTCCATGATGCCTACAAAAGGAGCTGGCAATGCTGGGGAACATGATGTGCTGAGACTGTTGCTTATCATAGTTGTCACAGATCTCTTTTATTTCTTGTTTGTTTGTCTCCATCTCTCTCTCCTCATAAGCTTAGATATTAGGCTCTTTGAGCAGCGTGATTTGGCTTTCATTGTTACAAGAGTAATTGTTCCAAAGGAGCTCACGACTTGGGAATGAACAATGATGATAATACATATTGAATGTAAGTCACAAAAGAAAGCTCCACAGCTGAACCTGAATTTAAAAATGCAATATTACAAAAGGTTTATGAGAAAGCAAAAATTTTGCCGAGTCATGTGTAGTTCCTCTTTCAGTCTGTGATGTATGACAGCCTGATGTATTTCAGGGAAGAGGTGACCGTACATATCTAGCAGAGTTTCCTCCTGGTGATACCAGAGCAACCCATCTCATCACTCGCTTTCTGAGAATTCCATTGACTCATCACTGATAGGTTTCTTTTTCCTTGGTGCCCTTCTCTTTCCCTTCACCTGGTGCCAGTCCTGCCTTATTTCTTGGCACCGTTGTAATACATACGTGCATTTCAGTGCCATTTGCAGAGCCTAAGTGTGCCATTTGAACACAATCCTAGACGAAGGGGAGAAAGAGGTAGGTTAGAGTGGCACCGTTCCTGGAAGACCAGCAGGAGATGGAAAATGTCCATGAATTCAAGGCTGTTTTCAAACAGCCTAAATTCTACCTATGTTCTTGTGCCTAATGTTATCCACAGGATATTCTGGGCCTTCAGGGTTGCCAAACCAATAGAAAACCAAAGCTGAACTAAGAGAATTAGATGGAATACAGCTGTTGGAAGCCATGTGAGCCTGTGTCCTTTGCAGTCACGGAGCTTACTGGCAAAGCTATGTGAATAATGGACTATTTTTGTTTTCTGAGAATTCTGAAAACATGCAGTAAAAATATTTGTAAAGAACCTTTGAGTGTATTCAAAACAATCTTTCTTTAACAAGTGAACTGAGAAGCTGTCAGCTTCCTCCTTGGATCAAATGAGATGTTTCATTTAATTTTTGTTCATTTGATTGTTCTTGTTAATTTAATTTTCTTCAAGCTTTAACTAAAACCCCTACAAAATTTCAAGTTTAAAATTATTAATGAAAAATCCAGATATTTCCTTTTGAAAATTAGAAGACTAAACATCTAAAAGTTTTTGAACAGTTTTCATTGTTTGAGATGGTTATTTTAGGCCACTAGATTTTCCAGAAACTAGCACAGAGCTGGGGAATATTTTGCTTAATCAGAAATGAATTTTTGGCAAAATCTTTGCTATAACACTTTGACTGGCTCTATGCATCAATCTTGCCTCTTCTCCCTCCCTGTATATAAGTTTTAAGACAGTCCAAAAGACAGTATATGGGTTCCCTCAAGGCAATGGTTGTAATATTGTTTGGTGCTAACATGACCTGTACAAGTAAACAAAAAGGTATCATCACCTCTGTGACTTGGAATTTTTGACTTTCTAAGGTTTTATAATGTAAAACTGACCATGCTACAGCCAGAAAGGTAGATAGTCGGAGGGAAATGCAGATGTAATTGAGAAGGAAGTACTTTTTGGAAGTACACACTGTAAGTGATGGAGGACAGTGCACTTCAGATTCCGGCGTGGGATTCTTTTGTCTCAGGCAGTGTTGCCCAAACTTCTGAGCTGTGGGTTTATCCTGACCCAAAGAAAGAAAGAGAAATCCCCACCACTTGCAGAACATATATCCATCTGTTGGTCCTCCTACCAAGTGGAGAAAGGCAGTTAAAGTAGTGGAAGTAAGGTTAATGCTTGGAAGTTTACTTGGAAATAGGCTAATAGAAAAGAAGTATTCAACAACAAAGAGTGGGAGTTGATAAATTAAAATTTCTTTAGAACAAGAATTCTGCTGGTACTTCTCTGGGTATTTGGGGTAAATCCAGGCTCACACTCACTGTCAGGTTGTACTTCACTATGTAAGTCACAAACTGATCTGAAGAAGTGATTCAATGAAATAATTTCCTATTTGCCTAGGATTACCCACAGATGTCCAGGGACATTCAAGAATGCAAAATTATTTCTTTAATATGAGGGCAGTGGCACTGAATCGACAGCGGGATGTTTGGTGCGTGTGATTCCCATGTGCAATTCATACACATCTGTTGAAGCCATGAAATATGGTGAAAATGGACCTGTGCGTCTGCAAAGCAGAAAGTCATATCTGACAGACCTCAGCTGTGACTTTCATGTGAGACAATTTAAGTAGTGGTAGTGCACCCCTTTTCTCTGCTTAGGAGGTTTTATCTTGTCTTGGTATCCAAAGATCCCGTGACTATGATCTTTTTACTTAGCATAGGATGTAAACTCTTCATCGTGATGAGATAATATTTGGTAAATGATGACTTGTAATGGTGCGGTTTTGAGTAAATAAAAATCTGGGCAAGATTCAACCTTTAGGAGAGCAGAGCTGTCTCTCTGCAGTGGTTATAGTGACAAATGTAAAACATTTGTACAAAGGGAGTATATTAGTCACCAGCTGTTATTATAAGTCTTTCACATTATTTAATGACCAAAGTAGGCTTTAGGCAGCCAAGCAGGGGACTGTATGGCCCCTAAGTGCCTCTTACAGCCTTGTAAAACCAAGGCATGATCTTACCCTCTCTTATCTCTAATGCTACTTGCGAAACAAAACACTGGTATTTGGCTTGCTAACCAGAGATGCAAACCACTGCAGAGATTGAGGGTGTTTCATTAGAACTCCATTAAAAATGAACAATCAAGATTTTTTTAAAAAAATAATCAGAATCCACAGAGCAAAGCCTCACAATATAAAACCTACCCAGTCTCCTTTGCCTTTTCTGTGAACGTGAGCGTGCGTTGCTTTTAATTTGCAACTCTTGCAACTATTAGGTGTGGGAGCATACTTTTATTTATCTATTTATTTAAACAGAGTTTTAAAACCCTGCACAAATCTGGGCATAGGCTTGTGAAAGAGAGCTAGCAAAGGCTCAGCGTGGTGGTGTTTTGTTCTGCTTTTAGATGCAATTTTATCCATTGCTGCAGCTGGCTGTTCCTCTTTTAACAGCCAGGCTCTTCAGACCATGTGCTTAGGATGGCTTCTAAATTGCTAGGCTAGATACAGATGATTGTGTCTGGCAGAATGTCTTTATGGTGTTGGTGGTAAAGGAAAAGCATATGTAATGCTATTGAATGCTGCTGGAAATATGAGACCTGGCTGGTGCCTCGCACCATCTATGATCCAAGTGATGGTGGTTCTGAAGTGACAGTCTGCTTGATATTGGTTTTAAACTATTTTCCTTTAGAAGTGGCAAGCCTGATGGGTGTCTGAAACAAACTTTAAGAGAATTTAAGACAGATAAATTCTAGCGGTTTTTTTTTTTACTCGAGATTATTAGGGCTCAGGGTGACTAAATCTGAAAGCACCTCTGATCTGTGCGCGCATCATTTGCTACTGAGGTATCTGCATCTAGCTGCCAAAAAAAGGTCAATAAAAGGGTGACAAAAAGGAAAACAGACAATCGTTTAGATATATTGGGAGATCAACGCAGCGTTTTGACGGTCTGTTCTCATCAGGAAGAAGATGAAATGCAAGATACTCTACTAATGGGTGTCTCTAATGAGATACTCTACATGGTGTCACTTGGAGATCCCAGGGGAGCAAGTGGGAGAAAACTGAAGTCATCAGGGAGCCAAGTTCAAAGCAATGGCTTGGTACAGCATCCGTGTTCAATACAGAGAACCTCAGCCTTGCTCATTCAACATCCTCAAACTAATAAAAAAGGTTTCGTGACTCAATAGCCACCACTGTCTCAGCCACATATCAAATCATAGTCAGACAGAAGGGACAATATTCTGAAACCATTTACAATTAACTTTTCCTATATGTCTTTGGAAAACAGGTAGATAAGAAAGTTCATAAACATTTGCAGTGTTGGGATCTGAGCATGGGGTGTCTGAAACAGTTTTCTTTTTAGCCATCTTTCTTTTACCAAGATGAGTTGACAATTCAAGATCTCAAAAGATTGGTAAACAGAAAACTTCGGCATCTTTTGGCATATTCTAACCTAATCATATTGAGAAATTTTGTTTGATCTTTAGCCTCTAAGGTGTTACTTGTTTATGTGTAAATATTCACATTTTGAAATGAAAAATCGGTGGTACTAGGAAAAACCCTAGGGATTATGGGGTGTGACACTGTTAATGGCATATATAACTCCACTTGGTCTTTTTAATTAGTGCCTCCCTTGGTTAGGAAGCCTGTTGCTGGGGGAAGACACAGGATGTGCTGTGACCTCTCTCCTCGGGCGGTGGGACAGGGGCTCACACCCGTGACCGAGCACGCCGGCTTTGTACGGCATTGCTGATGAAGTGAAGGGATCGTGTGCTGCTGGCTCTGAAGTGAAAACAATCACTCTGAAATCTCAGAGCTTCCTTAGAAATGTAAAAAAATGGGGTGGGAGCATAAGTTAATTGTGCTTTTACACACTGTTATACTTGTCACCGTGCCAGGCTCTACATTTCTTCCAAGGGTGAAATGAAAACTCCAAATTCATGTGGTTATGAAACAATTTCAGTATGAGCACTCAGCGAAGAATTATAAAGTGGGAAAGACACAGTCCTGTGTCACAGCTGGTTGAGAAGGGTCTGAATTGATCAAGGCTCCTTCCATCTTGGAGGAGCCTTTTGGAGTGTATTGAAACCATTCTGCATCTGTGTGTTGAATGTGTATATGGTACTGCAGAAAAGCTGATTTGTTATGACATTTCTTTGATTAGGAGATGAGGCAACTGGCAGAAGGCATCACCATCATTCCAAGAAATCTTGTTTCTCTGCAACTGGAGATTTAGAAAATTCATCTGGTTTGCCCTGATTTACACCAGAATAACTTCATACATTGGAAACTGGGCATGGCAAGAAATCACTGGCACTGCAGGGGACTTCTGGAGAAATAATGATTGCAGTGGGAGACTTTGAAGAACAAGGACCAATCAACATTTTCTCTCCTGTAGTAATGGAGCCTGAGGTACCTGAAGGCCTTTGTAAGCTAAGCTGGGGTCAGCCCCTCTTTCGTTTAGACCTGAGATTGAGGGAATGCAATGCCACTTTAAATCACATTACTAACCGTTGTGATTTCATCCTTGACCAGTGTACTTCCTAGAGATTGTAATTACAAGGTCAGTCCTGATTTGCATCACCATGAAAGGCGAACCAGTCTCGAATAAGTATCTCATTGGATAAATAGTGTTTTGCTTATTTTTGTTAATATAGATAAGTCAAGGGGGAAAAAAATGCAGAAGGAGGGGGTCAAAATATCCTGAGGCTAAATCTATCTGAGCCAATCCATTTTAAAAAACTCGAGTGTACCTAAAGTTAGCACATGCAAATCTACTCTTTTAGATACATAAACTCAAATCCTTAAAGATGTGTCATAGCCTGACTCTCACATGGGTGCTTAACTCCCATTGATAACACCATGTGCTAATTCAGGCACCCAGGTTTCCGTGTAATGTTCTTACTATGAAGAACAGTTGGTCTTGAGGGAAAACATTTACATAGATGACAGCTATTTTCAGGAAAATGAAAAGTACTGGGTGAAAAAGGAGGTTTTGACGTTGTGTGAAATATGGGGTTTACACACAGTAGTTTTCACTGTGTGTATATAAATGGGTGATTTACCATATATTGATTCACACACCATTTGTAAGCGTCTAATTTATTTATTTATAGAGATGTATGGAAACCATGGTTTGAAAAGCAGTTTGCATAACATCTGGTATGTCAACAATGTAACCTTTCAATTTACTTGTTGGTGAAAATGTCAATATAATGAACCTGAACTCAGCACTGGTTTACACAAATTTCCTGGCAGACAAAGCAGTAATGATTTGCATGTCAGTGGAAGTGACATGTGCCCTCCAGTTTTGAGTAGTTTACACAGCTACGAGGTATAAAAAGGGTAGAGCACATGGCGGGCTCCTTACGTACTTACTCTGGCAGTACAAATTGCATGTATTTGTGTGGTATGGAACATTTCATCTCATTTTGACTTTCAGTTTTTCAAAAGCATCCTTTGATTTTTCACTGAAACTACTTTTTTTTTTTTTTTGATACGTGGGGAGAAAAAAAAAAGGTAAGAGGAAAATTGTAGACCTTAAGGTGACTTTGGATCCTGGTACCTTGTAATCCATGAGCGTTCCCTGGGTGCATATTGTTTCAATTACTTTTACAATGTATGTGTTTTCTACAGGCAAAGGTATTGTATTGGAATGTGACAGAGGAATCCACTGGATTCTTGATTGTTCTTAATCATAATAATATATTGTTTATATCTCTTGTAGTACTGCCTGTACCAGATAGGTCACAGAAATCACATAGCATTTCTTTTTCACTCTGTGACTTGTTGTCTGACACTTTTGAAGTAGGAAAGAAATAACTACTGTTGATAGTGAATAGCATAAAAACCCTCACTTTAAGCGTAGAATCAAAGTCCATCGATGGCTTCAGGGGTTCCTCCTTGGTTGTAGGGAGTTTAGGTCTGCCCAGACAAGTCGTTGCCCAGTTCCTCTCTGTGCTAAAGGCAGGAGACTTGGTCTTAGAAAAGTGACTTCAAACACGTCAGTCAGGCTTGAGTCTCAGCACGTTTTGTGACAGAGGTGACATGCCAAGCGGGCTGCCCGGTGCCAGCAGGAACCACCTGAGCCCTGCAGGGAGCAGCTTCGCTGCCTGGCTGATAGGACAGGTTATCTCCTTCCTCTCCTCCCCTGCCTCTCCACCCCAAAGATCTGCTTTGTGGTTTGGATTTCAATCAAGTTACCAAAAAAAAAAAAGGTGGAGGAGGGAAGGAGACAGTTACTTACTTAACCACTTCGCACGAGATTTTGCCTTTTTTGTTGTTGTTGTTGTTTTAAAGAAGCAGATGTTATCTGTTTCCCATTGTTCTGCCCACACTATCCCGTTGGGATCTGAGTTGGGTGGTGTATGTCTGGATGTGTGAGGGAGAGGGTCAGAGGGAAAGCTTTGTGCATCTGTTATTATCTGATAGCTTTAAAAAAATTAAAAACATATACGACCCCACGCTTGCAGTTAAGAAAATGAAATTTCATCAGGTTTTCCAGCGCTTTCGTTTTTGTGGAAGATTTCTAGTATCTAGACTGAGCACACAGACTGAAGCAATGCCAAGTGTTTGTAAGAGCTTCTAAGCCTTTTTTAATAATTCTATTCTACTTGCTATGTTCATTTTCTATTTGTCCATCATTAATATTTCCTTTATATGATTCAAAAAATTGTTGTCAGGTGATATTTTCCTTTTAATCCAGTTGGCCAAACTCCATCACGGGAGCCTGGAGCACATGCAGTGGCCCTGGGCGAGGCAAATGTCTCATCCCTCTGCAGCTCCTGGGTGGGAGGAGATGCTGGAGCAAAGCTTGCCCATGTCTCCCCCAAAACCAGCTTCCACTTAAGGAAAATACAGGCCAGAAAGGATCTGTGATGGCATCCAATGGGTATCCTGAGCGGGGATGCCCAGCATGGCAGATTTGTAGTGGAGTACCCTTTCCCTGCAGCCTCTCAGATTTCTCAGGGTTTGATGATCTGATTTTTTCATAATTTCTTCAAAAATCACATTAACTATTTGTGTGACACTTATGATTGTAATACCAGTTAAGCAAATTTTTTTATTAATACATGATATGCTGTAAGCAAATGCTTTTTTAGCCTGAGCTCTTTTAGCAAAATAAAGAATTTCAGTGTCTTGTCTGGCAGATAAGATGCACCTGTACTGCACAGGAGGGAGCCCATATAAAGGAAATATAACTAAGGACCTTATTGTCTGATGGTAGGTTTTTTTTTTTAATATACCTAAACAATAACAACAAAACCCTTATAAATATCTGAATGGCACCAAAGTTTGTTTATTTATTTATTTATTTACTCACTGCTTAGCCTGGGACTCCTGTTGAATTCTCCCTCCAGCTGTGTCGACTCAAGACCCCATCTAACTGGGGTTCTGTGTAACATTACCCCAGAGTAACGCAGAGTATTATTTATAGGACCAGGCACACTACCCCTTGCATTAAAATAAAATGGAGTTCTCACAGGTCATGTTGCTGGCCTCGCTGGTACAGTCCTCTAAAGGTCTTTCCCCTTTCCTCCTTTTTTTGGGCACTTGTTCTTTTTCTTCATCTGGATTGGAAAATGAGGACACAACCGAGTTGAAGCCCTAATCCCATCAAGTTTCTTTGTTGTGTAGCCAAAACCTTCCCCACTCTCTTTCCCTCTACTGTATTTTTACTGTAATGTTAACTTTCTCTGCTTCTTGTTTACACAGATGGAGGCAACACGTTTAACTGTGAAAACAAAAGTAAGTAACTGCATCTACAAAACTTCAGCACAGGCGTGCAGCCTCTTTTCTGTGACCTCTGGTTTCTCAGCTTTAGACTAAATTTTAGCTTCTTGGCTTTAGACTCCTGGAAAGATGTGACGCCCTTGAGTACCCACTTGACCACTCTTCTTTGTTTTAATGTTTGTTTAGCTTCCCTGATTTTTCATGCTCTGGGCTATTAACAATGCAAGAAGGTGCTTCTCAGGCTACAAAAACACCTAATCCTCCTTTTACAGCACAGACAGAAGTCACCTGTGTGTGCACATGAGCTGGCTTTTTGGTGGGGGCTGAGCCCGGTATTCAGGGGCTGCAAAGAGCCCATCAGCACGTGCTCGTCTGCGGAGAACAGAGCTCCTGGCTTTGATATTTTCAGACATTCGCCAAGAAATGAAAGCAAAGCTACTGATTAACGTGTATGTGGAGGGAAAGGCCAAGCAGCCACCTCCAAATGCCCTGGGTGGCTTCTTTCCCTTGTGCTCTGAAGGCAAACAGCAGTGACCAGAGGAGAATTTGGCGTGACTGGAAACGAGGTAGGGAAGAGAATAACAACAAAAAAAAAGCATAGGACAACTGTTAGTTTAGAGGAGAGGCTCATTCGGGGTTGGGTTTCATTTTAAGGTTCTGATTTAGCTGAGCTGAGCATGGCATCAGCTGAAATTCAGAATGAAACTAGGACACAAACTTAATTGCAAAACCAGCCGAAACCACAGGACGCAGTCACAGAAAATTTTCACTCGTTTGAGGCTGGCATAGGGTTTCACTCCGAGCTTCAGCAGGAGGTTTTGGGGCCCCCAAAACAGATTCAGGGAGTTAAAATTCGGTTGCTTTCCCAAATTCAAGCCTGGACTAGCAAAAGTATTGAGGGGGGTGATTTTTGAGTATCCACACGAGTAGGAGTGACGACTGGCTGGCACGTTGCTTTTCCACGTAACAGTGAGATTTGCAGGGGATGTGCTGTAGCTGTTGGTGTAAATAGATATGGTCATCCTAAAATACCTCTATTCGGTGCCGTGACAATGGGTGACACAGAAAAGCCGAAGGTCAACAGCTGTTTCTCTTGGAAAAAAACAAACCAAGAACCTCAGACCTTCTGAGGCTGGCCAGCCGCAGCGCTCGGCTGTTCTTGTGATTGTCAACTTTCGATGGCCAATTCCTGGAAATAACCAGGGAGAGAGAGGCCTGTGCCTAACATGAACAGACTTGTGGTTGCGTTGACAAAGCCAAAACAACAGCTTAAAGCGAGTCATTCCAGCAGTATCGCTCCCCCGCCTGTCACCATCTCTCTGCTGCTCCCTAAGAGAATATCTTCTGCTACAGACATTTATCCCACTTTGGATTTCATTCCTCCTGCCGCTATACTGTTGTGGGTTTTTTTTGTAAAGGCAGAGTTTTCCTGACTGTCACGAGCCTGAAATGTGCTTTTTCCTATACTAGATGCAGATATGAGTCCTGCGGGATGGGTTCAGGTGAGGGACTCCCTGGCACGGGTTGAGGGGAAGGGGAGAAGCTGAAGAGTTTTTTGCTTCTTCATGGTATTTTGAAAAGCCAGACATTTCTGAGGCTGGGAAATGTGTTGCCTTCAGCTCTGAACCACTCTCCTTGGGTATCCCGAGGGGCACGAGATTTTCAGGAGGTCTGATCCTGCACACACTGGGGGAAGCTCAGGGTCTGATGCAAAGCCTGTTTATATCAGGAAGAGAGATGCTGCCGAACTGAGTAGGGTTTGGGGAAGCAGAGAGGTGAATCCTGCTGCTGGGGTAGGCGAAGGGTTGAAACATGCAGGTTTTTCTGGTGCCTTTGGCATTTGGAGCTAATGGGTGTGAAACCAGACTTTTCACTTCTGCTTTTCGTGTGCATGTTCAGTGTGATGCATGTGTGCTGTGGCATTTTGCAATCGGTAGATTTCCCCATCAGGTTTGGTTTGTTTCTCTCATTTTTACAAGGGATGAACGGGATATCACTTCTGGGCAAAAAGCATACAGTAGTATATCAAGGGGGGGAAATCCAAGGAAAATAGTATCTGAATGTTATTTGTCTTACAAGCAAGCACATGTAGGCGTTTATTATTTCTGAAGGCTCTCTTGTCAATTGGACATTGAACAATCATGACATCTGTTGCAAGTTATTGTCCCCCAGAGTTGTTTCACACGGTTTGGAGTTTGCTGTTTTTTCATCCACCACAAATACAGCTTGGAATTATCTCCCTGTCTCCACAGAGGCAGGCGGGAACCTCCTAGGAAAATGCTGCTCCAAGGGAGGTGGGGAGGTTTAGCAAAAGGGGGTGTTTGGGTCCTCTCTGCCCTACCGTGGGTTGAGATTCACACTGTGAGAGGGAACCCCACTGAGGTCCACAAGAGATGAGACAATGGTTGTGTCGTTAAAACAAAACCGAAAACTGAGGGCAAACAACTGACCTGCAGCTCCAAACCTTCTGAACCATCGTCCTGGGCTGTGTTGGGGGTCCGTGCGTTGGCGTTCGCAGGTTTGCGCGTTGTTGACACCTCCCGTGTCGCTGCTGGGAGCTGGGGAGGCCACAGCCAAGTTGGCTTTCCCTTTCAGCCTGTCCGCCTTTATCAGGGAAGAAATACTGTCTGTTTGTTTAGGTGAGATATTAGTCTGCCCCTGGAGCTCCAGGTCACTGTAAATGTAACACAAGCCTGATTTCCTGTTAGGAAAGGGGAAAAAATATGCCTGTGAATTGTCTCTGATGTGCTGCCAATTGTCAGAGAAGATTCAATTTGGTGGAGAATTACTGTGCTCTTAAAGAGCTGCACTAGTGACAGAGATTTAGGGCGGCCACTCCTGCCAGAAATGGGAGATTTGTCTTTGATTTCCATAAAACCGGAGTTGTGATGGGTAGCAAGTTGCCCCTCTGTGTTGCTCGAGGAAAAGGGAATGGCTTGGGGGAGAGGCTCGGGTTAATGGGACCATTCTGGGATGGGAAGGGGACACCTACGTGTGTTGAAGGGCAGAGCCTGCAAGGAGGGCTGGAGATTTGGGGTAAGGCTGGCAGGTGCCAGGGCAAAGCTTTCTGTCAACGCTTTGCTATGATAAAGGAGAAATGGCATTTTCTTGCCACCTAGCCAATAAGCCAGATCAAAAGAGACAGGAGTTGCTCTTTGTGTGTGCGTGTGTGATGCACACATGTGTTCGCTGCTAATCCAATAAAGCAAATATGTGACCTGTGGAATGACCCAAAGCTGCTACAATAAATAGTGCTATAGATCACTCATGTATTTTCCTTTCTTTTGCATTTCCTTTATCAAGGCCAATTTCAACTGTCGTCTAAGCGGAGTATGCCTTCCACAAACATAGTTGACGTGTGGACAGGCAAACTAGATTCACCCATTTGGTCTTTTTTATGATAGAAAAAAAACCCCCACACAACCCCAAAAAACTGGCAATGAAAATGTTTCCTTTTATATGTCATTATGTTTATTGCAAAGAGTGACAATTCAGGCCTGGGTAAATGCCCAATGCACGTAGGTAAAGCTGATGTTGACAGGGTGGGCAAAGCAACATCCTTGTCTTCAGAAACGTTCATCCTCCAAAATTTTCTGTGGCAAAGAAATTATAAAAAGAAAAAAAAAAAAACAGTCTGCATACTGCATCCCATGACATTGCCTGGATGTTAACTGGATACCAAACAGGCTCTTTGCAGTCTTGTGGTCTCAGCGTGTCCGTGTGCCAGTGCTGCACCTTCCACAAAAGAGATTGTCTTTTACATGTCAATGACAGTGGCGCAGTGGTTGTTAAATAAAAGCTGTACAATCCATAAAAATAACCCTAAAGAGGCTTCATTTTTATTTAGCTTACTACTACGGCAAACTTGAGCAAAGCTTGCTCAGTGCTTGGAAGGAGACCAGAAGAAATGCAGGAAAGCGATTATGAAGAAGGCAGAGGGCATTGGGCACGTTCTTTTGGCATTTGGTCCCTTCTCCTGTTGTTATGACAGAGCTGGTGGGGTGATGGGGTGGGATTCACCCAGTTCCCAGCATGCTCCTTCTCTCCCCAGTACTTACAGGTAGAAGGCACGCTTTAAGCGCTATCTCTCAATCTATGGGCACTCACTTTGCTAATGTCTAAATATCTCTTTGAATCAGCGAGGGCACGCCTAGCATCAGCAAAATTATCCTCCCTGCGGCCCTTAGAAATGGGGTAAACTCCTCCTGTGCTACGGTCCAGGCTTCCAGGCAATGCTGTGGAGATTTAACATGTTCTCTCCAGCCGTTTTTAAAATTCATCAAGGTTTTTCCCGGGGCGCTGGAGCTCGGCGGGGTGGGTGAGCCTGCGCCGATGGGCTGCTGGGCCGGGGGGTGCTGGTACAAAGCCACCCCCGCAGGGATATTCCCGGCCCTTTGGCTTTGTCCAGAAGTGCCTCGTCCTGTGGAAAGCACAGAAACTGCTCTGGTATAAATACATATTTCTGTCCTTTGTTCACTGTGCCTCTGTGTTTCCCAGTAATGCTGTTGCAGGTAGGAAAAAAAAAAAGAAAAGCGCAAAATGCGTCATCTTATTTCATCAAATGCTAATTAACAGAGATGGGGCGTGAAGAGTCAGTGCTGCAGCCTGTCTATCTGCGAGGCTTGTGCTTCTCCCTTCGCCACTGCGATCACTGTGTTGTGCCAGTCTCCCTCCCTCTCTCAAGCCTTTGCCATCCCCATCCTTGGCTTTTGAAAGAGCTGATGGTTTCTCTCTTGTTCCTTCAGCCTTTTGCTGGCCGCCTCCTAAACACATGCATTAGGCTCCTTATGCTTTCCCTTGTTGCATCTCTGCTGCAGTATAGTATGTGTATATTTTGCAAATATAAATATTTCATGTATTTATACTAACATTTAGGGAAACAAGTGATTTGGTATCTGTTTTGCACAAAAGGAAGGTGGGAGAAAGAAACAAAAATGTTAGAAAGCCCCCTCTTTCCATCTCCCTTTGCCTATGTTCTGAAATCTCCTTTAGAGAGGGCTCCTTCTTTCCAGTCACCCTAAATCCTATTAATCCCTTTTGTTATTTTAGTCAATTGAAAAATATGCCATTATTGCTGGAGGAAGTTTGAGATCCACTTTGAAAGGGTAAAATGGACTTAATCTGTTTCTTGTGTGATAAATCCATTTTAAGCTTCTTGGTCGGTCTGCACTGAAGATGTCAAATTTTAATGCTTTAAAATTAACATAAGTGATAGGTCTTTTAATACATTTTCTAACTTAACACTCTAAAATACTTCCTACATTTACAAATATATTCACAGAAGACTAGTACTGTTTAGGACAAAGGTGGGCACATCTGAAATACCCAGGGAAAAAAGCATCTGCTGCAACAGTGTCATGAACTGTTGGGCAAAAATAACTATTACTCACCAAATCTAGGATCCACTTCCTGGGGAAAAGATAATTTCTCCTGAAAACACCTGCAGGGTAAAGTTTATTCCCCTTCTGTCAGTCTGAGTAACAAAGTAAGGATGCTATAATAAATGATGGCAGGGCCTGAAAAAGATGTAACAGAATGGAAAAGAAATCATTAGTCCACTGCGCCAACTCTGCTGCATCTGATAATGGCCAGCAGATACCAGACTGCCAACACATCACTTTTATCCACAGGTTTATCTCCTTGTATGCACTATTTGTTTTGCTTGAGTTTTGTATTGGTTTTCTTTTTTTTTGGGGTGGGGTGTTTGGTTTCATTTCATTTTTTTTCTCTTTTTCCCTCCAGCAGCTCTGAATCTTGTCCCCTCTGTGAAAAGACTGAGATACACAGGAATACCCCTCTCTGGCTCTGATCCTATCATCTCTATCTCCTGCAAAAGTAAGTATTTCTCAAAAACCCGCCTCTGTTCCTTCCTGGCTGTGATCCTCTGCGGCTCCATAGGTAGCCCATGGAAAACAGCTTAACAAGGTTACCAGGGTGTCACGCTGGAAGTAGCCAGCAACTCTTCTCAGTTTATTATTCGTGCTGTTAAGTATGACCTGGAAATTTGTATCGTTGCGTAACCAGATGTCAGTTCCTTCAATCCCTACAAAGCCACTCTTTTTCTCCCCTTCCCCCTCCTTTGCTGGCTATCCAGAGAAATGAAAAGCCCACAACGTGGGTGCATGCTCCTGACAAGATGAGTATTGTCAGGAATATACAAGCTGTGGTTTTTTTCCTTTTTGCATCCTGAAAGTGAAGAAAAAAGACCTTTGATATATCCAAAGCTCTGTTATTCTTTTTCCTTCTTTGAGCTAATAAAAGGTATCATTATATTATCACACTTGTGTCCCTTCCATGTTTATCCTGGCCCATATTCTGCTCTGCAACAACAAGAACATAAAACATCCCATGAGAAACTCTAGGTTAAGTTTATTTGACTTCTTTTTTTTTTAACCTATGTTGTAATCAGGATTGTTTTGCTAACTTAGTTCACTGAGGTAGTTTTTGGTAAAGGCTAAGATTTGCTTAAGTGGCCAGAAAGAAAATACATATGACTGGTTTATGCCTTGCCACCCTGAATTGTGATGTTTTGTTTATTATGACTTTGGGCATGTTTTATTGGTGAGCGGAGAGGTCACAGCCTCACATTTAGAACCTGTGTTTGTGCTTTATGGGTTCTGGGATTTGCAACCACAAGCAGCCGCTGAACTTTCTGGCTGCCTTAGGTAACCGTGTGACGGGACCAAGTGGCGAGTCAGGTCCTCTCCTCTGTGCTCAGCCTGCCAGGAGCAGAAGTGTGGCATTGGCCTGTGACCAGAGGTCCCCAAAAGAGCAGATAAGATGAGGCTGAAATAGCCCCACCGCAGTGTCGTGTCCTCTCCCTCTCCTTCTTCCTCTCCCTCTCCCTCTTTTTAATGTTCTTAAATTAGAAGCTTTCTAGTCAGTGTTTGCTTTTAGAAATAAATGTGTTTGGAAATAAATATGTGTTCATATCCCACCCGGAAAATACTTCAAAGATACACAACCTCTGTAGTGGTGAATCCCATCTTAACAGCTCAATAGAAAAGGCTCTTCATTCTACAGAAGGAAAAATGGGTTTGGGATGTATCCGATGCTTTGTATTTCCAAAGAAATCAGTGTTGGAACAAAAGTGCCTTCACTTCGAGAAGGTTTTCTACCCTCAGCCCTCTAAGTGAGAGCCGTAGCATTGCCAGGTAATACCTGGAGCTGTGGCAAGCTTGGAAAGATTGGAGGCAGATTTGCTTTAAATCTGTTCAAAGGGATAAAAATTTCTCATAGAAAGCATTCAGTGAAGTGAGGGGTGTTAAGGTGTATGAAGAACAGCCATGCGCTAATTGTTGTGCTGTTTGATTTAAAAACTGAGCAATTATGGTACAACACAAACATGTATTTACTGCAATCAGTGGAATTGCAACATTCCACCCTGGATGCTAAATGTTCAGGTGTTTTAGTGCCACGTGTTTCATGTATGGCCTGAGTCAGGGGTATTCAAAATGAGCTCGGTCTGAAGTTTTTCACACGCATTGTGTGTCCACAGCAGATGCTAAATTCAAAGCAACATCTAAGAATAAATGAATTCTCATTAACCTAATGGGTTGCACCTATTTCACAGTGGGGAAAACTGAGGCCCAGAGCGTTCAGTGGCAGCATTATTCCACTCAAGCCGCAGCAACCACCAGGCTGATGATTTTCTGACACTCACTCCTAAATTCTATTTATCTGATGATATTTTATGTCGCTAATACTAATGGTAACAATGCTGGTGCAGCCGTTCCCTCCCAAAAGAAATATTATTGTGTATCTACTACAACAACGAATCCCTATTGACCAGCATTAACTGGTAAATATCCTTTAATTTTTTTCTAAATTCAGCAAGTTCAGTTTTGAAAGAGTCCTTCTATTAAATACCATTTTTTTCCAGGCCTTGGTGGGATGGATAAAGAACTGCATCAGTCTATAAAATCACTCTGGGGAAACCCTGGTTCGGTTCTTACCTCCAGTTGTTTTTTCGAGGTAGTGTGGAATAATACTGAGGATCAGCTCTTTGACCTCAATCTTTTTTTTTTTTTTCCTTTAAGAGAACAAATGCAGTGAAATTGTCCTGCCTAAACTAAATGATCTCTTCACATGTAGAATTAATACATTATAAATACAATAAAAATATACAATCTTCATGCCAAGATGTATATTTTTTCTTCCATTCTCTATGTGTCCTAATGTTATTTTTGTCATGGCCATTTACTAAATATATATACATTCTTCCTATTTACTTCAGTATCCAGCTTCAAGATTTCTTGTGGTTTCCCCAGAATTACACAAATAATTCATAGCTCAGGCCCCAGAGGAACAGATAGAGCTGAAAGCCACCCGAGGGAAGGGATCACCCCCCTGGCTCCAGAAGGGCAGGTATCGATGGACTGTCAGTGCTGGTCTCACTGGAGAGGTGTGGGGATTGATGAGGAGAATAATGAGTCCTCCAAAAGGTATTTACAGATTTTTGGTGCTAATGACTTTAGAAGTCCATTAAAAATGAAAAGTAATCAGCAATGTATAAATGAATGAAGCAAATATGGTTAAAAGCATGACACCGTCCTGGTGCATGGGCTTCAGAGGAAGGAAGAGACTAACTGGAGGGGAACGGGCATAAAAGCTGTTGTCTTCTGAGAAGATATTTGGGAACTTGGGATGCAAAGGAAAAATGGTGTAGTGCTGAGTAACAATGAAAGCTTTTTTGGTACAGATTGGAATTTTCTAACATTTGTGTCATGGTTTCAGCCAAAATCACTGCAACTGGACCAACAGATGGCTCTTCCCTCCCCCCAAAAAAAGAGAGGAAGAGATAAGGAGATTCAAAAGTTTAGAATGAATGAAGAATTAATATTAAAATAAAAAGAAAATAATGAAATGGATACAATATATACCAAACCGTCTCAAGCTCCCAGGATGACAGTCCTGTCACTGGCAGGCACTGGGGAAGTCCCAGGCTGGACTCAGTAATGGATGGGAACTGGATTCCAGCTCTGGAGTCAGGAACACACGCATCGGGACCAAAGGCAGATGAACAGACAGGGTCCTCTTTGGAGCTCGGCCATCGCAGGAAGAGAAGAGCTGACCCTTTGATCCCTCAGCTTTTAATTTTTACTTTTTATCTGGGGCAGATGGGATGGAACACCCCAGTTGGTCAGGTTTGGGTCACCTGTCCTGTCCGTTCCTCCCCACAGGTGGGACCCCT
>JAOQGH010000005.1:11756071-11878934 GCA_025769975.1 Gallinago jamesoni | reverse complement strand
TCCACAAGATGCTGTTAATTTCAGAGAGGTAGAGGAGGCCTAACTACAATGTCAAATTACAGAACACAAAATTGGTTCAGTTTTACCTCAAACCGGGACAATTTGCTCCAGTTCTCTGCCTGATAATGGTCATTTGCCCATCAGCATGCACTGGGAAAGCTCTTTCCACCAGTCAGTGTACATTGGCAGCGATTCTGCTTTCCGCTCTGAGAACAACCCAGTCTGCTGTGAGTTTAGCTTGGTTTGTTTTCCTTACCCCCCTAAGAGGAGGTTGTTCCCGAAAATGCTTATAGCTGATTCTCGCTTCAGGTATATATTCCTCCCTTGGGTTCTGAAGCTGTGGTCTGTGGAAGATGAATAGCACACGAAGTCATTCCTGCCGATACCCACAATGAAACATTAGAAAATCATGCAACAATTGGCATCTCAGTGGAGAAGAGCAAACATACAGCATCACACACACACACACACACACACACACACCCCACCTCTTATTTGTGCATATTTATGTATTCCATTTTTTTTTTTTTATTCTGTTTTGGGCCAGACCCTACAAGCACCACCTGGCACAGTTGTGCAATCGGTTCTACAGTGTCCAAAAGTGCGTGTGCTTCATGGCGGAGCAAGCCCTAACCCAGGTCTCAGCTGAACTCTCTTCTTTCTCTTTGCTGCAAGGCAGTGCTCTCAGACGTGCGTGTGTGTGTGTGTGGAGAGCGAGGGATGACAGTTTGCTGGCCTGGAAGGGGACCAAGCGCTCGTCCCCCGGGTAAGCTGGCTTTGCACGGTAAGTGGAAACTTTCATTATTTACCAACCGGTCAAAATGATTTTGTTATTGACAGAGGCTTCATTATGTCATCCATTCCATTCTTTGAAAACATGGGCAAAACAGAGAAAGAGTGGTGGCTGGGAGGGGGAAATTCCATTTCTTCCTAAATTGAGTGGAAACATCTTCAGGAAAATTAAAGAAAAACCCGAGAGAAGGAGAAGAGCAAAAGAAATAACTGTAGCCAAAGCCACTTTGCTTTTTCTTTTTCAATCTCCCTTCCAACATGCTCCTAGTAAAATCATTACAAAGGCCGTTTATTTTTAAAATTGAAAGATTGGGGAGAGTCATAATGAGATATTATGTGTAAAAGTTGCACATAAATTTCCTTCTGTCATATTTTGGGCTCGCCTAACGCATCCCCTTGGCAGGCCTGAGGGAAGCTGATCGCTTTAGTATAGATTGTGTGTGCTTCAATAATATTGCCCAAGGACAGAGCTACTGGGTGGCTGAGTTGGCTACATGCTGATTTAAAAATTAGCTGGGCTTTTATTGGCCACACTAAATTGCTCTCAAAAAAAAAAAAGAAAAAGAAAAAAGAAAAAAGTTTTAGACCAGAATGAAGAAGCATGTTTTGAGCAAGACTCTTCTCCTCTGTTTCAGGAATGCAGTGTTCTTACTCACTGGAGGGTTTTTTTTCCTTCCTCACCTTTATGGAGAGCCGTGGAAGAAAGGTGATATGATTGTGATACGTAATATAGAAAAGTCCTATGTTGAGTGTTTGGTCTCTGGAGTCTTTCCTTTTGGGTCACCCTGCACAGATTCCAAGGATATGGAGTTGGACAGTACTGTGTTATGCTACAGCCTGGTCTGAGTCTCAGGCCAAAGGGATCTGTCTTCCTTTTTGAAGTGTAAGGACACAAGATGCCATAAATTTATTAGAGAAGAGTCCTAAAATATTTTTGTTATTGTGTTTGTGATTAGGAGAGTTTAAAATTTACTGTCACATCTGCAGTCTGAGATCTGTGTCCCTTTCTCTCAGTTGTGGGCTTGTCTTGAAGGCCATGGGAGTCATGCATGGTTTTTTTCTGCTAAAGTTGGTGGGCCCTGGTTATTTATTTCTTCACATTTTTTCTTCATAGTCCCCATCTCTCTATTTCTGAGGTTTTAGTGCTTCCAGGATCTCAGCTGAGGGATCTCCACAGCTGCCAAGAGCTGGGACATTTCCTTTTCCTTTCCTTTCTTGGTCTAAACCAGAAACTGGTCATCAAGGAAGCAAAGACCATCAAAGAGCCCAAGAATAAATAGTAATTCATAACCGTCTTTGCTAATATTCTTAATTTAGAGCTCTGGAGTCCAAGTCCTAGCCACATCTTCTCTGTATTCTGTATTATAAAGCACTTGACCTATTTACTTACTTTTTGACCTAGCAGGCTAAGAAATATAAGATGGAAAAGACATGACCAAAATGAGAGGTTTAAATAAATAGCTTTTAGTGTGGGAGAAGGCCAAATTCGTTGTAACTGTAAACATGTTGTGTTTTTTTTTTTACATGAGCCAAATCTGTGTACCCCTATACTTTGGGCAAATTTGAGTGAATCTGAGCTTTGCATCTAGTGTGTGTCTCAGTCCTGTGCCAAACGAAAACTTCAACTGGAACTTTGAAGAGCCGGTACTTTAGCTCAATTGGTTCAGATAGCCATCCTCCAAACCAAACTTCTCAAGCTTGCCCTATTGGGAGTTATAGTTAATTAAATTAAGATTTCAGTTGTCTTCACCGGTATCTTCATCTTTGGGTAGCAGCCTCGGGCGAGGTTGAAAGTGAAACTTGCTTCCTTTGCTTGAAGGCAGCTTTGTCTAAAATCAGCTCCAGAATCACAAGCACCAAGTGCAGCTATTAAAACTCCTCACCACAAGCTGCTCTGCCAGCATTTCTGAGCACCCGGTTCCTACAGGTAACCCAGCGCGCTTTCATCTTCTGTGAATTGTAAAAGAAGGCATCAGGGTTTATTAAAGAGTTTGTGTTGCTAACGTGTCATACATCACGCCGTTAATTAAGAGAAATTCATTTTTCCCCAGTTGGGTAGCTCCATAATGCTGCCAGCATGTATATATTATCCGTGTCTCCCCACCCTGGCCTAACCCAAACTCTGCATGACTGATTGTACCCCAGAGAAGCTCCAGCCTCTTCAGGTAATTCGATTGCTGAGTCTCCAAAACCAAGGAATTAAAGAAACCTCCGCACTGGGCTCTGTTCCCCTTGTAATTAGGAGCAGAGTGAGTGGAGCGAAGTGGGGTGCGGCGTGTACATGTGTTCCCAATCACAGCCCACACAATGAAAATGTTTTCTTTCTGGGACAAAATATATATATATATATATGTATGTGTATGTAATAATAATAATTATCCTCATTAGAAAGTTAACTCCAAAGCTCTGCGATGTGCTTTAAAAATTGGTGGGAGAGCTGGATGATGCACCAAAGAATCCCAACCCACGCAGGACCTCTCACATCACCCCAGGTGCCCGGGGCAGCGCTGGGAGCAGGACCAGCCTCTGCTGGGCACAGCACGGGGCTGACAGCGGGGCTGGACGGTTCAGGTGGGTACATCCTTCATCCATCTGGCTTCCCTCTGTAGGCAGCACATGGAAACCAGTTGCTGTTCTAATGTTTTTCCACCCAGCTTCAATTCCCCCAGCAGCCACGGAGGGATTTATTTATTTATTTATTTATTTATGTATTTATTTACCCAGGGGTGTCAAAGAAGCAGCACGCACTAACCTAAGAGCCCCCCAGATTTCTGTGCTTCTCACCAGTTCTCCCCCTCCGAGTTCCTGAGGATCGGGGACACATAATGGGATGCTGGACCATTACTTTACAGAAGGTAACAATGTTCTCCCTCAGACTGAGCCATAGGGTATAATTAGAGCTGTTCAGAAATTTTGTCATTAAAAGTCTTTTGGTGGGAAAATGCCAATTCTTTGGAACAAACTTTGCGGAGTAAAGGGGAAGGTTTCTTGTGTTAAAGAGGGACAAACCCTGGAATAACCTCTCCTTCAACCACTAGTCCCGGGTAAAGCAGAGCTGTGTTCAGGTCCTGCCTTCAATGAAAGTGCAAGTTATTTATATATATTAAAAAAAAAAAAAAATCACTGTAAACTAGTGGTGAAGGATTCTATGTTCACCCAGTACATGGACAAAGTGTAAAGCAGGGGTTTCAAAGAGCACCTCCCTGTCCGAGTGGGGATTCTTGATTATTTCGTATTTCTCAACAAGCATAATGAAGTTTAAGGACTCTCAAAAATGAGAGTGTTCCAAGATAATATTGCTAACCTGTGCAGGAGTGATAACCTTCAGTACTCTTGCTGAAGCAGCTGTACTGCTGGCGAGCGCAGGGTGCTTGTTAGGGGGAGAACTGCAGCTCTCCAGTCACAGTCCTGGATACCCAAACCATCCTGCAAGCAATTAATTAACAGCCTGGCACTATCAATGCATTACTAACTCAGTTAGTAATGACATTAACACAAATCTCACACACCACTAACTAACAATAACAGTTCACTCCATCATGAAGATAAAACTGCTCCGCTGGAGGTGGGATGCCTGACCTGATAAGCCATTAGCCTACATCCCACAAAAAATAGCTCGCAGGAGAGCATCACTTTGGTACCCAGCACTCAGTGCAGTTACCTAATCCTGCCCCACTACGGCACTGGCAGGAGTAACTCCAGCACAGTCAATCCTATTGCCAGGAACGGCAGAGCTCCTATAGGAATATCCTGGGATGGATGGTGCTAGGAAGGATGTTTGGAAGGCATGTCAGGTCTCCAACCTCTGTGCATTATAGGATATAACAAATTAAGCAGACTAGACAACCATGCAACTTACTTCATTATGTTTGCTGAGCTCACCTCCTGATCTATATATGAAAAAAAGGCTTTTTTTTAATGAAGAATTTTGCTGCCGCTCAAGGACTTTGGTTTATTATGTGATTGCTGCTTCAGTGAAATCTACCCAATTCTCTGGGAAACTCTGGCTTTGATGAATACTCAGATTTGAAGGCATTCTGGAAGAAATTACTGAAGTGGAACTTTTCAACATTTTCATAAAGAAAGCTTTGTTTCTCGTTTGAAGGTGGAATTATGATTTGAAATTTGAATAGTGTTTTTTTAGACAGGAAATAGTCAGATTCTGAAATATCTCTGTTGACCTGATATCATTATGGTATGTGTTGTTTACAGATATTACTGCAAAAGGAAAATATTTGATATAGTTCTGTTTTAAAAAATAAGCATTGTGTTGAGAGAAGTGATTCAGAAATTTCAAGAAGTCTTGAATGTAGGAAAATCTTTTGCCTCCTCTTTCAAGTGCCATTTGCTTGGATGCCATTTAATGTTGGTTTTACATTTGGCTGAGTTTCTTGTGTTTCAAAGATTTTTAGTTTGCATTAAAAAAAAAGCTTAGAAATCCATGTGGTGGCCACTGAGGACTTGTGCTACTGGCAAATGTTGCTAGGAGCTGCAGGTCCAAGAAATTAAACACAGGAAATCTAATCCTAGAAACCCAATTTCAGGGGAAGTCCAGAAATTGGAAGAGGGTGAGGAAGATTCATGAGTCACTATTGCTGGGGTCTGGGCTTTTGGTGTCAAGGAGTGTGGAAAATGAATGTCAAAGTTTAGGGACGGTGTAGCAGAGGAAGAAGGCAGTGTGATTAGAAGGACAACTGTACCAGGATAGAGAGAATAAATAGGAAGGATGGGGTTTTTGTTGATATGAGTTTGTGTCGGTGCTGTATTTCCCAGGGGACAGGCAGACTGGGCAAACCCAACATAAGATCAAACAGCAATGCCACTTCAATGCTTTTTTTTATCCCCCTAAAGTCTGTTTATTAGGAACTCCTTTAAAATAATGAAATATGGGATATCCATTTATTCTGGCTAAGTCTTAGCGTAGATGTCTGTGTACGGGGAGCGTCGCTTGTGAGCTAAAATCATGTATGAGCTCTGCAAACCCATTGGCTTCTCTTTCCCTTTTCCCAGGTAAAAATGGTTTCATTTTCAGGAATAGCCTCTTCTTTCTCTGTTTCATTTTCAGGTGCTCCTTGTGATCTGTTGCCAGGTCATCAGTTCACGAGTGTGAGAGTTTCCTTACGATGCTTAATAAGCAAAGGACAGACCTTCTGCAAAGCCACCCATTGCCCACACTTCAGCTTTCAGGAAGGTTTTCACACTAAGCTTGTTTTGACGCATCTACATTTTCGCTCTAGATTTTCATCAGAAACAGAACTGAGTAAACTTGAGTTTGGCCTGATTAACATCTGAAGCAACAGACTCTGTATCTCAGTCTGTAGCTGATGCTTGCAGCTCTGTCCACCATATCTCAAGACGAAGTTGTAATTCTTACCTGAATGCACTCTTCAGATGTGCAGAGCTATTATGAACTTTTTGCAATGAACCCTCAATGCTTGGTTTAGTCTGGTATTTTTAAACTTGGAAACCAAATCATCCGAGTTGCCTGATCACAGACAGAAAAAACAAGGCATTTCATACACACAGCTATATTTTCAGAACTGTTTGTGCATTTGACCACCCTATTTTGTGAGGACTTTTGCAGGAAGGGCTGTGCAGATGCCCAGATCTGCAGTCCATAGTCACTTTGGGAACATATTCACCGCAACTGAGCATGTGCATTAGGTGCACTTTTTGTGTGCACAATTAACCACTCCAAAATTTTGACGACAAAAGAATCATTATGTTCCTGAAAATGTTTATTCTATAAATATTGTCCTTTCTGGTTCAGTAGTGTATTATTCTCATTCCTTTTGTACAGCCATAAAACGATCCCTGCTCTTGCTTTCCCAAACTGGTGTAACTGGCATGTGGAATGCAACAGCTGGTTAACTCTGCAATGATCCAAGAGCAGCAGAAGACAAGGGGTGCAGAGCGGGCTGCCTTCTTCTGCCAAGTGTAGAACTAAGCAGCTGCTTTGTATTTTCACATGAACAAAAATGTTTTGTTAACTGCTTCGCTGCCGAGGTAGAGGGCGTATATAATGGGGCACGGTTGCTGGCCCACAGGGTTACTCGGCTTCAAGAGGCTTAGTGGTTCTCCTTTTGTTCCAAGCAGTGGCTGACAGCATCTGGGACAAATGTTCCTGTCACAGGAGGAATGACTGGAGCACGGTATTCAAACAACTTCATTTTCTCTCTATTGCATTAAGCGTGCCCATATGTGCCAAAATCTCTCCTTAAAAGAACATTCTTAAGATGGAAAATGCTCAAAAGCTGGGAAATGCCATTGGAAAAATATGCTTTCTGATCATCTCTAATTGTATAAAATAACAAACCTATAAAAGGATGGGGGGGAAGAGACCCTAAGATGTCATCTAGTTCTCCCTGATTCAAGGCAGGATTGGCTCAGTCATCTAACAGTTGTCAGACTTGTTCTTTAATGTCTTAAGTTCTCCTGATTTTTTCAAAAGTGTGGCTTTTTGGATCCTGGGAGGTTGCATTAAACCTGCCCAGAACTGAAGAGCTGCATCTTATTATGAAGATGGGAAGGTGAATGAGGAAACTACTGTTAATTAAAAGAAAAGTGAGAGTCCTCTGTTTAAAGTGAGAGTATCAGAAATGACACTGAGAAGAGAGCATTTTACTCTTCAAAGGAAATACAGCCTGGAGAAACTGAGATAAGAATTACAAGGGCAGAAGTTGAACCTTGTGTAGTATATTTGCATCCAGTGTTGCTCCTGCTTTGGTGGTGCATGGGTGCTGTGGCAAGGGTAATTAGGAAGAGGCTAATCAAAAGTCTTAAGATGTTGTGTCTGATGTGTGCTCATGTACAAATAAAAGAGATGATGTAGGGGAGGTGCTTTTGCACCCTTAAAAAGAGGTTCTGGAGGAAGTGGAAAAGCTGCACTGAAAATATTCATGCTCCAGGCTCCGACTAGAAAAGGAACTAAGTTCATGAGACTGAAGTGGCAGAAACCAGCCCAGGGGTAAGGTGCTGGAGCTTGTGTGGCCAGTGGGTGTGGTGGAAATGCTGACCTGGAAAGGCAGCTCTCCTCTGAGCACCTGGAAAAGCTGGGACACGAGTCCCTGGACACAACACTGGAGTGTGGAGCACAAGCCTGTGGTCACTGAACTCATGAAATTCAGAAGTAAATTAAGTGGATCTAATTGGGCTGTGTGAGACACGCTGTGTGTAACTTCGGGTGCCTGTGAGGTTGGGTGCTGACAGCAAGCTCGACAAAGTCAGGGGATTGCAGATGGGAAGGAAACATTTGCTTACAATATGATGTGAGGAAATGGGACAGCCTTCACCCCCATGGGCATGTGGCAGGGAATCATGAAACACCAGGTTTCAAGTGTAGTATTTGCATTTATCTCCCAAACTTTGCTGTGTGCACTCTGATGTGCAGGGCAAGACCTGCTGAATTCTAGACAAAGACAAGGCAATTAGAGAGAGATCCAATTGTAATGCTTAATGTCGGTGCTTTGTCTTCTGCTTATTCATAGACTTCTGTTTAAAGTCATCTTTGAGTTTCACTTGCTAAACAAACCTTTCTTATTCATAAGTCTTTCTGTTCTGAAGGATGGAGGAGGAGTGAAGCAGGGTGAGGCTGATAAACAGGGTGAACTGTATTTGGGAAGGCAACGACTCTCTTTGCAGAGATAGGAGCTCCTTGAGGAATATGGACCCAGGAGTGTGTTTAGGGAAACCAGGGGATAGACAGCATTTGCAGCCAGACTGGAATGGGTCAGTGAGGGGGTTGTCAAGGCCAAGTGCCAAGTCTAGGAAACACTCAGGCAGACAGAACTCATGGTGATTTATCCTAGTCTTCACGCCTCAGGACCTCATCCCATTCTCATCAGGCTGCTCTGAAGAAATATCTGTGGGTATTTGAGAAACGTTTGGATGCTTTTGTGATGAGCCTATTGAAAAATCCGTGAGGAAATGAATAATTCTGTACTTGATGGAGGGTTTGAAAGATGTGCCATATATATATAGTTCATGGAGCCCTGTGTTTAGGCACAGGAAACATAGAATATGGAGTAGCTGCTCCTTCAGAGAGAAGTGTCAGACCTATATCCTGGAAAAGTTGAGAGAGCTTTGGAGAAAACTGGTGTATGACCAGCTACTGAAGGGGCTGTGTCATAGCACGCGTGCCCCAGTGGCTCAGGATGCTGTTTCCCCCTATCTGCTGTGGTCAGCAGGACCACTCCTCTGCCTCCTCTTTACCTGTGACACCAAGGATTTAGAGACAAGAGCAGCCTGTGTCTGACCAAAGGGATTATGAGCAGAGCAAAAGCTGAGACAACCTTGCCTTAATCATGAAAGAGAAAGTTCAAAAGGAGATCATTTTATTTTCCTAACATTAAGTAAAAAATCCTAGTGGAGGGCCTGATTACTCTCACATATTCCTTTCTTGCTTTTAGATATGGAGATGTAACTCCAAAAGAACCTGATGTTGCAAACATTTGGAAATCACAGGTAATGTGATTTCCAGAAGTTGGTGTAGGGGTTTGGGTTAAAAACTGCAAGAGCTGTGTGTTCAAACACACCAGTTCTGGATCCAATTCTCACAGCTCCGTTATGCTCTGAGGAACAAAAATCTTTTTTTCTCTTTATGTAACGCTGAGAAGTTGAACTGCCAAAATTGCTGTCAGAGGCATGCCACAGTTTTCAGAAAAATGGTATTTGTTTAGCTTTATGTATATTGAGGAGCTTCTCTGAGGACTTCACTGCCATGGTCTTAAGGTTAAGCCCAAACTGAGCATCATCAAATAAGGGGATTCAGCATGGGTTTGGGTAAACTTCAACAATTAACTCTGAAGCTTTGGTGGATCTTCAGATGTTTGTTTGTTAGAACTTAGCCCTCAAATTAAATGGCAGCTCCGAGCATCTCCCACAGTATGGAGGACTTCTCACATCCAGATCAGCTCCCGACTCAAATACGATAGAGCTTATATTTTCAAGATCTGATGAGTGGGTGAGCCAGCTTTTTAGACAGAGTTTTGGATACTCAGTACAAATGAGTCTCAGTTATGTATCACTAACTTTTTTTTTTATGATGTGGCTCTAGGAAAAAGAGAGGGAAATGATAGTTGAAACATACAATTTTTCTAAACAAATTTCAGTTTTAAGAAAACCTAGATAAATTATGAGTCGATTCTCCTTCAGCCATTATTTACTAGACATTTTGAGAGATTATCTATTTATTTATTGCCCTCTGAGACCACTAGAGAGGGAGGAAAATGCAGTTAGTCCATCACTTCTCCAGATAAAGAGAGATGCAAACTCTTAATAGAGTATCGATGGCACCCCAAGGGGACAAAAAGAGATTTGCATCCCAGTGGCCCAGCTGCCAGACCACATAAGTTACTGCAGCAGCAGCGAGGCCTTGTCAGAGAAGGCAGCATGATGAGAGAAGAGGGAGCAAAACACGATTTGTACTGGCATGCAGTGAACAAGCTAAGCTGTGTAAAAATGAACACGTGAAATTAAAAGGATTAATGGGACAAGTTAGTGCAGGGTAGCAGGGAAAGTCCCCTGTCTAGGCACTTCTGCCAGGTTCCACCCAGACAGGTTATTTTTTTAAAACTTTCTTTCTTTTGTAAGTGAAATTTCATCTGGAGACTGCCTCATGGACAACATTCAATTCCTCCTCCTCCCCCAACCCCATCTCCACCTGGATAAGCCCTTTGAGCTTTTAAAATGTTCTTTTATTTGAAAAATCATGGTGGTTTTCACAAAAGCCTGAAATGTTGGCTTGGTATGAGGAAGGCTAATGGCATGTTAGCCATCAGAAATCATCAAGTGAGTTCATTTGCATCGAATGCTCTTCTTAACCTCCTGTTGTAAATCACTTTTAAATAGCTGTGCCGCTTCACCCCAGGGCTGGCTGCTGTTCAGGACTAAGCAGAAGAGTTTCTGCTTGTGCTGTGAAGGCCTTTGAAATCACTCGCGATAAAGATGTATAGATGTAAGGTTTTTACCATTTAAATCACAAAGCAGGCCCTAAATATTTTTCTACAGTAACATTTTGCGATGGAGCACTGCAAACAGAACTATGGAGTCTGTTCTTTTCAAGCCTGTTCCACTCCCACCTGTGAAGTTAAACAAAGCTCTGTGTGTATATGCAGCATTTGCCCCATTAGGTGGTTGGGGCTTTGGTTTTTTTTTTAGTACTATACCTGGTTTTCATCTTGCAAAAGGCAATTACAACATTCACAAGATGACAGTCATTTCATGTAACAGAAGGCTGACTAATTGAGGGAAAGGGATGATATTTGGGAATGAAAAACAAAGCTGTGACATGTAAAATTACATATAAAGTGAGCTTTTTTTTTTTTTTCCTCATAAAATTCTCAACAAGTGAACTCCAGATGTCAGCATTTAAACATCATCAGGTATTACTTGTATTACTGTAGCATCTACAGACCCACAGGGAAATCACAGGTGTTGCACACTCCTAACCTGGGGGGCACAGTGTGCATTGACGAGCTTATGGCTTTAGGTAGACACGCCAAAAAAAAAAGTGAAGACCGGGAAATGCTGACACTACTTTGGTTCAGTTTCTTTCTCCCTTTAAAAATAACTGCAACAAGTTGCAGCTGACTTAGATTAATCAGAATTTAGGATGATGTAAAGGTTAGCGCCATGAAAAACAAAAAAAAAAGGGCAAAAAAACCAAAAAAGAAACCTTAAAGTCTACAGATACAATGATAATTCACTCATATTGACCCAGGCTTTCTACTGAGTAGGTAGGTGGAGACCAGAATAAGCCTGGGCAGCTTCAGTTGACATTGCTTCTTGGTAGACTGAAGCTACGTGGACAGGTCTGCACCTCGGTACTGCTGCTGTCACACTGGTGGCTTTTTGCAGGAGAAACACCGTTGTCCTCCACCTTCTTCAACCCTATCAGCCATATTCAGCCCTCAACCAGTTGTTGTTGAGTGTGTGTAGCTGTAATAGTCCCGGTTATATCACCTTGAAAGGCTTCTCTGCTTGTCAGGGGAAGAGATGGGAAGAGGCAGTTTGAAGGTGTTGATGCTACGCCAACTCTGAAAAGTATGTTTGATCTTTTTGTGGAATTTTTTGCATCTGTTTCCCCTGGCTTATCATTTTTCTTGATCTAGGTCAGGTTTGGAGGTCTTACTGCTCCTTGTGTCTTCAAAACAGACCAGTTTGTATTTACTAAAGGAGATTTATGGAATGGCTTGAGGATTTATAAGCCATTCCTTGTGTTCCTGGAGTCTTTTTCGAGGAGGTGTTGACAGGAAACCTTGGATGGATCCACTGGGAATGTTAGCTTTTTCCTACTTGATCTGACAACGTTTTATTCAGCAACACAAGACCTTCCTCCCCTGCTCATTGCTGCCTTTCTCCATGCCCATATGTCCTGGTGGGAGCACATACAAGCCCAACATATCACCACTGGAAAACAGGGTGGCCAAGGCTAATCCCTCACTTTTTTTTCAGAAGAGAATACTTTGTCTGGATGCAAAACTAGACCTGCAAGACAAATGCTAACACAAGAAAGAGCCTTGCTGCTAAGGAGAATTAAAGCTAAGTTGGACTTGGCCAAAAGGGTAATGAGAGTCGGAGCTGGAAGAAAACATGGAGTATACTTAAAAAATAATGTTTTGCTTAGATTGTTGAACTGTGGTCAAGGGAATGAAAAAGGGGACAAGGCTGTTGCTAGGAGTTTTGCTACGACAGGGAATGTATGTGTAGGAACATCTGGTATGTTTGGTCCTAACACTCCAGGCCTTTTACCATATCCTGCCCAGCACTGCTGAAGTAAACCAGGTGTAAGTGGTTTCAACAGAACAGCCAAAACCACATCTTACTCGGAGAAATCGTGTCTTGAACATGAAGGCTTTGTTCTCTAGGGCCAGAGCTCCTTTCTCCCCACTGGTAGTCCGTGAAAGTGTTTACAGAGGCCAGCAGCCCAAAGGAATTGAATTCAGGATCTTGAAAGCTTCGGCCTTTGCAAAATAAACCTTCAAAGGAGATTCAGAACTATCAGCAACAAAATACTTTCTATTCTCATCCATGGCAGCCCCCTCCATTCCTGTCTCATGTTTATTTAACAATTTAAAAAATAAATCCTTTGCTTTGAGCTCAGGGGATTGATATTTTTAAGTTCTGTGGGTTTTTTTTTTCCATATACACATCCCATAATATTCTATATTTTCTTTTTCCTTTTCTTATTTTACTTTAACCATCATTTTCTCCTGTTGGCAATTACAGCTCTTCCTTTTCCTTATGTTGGTAACACGATAGGTGACGTGAGGAAACGCTGATGACAAAAGCTCCTACACTCCTCCTCTTTACCTGAGTGGTCCAAATTGATGCCGCTTTTCCACATGGGAGGTTTGGCTTAAAATAGATCCAAAAGGCCATATTTTCAAATATCAGCACTTACGCTGTTTCTACAGCATCTGTTCCCTGTGCTGTTAGCACTGAATTGATGTGAGCCTCACAAAGAGCGTAGTCAGGAGGCTGTTTAAGTTTCATTAAAAAATAAATAAAACCCAAATCCCTGGGATCTACTTAATTGCCCCAAAAACTGGACAAACACCAGAACTAATTTGAACTATTTGCTCCAAATTACTCTTGTGAGTTTAGCTCCTTGCTTGCTTACTGGGTAATTCAGAAATCAACCCAAATATATGGAGCAGACCTATAATTCTGGAAAATATCAGGAGGATTTCTTGCTGCATCCAAGTAGTTGGATTTGATTATTATTGTCTGATGAGACTGATTGCCAATATCAGATTATGTTGTTTCTATTCCCTCCTTGTGTGGCTGGAGCATTTCAAATGGAGGAAAAAACCAAACCCCAAAAGCGATTAAAAACAAACAAAAAATCCATAATGACCTTCAGAGGGGGTTTAAAGCCTCCTTTTCTAACTATATCTCCCATCTAACAAACGATATTATTTCTGCTATAAGCATTATCTCTTTTTTTTTTTTAATGAATGCATAATAGAAAGGTCCTTGCATCACTTGGGTTTTCTTCCATGCCCATGAACACTTACAGTCAGCCATAACCACCAGAGCACCTTAAAAGTGGAAATCAAGAGGAAAAAAAAAAAAAGCCTAATTCATATATTATCTGTTTCTCATGTTCAGATGCCAGTCAGGCCGCACTGGAGATGGTTCTCAGCAGCTTCCCAACTACATGTAAAAGGAGAACGAAGCTTTTAGCCATCATATATTCACTTTTTTTATTCAGTAACAACTAACTGGTGATCACGTGTTAATCCAGCTCTGTGCATCAGCTCTGCAGGTTTTCAGTCTACAACAGCTTCAGCCGGAAAAGCCTCTCTATTTGAGAGCATCTTCTGTAATGGGGAGCATCTTCTCCTGCCATTTCTCAGTGCAGATGCTGGTGCCTTTGCTGAGGCAGCAGGTTTCACAGGAAGACAAGGCAATGGTGAAAGACCACATCTCACCAACTACTTCTGTTGGATAAGATCACAAAGGCCTCCATGGAGAATTAGCAAAACCCCAAGAGCCAGAGGCTCTTATTTGAGGGAGATGATGACTTTTGGGTCAGCTGAGAGGAGACTAGTCACTTGAAGAGTAAAGGAGACGTGGAGACAAGGGCACACGAAGAGACTCAGCAACATCCCTGTGCACAAGGCAGTGCTGTGGCCTGAACACACGCCTGGCAAGTGTACACACACACACACACACACATTCAAAAGGCTGGTGGCTGCTGTAGGATGGAGCACCGCACACCTGAACTGTAGCAGAATTTATCCCTGGTGACCAGCCTGGAGGGGAAACCCATGCAACAGAGTTCATATTTTCAGAGCTCCCTCCATTTTTAATGAATCTGACAGCAGGAAGACCCATACAGAAAAAAAAAAATATAAATCCGCATGGATTACGTTTACTTCTTTCAGCACAACCACTTCATCAGGTTGCAAGACAAGACTACCTGACAAGAAAAAAAAAGGTTAGAAACATCTAAAAGAGAAAGACACTCTCCTCATCGGTGTTGTTGCTTACATTCCCTGTCTCCACCTCCTTGGAGCTAACTTATGGAAACCGTGCAGGTTTGCCCCGTGCGGAGGAGACGTCGTGCACCTTGCGGGTGAACGTGTGGTTAGGAGGCTCCTCGCTGCAGAACGTCTGTGGGTCTCCTGCGGGGCTGAACGTATCACGCAGGGCAACTGATTTTCGAACCAGTTCGGCATGCCATTGCTTGTGCAAAACACGTGTCCAGCCACCAGGCTTGCATAAATTGGCTGTAAATAGTTAATTAAATGCATTTGTACCCCACCACCTGATTTGCATGCAGAATTGTCAAAACAGAGTGCTAAGATTAGACACAATGTACTCCCCGAACACAATTGTAGCACTGAAACAGTCTGAAAATCTGGCGCATTGAGTTAAATTTTCACATTGTGCCTTCTTGTGTAATAACAATAATCTCCTCTGCCTTGGAGTATAATCGCAATAAAGAGCTTTTTGTGATTCATTCAGTGTTTATTCACTCAGTAAACAGCCCTTTATTGCTTTTTATACTACAAAGCAAATGAGATTATTGCTTAAATTGTCCGGTAGCGACTAGCTTCTGTCCTCTGGCTTGCTTGTTCAGTTTGTTTTTGTGTTGTGGTTTTGGAAAAGAAAACTTGTTTAAAATTAGCTCCCCAATAAATCACAGTAACAATGAAGTGAGAGTTTCTGCAGTGTGACGGATTTGTAGCTTTTTATGTTTGTAATGATGATGATATGTTTTCTAGCTTAGTTATTCCCTTCTGCCTTTATTCTCCCAAACTCTGAAGTCTGCTGCAGTGAAGAAAACCCTGAGATGCTGGAAGGGGGAAGTCGCAGTGCTTGGACTGCACAGCTGCCCCTGCGGTATTCCTGGGATGGAACGGTGCGGGAAAGAAGCAAACACAGTCAAGAGGCAGGAGTCCGATGCTCAGAGTCAAGAGGCATCAACTCCAGTTCACATCCTAATCCTACCCTGCTCCTAGAAGCTTGAGTGATTTCCTTCACTCGCCCGTGCCTATACAGTAAGGCTGGTGATGTTATTTCCTTCAGAAAGTGCCCCAAGATCTTTGGATGGCAATAAATATTTTTATTGTTCAGTGACTCTCCAAGTTGTTCCCGAGAGCACCACCTCTGCATCGAGATGTATGGTGGAGCTGCTCTGCAGGCCTCAAAATACACTGGGGACAGTGTAGTGTTGGTTATGGAGAAGAGCAAGTCAGGTGTAGCCAACGCTTGTTCATTCACTCCTTTCCTGAGTCTGCAAATGGAGCGGCCCATAATTATTCCTTATCAGGAGGCCAAGTGGTGTATTCACCAAGAGAAGGGGAAAGACTATTTCTCTCTTTCAGGCAGTAACACATTCTTTTCTTATTTCAGTCCTGCCAACTTTCAGACGTTAGCAAAGCATTTCACTGATAATTATTGATCTTTTGTATTTATAGAAAGCTAGGACCTAGTACAATTCAATATTCAGGAGATGCCAATTTTCTATGAATACCTGAGAATGACTTGGTCATTTTCCATTTCTGTAATTGCTTCTGTATTGCTGGGGCATGAATTGCATTCTTTCAAATCTGCCTAGAAATGGAACGTGGGCAAGGGAGCTGTGCCTGAATTTCGGTCTTCTTACTGAAGCCAGGCATGTTGTTTTCAATTTGGGTGCTTCAAGTATTAGTGTCTGACTTCATTTACTCACATCTAGTGTCAGCCTCCGCACTCAAATGGATACCTTAAATTAATTGATCAGGAATTGCAAATCGGGGCTCTCAACCTGTTAAATATGCAACTGGGTCTGTATTTGCTCTAATGGGCTCTATATTTTCTACAGGAGTCTTTGCATTTAGCTAATCTTGACAGCTTTTGAGTGACCATATTTCTCCTTTGGGTAATAGTGTTTCCTAGATTTACCACCTTTTCCTGTTCCGTGTTGTTACAGTCAGTTGCCTTATTGGTTTACAGCACCTATTTTTAGCCTAACCAAGGCAGTGACACGATTCTTGAACAGAGCAGGTCGAGCCCCAGCTCCACTGAAGTCCCCAGCGAAACCTCGACCCATTGGCACCAGAAATGAGATGCTACATCCCCACTGCCTTGCGCTGGCATTGTGGTTCCACATCTCGGAGCCCAAGGACCTCATCTAGTGTCTCCCACGATAAATCTGACAAGTGAGCCAGTACCTCCTGTGTGCCCAACCTTGCTTTCTGTGCTAACCGGGTGGTTTACATGCTGCAGAGGTTGAGCTCACTGATCATATGGATATCTCCCAGTATCTGAAAGTGAGAGCAAGCTCTGGAGTACCGTGATATTACAGTTTTGACAGCAAAACCTCCAGAGGGCTCCTCTCTGAGATTCTACAATATAAAAGCTATCCTGACCCTGGGCAAAAAAAAAAATAAACTAAAAATCCTTAAACACCCCATATTTCCTGGATGCTAGTATCATCATTAATTGCCAACCACTGCATAGCATCATCTGCATGTTTATCAAAGGGGAGATTTCAGAGTCAGTACTGACAAGGAGGCAGAGTCCTCCCTTCAGGAGAGAGATGGGGGCAGACATCAAACTGTCAAGGGGGCCGTTGAACGTCTCCTCTCCGTTCATCTCACGCCAGTGGCTCTTGCAGAGGTGATGGCTCGGGGCGATGCTCTGTGCTTTCCAAGCCCGCGCTGGGAGCAACGTGCTCCCTCGCAGGCAGTGTGTGCATCACCCCCATGCCTTCCATGCCAGCAGCAAGAAGTTTCCCCGTGAGGCTTCTGCCAGCTCTGGTGTTGGCTCCGGCGTGGATGTGACACATTTGGTTTCACCTGGTAGGAACACACCCTGCCTCACAGTTTCCATGCGTAAGAAACTCACAAAGTGCATGGCCTCAGCTATGATTAGATTTTCGTTTCACAGGACAACAGTGATTTATGAAGCATATTTTCATGTGGTAACCAGAAAAACTTTCTGTTTGATGATTGGACGGTGTGCTTTCCTTTATCAAACCTGCTTGAAAACCTGTTATTGTTTTAAGAATACATTCTCACAAGAGATTTGTTGCTTTAACCACATTTCATTTTAAAGGAACTCCGCTCTGCTTTGCCAAAGCTTTCAGGTTGCTGGAAGAAGCGTGGGGTTCGTTGGAACAAGGTGAGGAAACACGAGCTGATGGTCAACACGCCAAGCAGGAGCTTGTAAGTGTTTCTTTAATTACCAGCCCCAACACTGGGGTTTTGAGTGCCCTTGAGCAAGTCACTTTGCCTCCATGTGTGTCAGCTCCTCGTCCCAAAAAGGAGAATGGCCCTATTCATTTTCCCTTGCAGTACTCAGCCTGTTTACCTCTTAGGGCTCTTCATCAGAGGCTCTGGTTCTCACTGGGGCTTGCTGGGTGCCCAGCATGGTGAGGGTATGCAGGCCTGGCTGTCCCAGAATATTAATTAATCTTTCAAATAAATAATGTCAAAGAAATATTAATTAATCATTTATCCAGAAAAAAAGCTCACCATGGACACTCTCAGTACAGCCTTGGAGCTGCTGGAAATGCACTGTCTTTTCCAACATGGCCCATGGACATGATTAAAAGAACCGCCTCAAATCATCCCAACTTTCTCACTATTAAACAGCAGCTACAGCTCCTTCTCTTTTTGATTTTCTTTTCTTATTTTTTTTTCTTTTTTCCTTTTTTTTAACCTGGCAGCCTTAGTCAATAAGCCATAAGCGCCTAGCTAAGAAGAACTGCTGTCATCAGACAAAAAGGCCTCCAAGTCCACATCCCTAACAACCTATTTTAATAACAAGAGCAATAACGGGATTTATTATGCATGCGGCTTTCTGCAATCATTTCTGAAGAGAAAATTAGTTTGAAGCCTCAGGCGACAGTTGAACTCTCAGAGGCGCCTAAAATAAAATAAGGGGGGGGGGGGAAGGGGAAGGGAGGGGGGCTGAAAAAATAATAACTGGGGAAAAAAAGTATGATGAGAAAAGTTATTGGAGCAAGCAGGCCGGTAAACTTTATCTGTGACTTGCCCTTGTCCTGGTCTCTGGCAGCCGAGTGGGTTTGCTGGGCTGCGTGGCCGGGCCACCTGGGCTACTGATGGCACGGCCCTGGCACCTCAATTTACTGCCCAGGTGGAGCAGTGATAAATTTCAGAGGGGCTCTGTGCCGAGGAGTAAATCTCAGCATAGCCAGGGGGTTAAAAGGGAAAAAAAGGAAAAAAAAAAGGAAAAAATTTCAAAAAGAATAGGAGGACAGGGGCTGGGTGTGCTGCTGGGGGCAGGAGGGGTAAGAGCCACCATCTGGATGTTAGGGGCAGGAACAAATCCAGCACTCGGGCAATGTCTTGAGCTGTGCAGGTGTCTGCCCTGGAGACCCACTGCCACCACATCCACACTCGCCCCTTTGCACCCACCAAAAATCACCTCTCTTCCCAACCAGCTCCAGGTCCACCTTGAAACAGAGGTGTAGGGACCAGTATCAGCCTCCTGTGAGAGGCCAGCAGTATCCTCAAAGTCCTTCCGCTGGTTGTAGGGAGAGGGGTTGAAATCTGGGAATGGGAGGAGGACACAGTTCCATTTCACACCAGTGACTTTGGGCTTTTCTCTCACCAGGGGGAGGTCAAGCTGTAAGCTGGTTCCTCGCAGATGTGCTGTTTCTCTCCCGTTCTGCACCCGCAGAGCCTGTGCCCAGACCTCTCCTCCCTCCTCAGCCTGGTCCCATGGCGTGCAGCGTGGTGCTGCAGGTAAGTGGTGCTGGGCAGCTGGGACAGGCTGGGGTATAGCCTGAAACCCAGGAACTACTTCATTGGGGTGACACCAGGAGCTGCCTCTCAAGAGGTGCCCCATGCAGCCCTGTGCTGTGCAGGAAGGTGTCAACCTCCAGCAGGGATCCAGGGAGAAAAAACCCAGTGTTTAAGGGGCAAGGCTGGCTTCCCACTTGCCCTGCTGATGTTCATCCCAACGTAGGGTGAACCAGCAGCCAACCCAGGGGCCCATCAACATACAATTGTGCAACATCCAGGGAAAAGAGTCTGTTTGTGTATGTGTGTGTGTGTGTCCCCATCTAAGACAGAGCATGTAGGACTGAGGGCTGTCTTTTTTTTTTTAATTCTGGAAGATTTCCCCCCCCCCTTCCCAAGGCAATGCATGAACTTAAGAGCTGGAAATGGTGTGGACCCAGCTGACTGAGACCAGTAATCTCAAACCTGCTATTAGATGCTCCTGCTTTTTGGGCTCTGGTTTGAGGACACATTAGTTTACTTCAGCTCTGGAGTTTGAGGCCGCTCCTTTTGAACTGTAAGGGGTGGCCAAAGAAAATAATGTGTGGTTATTGTTTAAAAAGTCATCATACCAGAAAAGTATATGATCACTTAAAGGCAACATCAGAGAGTGGGGTCTTCTGCTGGCTAACCAGGGCTAACCAAATAATTCCATAGTGATATTTATGGCTTGTATATAAAAAAGAAAATGGTCTGAAATCCTGTGGCTGCTTGGTGCCCACGTCTTTAATGTCTGACTGCTTATTCACTCTAGAAAGTGGGATTTAATAAGACAGTTATTGTATGTTATTTAAATACCAATTGATTATTAAAAACATATTTATTTATAACTACAAATTATAAAGTACTTGGGGAAGCGCAGCCAATCAAATCAGTGGACTGCCTGATGAACATCCTTTCCTAACCCCATCTTTTTATATATAGAAAAGAGGTTGACTTATGCAGCGGGAATAAAACTAACTTAACTGCCTTTATGGGTCATTTCTTTCTTTGATGAATACTTGTAACCCCCCCTTAACGGTAATAGGACCTTTGCTTTCCAACTGAGCAGAAAATAAACAGACCTCACTGTAGGGGCTCTATTGCCTTTTGGGGGGCTCCGAGCAAGGTTAAGCAGAGGCGGATGAAATGTTCTCTGCTTTAATAAAGCATGCCTAAAATATTCCTGAATAAGATCCTTTTTCCCTGTTTCCTGACAAATGCTGGACCCAGAGGGTCCCGCCGGTTGCAGCGGTGCCTGCCAGCAAAGAGAAACCCCATTATACAGCGGCAGAGTCCCACCCCCAGGTCCTCACACCAGAAGGCTGCACTGATAATGAATAGATCTTCTCTAGAGTTTTTTTCGCAGCAGTCTTTTAAGATTTTTTTTTCTCTTACACATATGTTCCCGGTCTTCTTTGGTGGCTTTTGCATCTGAGAGAATAGACATGTTGAAAGCTAGAAGAAATGAGGAATGTTCATCCCATCTTTCCCCTCCCTTTTGATTTGTTCCCTGCCCCCTCCCCTTTTTTGTTTTAACTTTTTTTTTTTTTTTCCTGGTTAAATTATATGATTAATGAAAGTTGAACAAAAAAACAACAAAAAAAAGGTAGCTCTTTCCCGACTCCTTTTCCAAATGCAAAGTGCAGCTGCTGCTGCAGATACAGGTTCTGCGACTCCAACAAGCTTTCACAGCACAGCAGGCCTGACTCGCAGCCAAAAAAGAGAAAATCTGATACGGTATTTATGTCTCTATTCAAGGAAATTAACCCAAAACAAGGTGGTAGCTGAAAAAGAAGACAATAGAGAGGGGAGAGGAAACTTGTTATTTAGGAAAAAAAAAAAGGAAAAAAAGGAAGCCTATTAAGGTACTCTCCCAAATAAATGACAAACCCTTTGAAAACCTGTATCCTGGTGGCTTTATGAATTAACTTTGCAAAGAAAATGGCTTGCTTTTCCTTTGTGGGGCTCGTTAATGTCTGAGTGTTACACACTGAGGTGTCCTATCACCAGTGGGTATCAATCAGCACGACTCCCCTGCCATCAATGTAACTGCATCCATTTGCACGAGACCCAAGTCCAGGAAAAACAGACACATCCCAGGGTGATGTGGGAAAGCACCAGACCCTACTTCACCAACGCGATTTTATTTCCACAGGTCTCTCTTTTTAACCTAAGTCTTCTTTTAGCTTACTGATGTTGTTTTCTAAAAGGTATTTTTATTCACTATTACAAATTATATGCAATTAACAGATGTGTTGATTCCATCTCTGGTTTATTGTATCTTTCCCCCTTCTAGTGTAGCAAAGAAAAAACCAACCCATTCCTAAACAAGACAAGATATTTAAAAAGATCTTCAGTAGCAATCCTGTTTTGCTTAAAAGAAATGTTTATTAATTAAGAGGAATTGGCTTAAGTTATTTCCACTGACTGACACTTTGTTTTGCCACATGAGGCCAAATACTTTGAATTTTCATTTGCTACAAGGTGAAGCCCCACTGCTACTGAACTGAATATATATGATTATAACTCAGAGCAAAAAAGTGGGCCAAATCTTGCAGTTTTTACAGACACCTCTGTAACCCTCCAAGTATTTCTGAGATACCCATTCACACCAGCATCTGAGCGCCAGATGAATCATTTATTATAAATACGTGGCCTGTTAAACCTCCTTTTCTCTGCCCGCAGTCAGTGAAAAAAAAAATAATCTGTTGTCTTCTTGCGATTTGCTCAAAATTTCATGTTAACAAATTTCAGTCTGCTCAAAACCAGATTTTTTTTTCCCAGTTGTTGGTGTTTACAAAGCATAATATGAAGTCGTTAGTATAGCTCGTTACTGCAATTTCCCACCTGCGCCACTGGAAGGAAGGCTCTGAGGAGCGCTCTGCAGAGGGCTCAATGTGGGTCTGAAGTTTTTTTTGGAGTGAGATGAGCCAGAGTATCTCAATCTCAGCCTGAAAACCAGTCCAAACATCAGCTCAGGATTTTCCCCTGCAATGGAGAGAAAGAGGGGTCTGCCCAAGTCCACCATGATTTGGGTGCTTTTGCCCTCATTTTGCTAAGAGAGGTTGGTGTAAGGACGGGCTGGAGCAGAGGCTGGCTCATCATCATGCTAGTAATGTGACAGCTTTAACAGAACCCCAGAAAAAAAATATAGTTCACATCGTGGCAGGAAGCAGAGCCTTAGTTTCAGTGGGGTTTCTGCTCCTGAAAGACAAGCTCCCAGTTTGAACAGGATTTGGACCTCCAGCCAGCCCCCTGCGTCCAGCCGGGCTGAGCTTCAGCAAGTGCTGGAGGAGGGCAGGATTTAGAGGTGGATCTGGATTTTATAACTCTGGTTTAACTTCAGGCTTGCGTGTGAGAAGGAGTCTGGCCTGATTTATATTGTGCCTCTGCGAGTCTCGGCGCTGCGTTGCGGGGGGCTCTGCGCAGGCACGTCGTGCACGGCCCATCGATGCTCCAGCCGGTTTGCGGTCCAGGCAAAGCCACCTGCCTGCAGGGGCAGACATTCAGATGTGCGCTTTTGGACAACTAACCCGCACTTAAATACCATTTACACACATTATTGACATCACAGTGACATCCGGTACAGTAACTCTGCAGGATTATGTGAAGTGAAGGGTGAAATATCTTCACCAAAAGGCAAACGCTGAAGCATTCCCTTTTGTGTATTGAACATTCCTGTAGGCTCCGTACTTGCTTTTTTCAGACAATGCTTCCTTGGCTGGCTGGATTATTGTATATCACCTCTCTAACCTGCTGTATTAATTTCCATTGACTGTGAAAAGAACTTGTCAAATAAGGTGGGGAAAAGGCGGAGGGAGTCTTTTAATCCATAAGGCATAGTTCTTAAAAGCACCTTGTTGTGTAGTAGCTGCACACCAGTGAAGAATTTGTCAAGAATACAGGGCTGCTGCTAATTGTCTGAATAAATTACAGCTTTGGAGCCTGGAAGCCACAAATCATGTCGTTGTAGCACTAAGCCGTTCCTTTATGGAATTGGTCTTTTACAACCTGGAAAAAAACTTTTTAGAAGAGTGCCCTGCGGGAGAAATTAGAAGGAGAGAGAGAGTGTGTGTGTACGTGGGGATGTGAACAGCACAGCTCTGTGGTGTCCCAGCAGCCTTCTCCGAGAGCAGGGCTCCCAATCTGCTGGTACCAGCCAAGTCATCTGAAGCAGTGAGACCACAGGTAAAGCCCTCTGAAGTGCTGCAGAAAGGAGGAAGATTAGGAAAAATGTTTTGGCTGCGGGAAGGTGGTTGGCGGTCACTTCTGCAGTTCGGACCCCAGCTCATTCCTCCTAGGGCCATAAGGGCAAGCCAGCCTCAAAAGGAAGTATTAAACACGCAACAAAGCACATACTACAGATTCACATGACATTCACTTTGCTGCAGACGACTTGTGCAAAACACTATTGGTTATTTAACCCTTAAGATGATTTTTTTTTTCACAAGTGTGGAGCAACAGGTACATGTCACCCTTGTAGTACAGCCACTTGTCCATTCTGATTTTTCCTAACAGCTTCAGCTATGGTAAAAGAAAAAGGAATACGGGATTTTTTAAATTTCCTTCTGAAGGATCTGGTTTCAGACTGTGGGCTGAGTCCTGCTCTCCCTGCTGTCATTTGAAAGACTCCTCCTGAGCTCAGCAGTCTTTGGATGGAGGCAAGCCCATGTGCAGTAATCTGGTGTGGCACAGTCTTTAAAGGGGAGTTTAGCTCCGTGTAGAGAATGGCTCTTCAAGATAATTCCCAGTTCATACTGTGAACTAGACAATAAAGTGGAAAGCGCTCACTGGAATTTCCTTAAGGCAACCTGAAGCTGTGCTCAGACTCTTTCCCAGTTTATTAGTGATGTTTGGCAAAGTACTTCAGGCCTCTTTGCAGACCACAGTAATTGGTTACCAGACACTAGAGGACAAGCTGCCTGATAAAATTCGGAGTCTGTAATGAGGCAGACAGGCATGATAACACAGTAATAAATCACAGCCGTTAGGGTATATTCCTCGGACAGCTGGCAGAAAGGTTTCAATCAGAAGTGAAGAAGGACCTGTAGCTCCATGTCATACTCCCCTTCGCGGTCAAATCTCACTCTGGATCCTCTCCAGGTGTCAGGTCAAATGCAGCAGTGAGGCCCATCTTAAGGAGAAGGTAACTACAGATGAAATGCCAGGCAGGCGATGTGCTCAGACTTGTTCTTCAGAGGTTGCACTACAAAAAAAAATAGTACTTACTATTCACTTCAGGAAGTTTAGTTCCTAGACCAACTACCCATTAGTGCATTAAATGAATAATTAATTGCAAATCCTGGTAGCTGCCTGGGATCATTCCCTGCACAACCTGAAAGAGACATGGGATAAACACACACCACCGATTCAGTGAGTTGATGAAAAGCTCAGCAAAGCTGATGAAAAAGTCTCAATGTCATCAGTGGCTCCAAATCCTGAACATCTGCCTGGGGACAGCGTGGGGACAGACGTGTTTTGCACCAGTAGGGAAACAGCTGCTTTTCCCCTTCCACACCCCCCTCTCTTCTCTTCTTCAGTAATTTCCATGGGCAGGCTAGTCCATGTGCCAGAGAGAAGTAATGAAAAAAAAGCCTTCCTTCCACCAGAGCTACAGTGAATCGCTAGCTTTTATGCAGAACTACTTGTTTAGTCATTTATCTTTTAACTTGGACACAATCTGTTCCTCAGGACATGCCCTGCCCTGCCAAAACTCTTTCTAAACAATTAGCCCTCTCCCCAAATCTGTCGAATCATAGCAGATTATTCCGTCACTGCTGGTTTATAAAGTTTCTTCCACCTTCATTAGAAAAATTGGGTAGGCAAAATGCTGACATAGATGAGCAAGTATTATGAGCAAGTGTGACAGTTTTGACACAGAGAGAGAGAGGGGCAGATGGCTGGGTCTGAAAGTACCAGACTCATACACAGGGGTCACAAATTCGAGCTCCACATTTGGGTTCTGTGGCTTGTCTTTCAAAGTGTGGAAAATCCTCTGTTTGAGAGTGATCTGCAGGCACTTACAGACACGTTAGGACGTGCAGAGCAGAGCAGTCCCTGGAGAGCTGAGGTGCCAATAGACTGGTTAACTTTTATTGTTGAAGTTACAGGATGAGTTGAGCCCAGCCTCTGATGGTGCCAATATTGTTTAATGTTCTGTATTATGGATTTACCTGAAGGTGAATGATAGTCTGTTCGATTTCTAGTGTGTTTTCTTTGGCGTTCAATGGTTTCTTGATGCTTATCATCACAGTCGTAACATAAGGTCTGGCAAGGCTACATTTCTTTACAATAGTGCAAATAAGAAAGCATTAATTTTTAATTTATTATTTATTTCCACAGCTGAAGTTGAAGGAAATCATGACAGAGGCCAAGTAAAGCTCTTAAGATCCAGAAGTTAAAATGTATGTTTGGAATTTTAGAGAATTTTATTATTATTTAGGTCTGACCCTACATTTTGGTGCACTCTGTTGTTTGGTTGTGTCCATAGTACTGAAGCAGTTACTAGGTGTGATGAAGGCACCAAATATCTATGGTGATTTCTCTCAAAGACAGCTAAATCCTGAAAGACCTGGCGCGGGATTTGAGAAGCGGGGCTCTATCACATGCCATCCCTTAGGGCTGCTCCTCCAGGGCTGGACATTCCTGTGCACCCAAGAGAAGGCAGCTGTAACTTGGCTCTGCAACTAAGGACTGCAATGGGGGCTATCTGCACCCAAGATTTGCACCCACCCCTGTGAGGCAGGCAGCAGAGTCTCAAGCTCCCTACGCAACCTCCTCCGATGAATTCAGGCTCCTTCAAACTTACTCTGTGCACCAAAGTTTATTGCTCTGATACCAGGCAGGGGCATTGCTGCAGCCCTGAACCCACACAACACACCTCCACCTTCGTGCACCTTGAAGCCACCCTGCAAGCCATGTGGCTAGGTGATCACGTCTCCATCTTTATTCCTCCCCCCCAAATTGTCACTGGAGCTGGACTTGCTTCTTCCCCATGGAATTTTTTGCTGTTGGATGTAACCGTACCTTTATCTCTGGTTTCAGTTTGGTGCAGAGCAAATGAATTCTTTTGGCAGATTTTTCCACTGTCAGTGGGGGTTCTTATGGTACATTATCAATGCTCCTCGCCCTGATGATGCATAACACTAATCCATCATTAGAGCAAGAGTGTGCTCTGATGATGGATTAAAATAATTTATCATTCGAACAAGGGACTATAATGTAACACCGTCAAAAGATGGCACCATGTGGAGACAAACAGATCAACGAGGAAATTCAGTAATGCTCATCGAATCAAGTGGATCTGCTGCCAAGAGACTCTTCTGCAGCAAAAGTTTGGCAACCTGCAAAAATATCATTACTCTCCTTGCTGAAACAACTCCTCGCAGTAACGGCAGTGATTTAAAGAGTTTTCTTTTTTGAACAAGTGGAGCCTGCCATTTCCAGCCACCCCCTTTTGGGGACTAAATATTCCAGGTACAATTACAGATCTTTTTTTTTGCCCTATGCAAGTCTTAATTTTTAAGGCCATTCATATAATGAAATGTGAATATAACAGCTATTTAAACCATCAGGCCAAAGCAGGTTTGTTGCAGCATTGTTAAGTGACTGAGAAAGAGGATTTAAAACTCAGGAGATGTGGTTATGGTTATAGTTTTAGCTTTCTTTTGGAAGTCGTACATCTGTAATTCAGCACTTCATTCCTGTCTTGTGCACATTTGCTTAACTGTAGCCATATGTTTACGTGGATTCTTCAGAACTCAGTTAAACTAAGGATTAACTGAAACACCTATTCAAATGCCTTCCTGGACAGAAGTTTATGAAATTTAGACTAAAAGCAAACATTGAACAAAAGGTTTAAGAAAAACTCAGAAGTTTCTATTTCACTGCCCACAGACAACCATATTTTGAGTTGCCTCTTAAGAAATGGATTGTCAACGGTCCTCTGTCAGGTGAAACGCGATAGAAAATGGATCTGCTGAAAGAACAGATCTGATAATTTAGAGAGTTATAGAATAAATCAGGTTGGAAGGGGCCTCAGGATGTTGTTAACTATATTTTTGCCTGGAAACCAAATATTATTTGGAGTATATGTAAAAAAAAAAAAAGAAGTAAGAAACAGAGTGATCTTAATTTTTTCTGTGATTCCAGGGTACGTGCAATCTAACGAAGAAAGCACTCTATAGGATGAATAAAAGTACCTCTGTGCAACATTGATTTTCCACAGTCTGAATGACAGTGGTTGCCAGTCTTCCTATTACTGTAATTGCTGGCTAAATGAACTATAATTGTATTAAGTGGTAACTCTGAAATATGTATGTACTGTAAAAAGGAGCTGAAGCATTGCAGGCATAAAAATTTGATTTGCAATATTTGGAAAAAGTTTGGGGAGGGGTTTGGTTGCACGGAAACCGGTGCAAGAAAAGTGCAAGAGCTCAGAGGGGTCTGGTTTGGGGAGGGGGTGTGTGGAGGAGAACGTCTTGCTACAGCCCCTGGGGCCTGAGAGTCTGCTGTGCCCAGTGCAGTGAGCGTGGTGCCTGCAGCATTGCCATGAACCTAGGGATGCCAGGAGGAACCAATTGAAATGAGCCCACCCTTAGTTGCCAGTTTAATAATGAGAGGGGAGGGCTGACCTACAGGTCCTGCCCAGCAGGTTCAGCGGAGCAATTTCACCTGCAAATTCCAGAAGCACAGTGTGCGATGCGTGACTTGCCCTGGGTTTCATAAATAAAAATTACCATCAGTGTATCTTTAAAAGAACAGAGAGCCCATCCGTGGCAGTTTGTGTTACAGAAACACATCTTGGTGCCCATCAAGAGCAGTGTGTGGGCAGGGAAAGGAGGCACGGCAAGCAAGGCGGCTTCCATAGGAAATTCTTTGGGTCAACGCCGCTGTTGCATACTATTTGCACAGAGCCCACGCGTTCTGGCCTCAGCTCACCCTTTCACTCACTAAAAATTGTTCCTTCCTTACGTAATACTGAACAAAATAGTGGTGCATTACACAGTGCTTAAGGCTTTGCTGCTTTTTTTTCTGTTTCCGTCACTGTTGTCACTCTTGTCAATAATGAAAGAATTACAGTAGTTTCAATATGACTTTTCATCTTGATATGAAAACTAATGATGGTAATATTTTTAAAAGTCAGACTGAACCGTTTTAACTTCTCCAAACCAATTGCTGCAGCATTTTGGTTTGCTAAAATTTGACATTTCAGAATCATATTTTGTTCTAATTTCAGATAGGAAAATTGTTTCCTTCCTGAGCAATTTAGGATATATTTGGGAATATTTGTGGATGCTGTGCTTTGGAATGTGACTGAAAAGAGTATTAGCGAGCCTGAAAACATAACAGAAAATGAACAAAATGCTGCTCATGAAAATTCTATTGTGAAACCCCATATAATGGAAATAATATTCTCATGAAAAGTTTTCTGAGTAAAACCCCATAAAATGTCATCTCTCCTTTCTGTTAGCCTGATGCAATAGTGGGTAACCACATTCTTCCCCAGGAGGATTTGCTGCCAGTTTTTGCAACAATACTGCAACAATACATTTTATTTCCAGGGTGGAAAGACAAATGGACCTTTGTGGAGAAAGGCAGCAGAATTCCAGCAGCCATTGAAAGGAAGGGCAGCTCTGTCATTGTTTTCAGCGCTCTTGGCCGGGTCCTTAACACAGTTGCTGAAAACGTTACAGTAACATTATTGTAAGCTGCAGGGAAATAATCTACCCTCAAATTCTTGCAGGAAAGTTCCTATTTAACCAGCAGCAAATTGATTGCTTTGGCAGAGGAAATAACCACCCCCCCTCCCGCCTCTCCCTGGATGGGGAAACTGGGAGGAGGGCTCTGCACCGGTGGGTGCAGGAGGGCTCACCAGCTCCGGGAGCACCCAGGGCAGGGAGGGACCCAGGGCTGAGGCATGGCTCGCTTTGCAGCCAGAGCATTCTTAAGACATGGCAGTTTTGTGCCTGGGAAACAGCCCATTATGGCCACTGAAGCAAAGATGCCAATTAAAGCAGTCCTTGGGGCGACCTCAGCCTCCCTGGCAAATGTCAGCCCAGCGCCGGGAGCTGCCGGGCTAACGGGGAGAAAAAGGGACAAGCCTGCCAATTTCAGTGGGAATTGCATTGGGGTCTTTGAAGGGTTTACAGGACCTGAGACTGTCCCTGGAGGCTGCTGTAATAAAGGCATTTCCTCGTTGTCTTAAAACCTTTGCTTTACCTGAATGTGGGAGAAGATCCATTTCCCCGTGCTTGTCTGCACTGGGACATGCAGGGATGTTAAAATGACTTTGCTAATCCACCACAGGGATTGTTCAGGATCCAACAGTGATCCCTCAGCAGGAGAGAGGCGGGACGTGCTTTCCCATTTGTACATTGATACTTGAGTTTGTTTATCCAAGCTTCCTGCCAAGGCAATGCTACACGTGCATCTTGCGTGGATGGATGGATGGATGGAAGGATGGAAAGATGGATGGAAAGGCTTTCAAGAGGAACAAAACTCTCAAAATGAACTATGAAGCAAGGATTTTAAGTGCTGTCCCTGCCTCCCTCCCTTCCCCCTACCTCCTCTTAGGGTTTAATTGAGTCATCTGTAAGCATTTTGGTAGGTCAGGAATGCAATTAAATAGCCTGTCTATCGTAAAATATTTGAGCAGTAATACCTGATAAAATCATCATTATCTTGGAGTAATTGACCACATCAGATAATTAAGGTTCCTGAGGCAAAGCTTCACCCCCAAAGGAAGTTCAGTGATATTAGAGCAGGGCTGTGGTAGTCAAGACTATGTTAGTGTTTCCATTATAAGCCTTATATTTTAGAACTGTGTAATTCTATCAGTAAAATGACTGTAGTCTAGTGTGTATTCATGATTTGATCTCCTTTTTTTCTTTTTTAAATAACAGACTAAGGAAAATACAAAGCATTTTGGTCTAAGAGAATGAAAAATGAAGTTTGAATAAGACTTCACTTAAAAATAGAAAAGAAAAAAAAAACCAGAATGACAAGATTACGTTCTATCTACAGCGTGGTGAATTTGCAGCCTGAGAAGGGTGTAAGAATTAGCTGAACAGCTCTCCAGTGCTGGGAATGCGAATGATTTCATAATTTGAGAGCGAAGATAATTCTGCCCTTGATTTCTTCATAGTTCTAAGTATATACCTTTAAGATATATTTTTCCCAAGCATAATCAGAAGAAGATGTAAGAATTAAAGTGTAACACAACAGAAGCCTCTGGTCTCAGCTGCAGAAGTGGGACAAGTATTTCCCTCTCTCTCAGACATGATGTAAGCAACAGCTTTGTCACAGAATTAGTGACAAATCAGACATATCCTAAACTTCACTTTAAATACAAGAGAGCCATGCTGGATCACAGCAAGGTCCGTCCACCCTAGTGTTTGATTCTGATTCTGTGATTCAACCTCACAGTGGTTGATACTGGATACATGTGGAACGACAGCTTCTCAGCATCAACAAAATTTATGGTTTTCTCCTAAATTAATAACTTAGGGTTTTCTTCTGCTATATGATGCTTTTAGGTCAGAAGGTTTCTTTGTAAATAATCACTACTTGTGCCTCAGTCTCCACTTTCAAACTCAAAAAGGTGGACAAGCACAAAGTAATGGAATTTGAAGACCTCACGTCCTTTGTTCATCGAAGTAAAAGCGTCAAGGAGTAAGCTCAAAGCCTGTGTCGTCATAGTCCTCATGAGTTGTTGTCTCACAACATGGCTTGCATCTGGCTCACTAGAAGACAAATAACTTCTAACCTTCAGCATGGATAGAAGCCAGGCTGTGTCCCTGGGGCTAGGATTAAGACTTTGTTCCCTGTCTCTTTTCTCTTTAGTGGGATAGTTAGAGCAGCCATGACATCATTATCATAAAATCTGAGCTCTTCACTCTTTATCGTTACATCTATTCTTTGAATCACTCTTAGAGGGTGAGGAAGGAATTAGTACCTCATTTCAAGGGAGGCAAGAGTGATGCAGATAGATACTGACATTTTTGAAGTACATAGGGATTTTGCCATGAAATATTGCAGACCCTAGTTGACTTTGGGGGTAAAGCTTACATCAAATGAAGATCAAATGTGATTTTCTAAATGAGTTAAGAAGAATCGTGCCCAACTGTACTGAAAAGACAAGAGGTGAAAGTAAGTAGCCTGTCCCAGGATTTGCAGAGGGTTTGCTCAGATCAGGGACCAAAGAGAAATCCCATTGACTACTGCACATTTTTTTTATTCTCAAGACTCATCTCTGTTTGTCCAAACAAAGGGCCAAGACATTCCTCCATGATTTAAAATATTTTTCTCCCACAAAGTGTTGGGAGTTCAGAGCAGGATGGTGTGCATATTGAAGCCTTTACATGTTTGTGCAGTAATCACTGTTATTGCTATTTTGTGATTTGCAGTTTCTTTTCCCTGGAGTCACTCTCAAAATTCTTTGATTTTTTTTTTTATCTCAGTACTCTTTGGGATATTTTTTTTGCTGCATTTGCATTCTGATCTTTTTTTCTGAAAAGTGTCTTAATGAAAAATATGTACCAGAATGCTCCATGTGAGTAGCCTCCAATGCTGAAGATCAATAACAGTTTATTTGATCACTGACAGCAAATGCTCTTTCAATTAAGCAGGTCACATAAATAACTTTCTGATTCCAACATTATTTGGAAAGGTTGAGTGTGAAATAAATGTGATTGGGTTGGTGGTAGAAGTCCCTCAGAAGGATCTGAGTAAAAGTACTTGGATGCTGGTCCTTGCTTTATCAGGATGGTCCAAGACAGCCAAACTGGCTTTAGAAATATCAGTAGAGTACACTTTTGTACAGATCTTCAGCACTTTGCTGATTTTAAGAAAGATGAACATTTCCAAAGAAAACATTCTCATGATAATTATTGGCATTTTTGTCGGTTGTTCCAGCTAGAAACACAATATAGCATGCCCCCAAATTAAAATATATGTGTGTGTGTGTGTATGTCTTTACCCCCTTGCTTTACTTAACTTCAAAAATGTCCCATTCTGCCTCTGGGTGAGGGTTCAGCTCAGCATTGCTTGATCCCTACAGGTTTCTCTCATTCTTACAGCCACCCTCATCTGTGTCCCCCAGCCCGGGAAAGGGCTTGTACTCACAGCAACATAACCTCTCTGTGTACCCCTAGAGACACAAGCTGATGTTAAAAATGCCAACACCGGGCCAGGTCCAGGCATAGTATAAAGTCACAGCTGAATGAAACTGAGCAGTCTGGTGACAAAAGTGAGGATAGCATCCTTATAACAAAACCATACAGAACAGTACATGGAAAATACACTGAAAAAAAGTGGAAAGCTACAAATGACATGTCGTCATTGAAAGACTGGAAAAATAATGTCTGCACACAAGAAATAACAAGAAATCTGTATTTCACAGTGGAAACCTGAACCAAACAGTGGGAATTAATGATCTTTAGGAGTGTCCACTATTCAAATAAAAATCTAGAGTAAACTTTTGCAGTTATCCTTAATTCACAAATATTACAAACCCAAAACTCGATCAAAACCTTTCTGGATATTTGACTGTTCACAAAGCAATGGTCCTTGTTTCACTTGAGGTTGGGTCTGCAAATAGTGCTGCTGTCCTTTCCCCTTTAATTTTTCCAATACCTGGTTTCTGTGGAACATGTTGTGGGGGGAGAAACAGATTTTGCAGCTGCTGAGAAAAAGATCAGAGGCACCAACCTTGTTTAAAAATTCCACAATCAATTTAGGAAAAAAACAGTAAAACCCCAGGAAACTCCCCAACTTCACTAAGAAGTCCTCAGTTCAAAGATAGCTGTACTAGGAGGAATCCACAGGATCTGCCTGTCAATAGGTTTCTTAGAGGAAGAAATGTTGAGTTGTGGGTTTGTTTTTTTTTCCTTTCTCTGCCATTGAGAAACAACTTTATAACTGCAGAACAAGGTGAAACTACTAACAGGGCTGGTGAGAGAGGAGGATCAAGGAGGAAGGGAGTTCATGTCCTGAGGATGACTTGCCTCTGTGAACTGCTGCCGTTGATCTCTCAGCTGCTGAAGGTTAGATGAAAATAACAACCTTCCATATCTTTGGGTCCATATCTGCAGGGTCTGAGCAACCCCGGGTGCCACGAAGCAGCTTGCTGTGCTTTGGACCTGCACTCTTAGTTGTAATATGACTTTAATGTCATCCCAAGAAGTACTAAATGGGCTTAACTTTTCAAAGTCAATACACAGGTACAGAGCAGTAGGTTTCCAAAGCAGACCCTGAAAAAGCTCCATAAGAAAGCTGAGCTGACATTCTCATGTGACTTGTTTTAGAAGCATAGAATAGTTTGTGTTGGAAAGGAACTTTAAAGGCCATCTAGTCCAACCCTCTGCAATGAGCATCTTCAACCACATCAGGTTGCTCAGAGCCCTATCCAGCCTGACCTTAAATGTTTCCAGGAACAAAGCATCGACCACCTTTCTGGACAAACTGGACCGGTGTTTCACCACTTTCAGCATAAAAAATTTCTTCCTTATATCTAGTCTAAATGCACCCCCTTTTAGTTTAAAACCATTAACCCTTGTCCTGTTGCAACAGGCCCTGCTAAAAAGTTTGTCACCATCTTTTCTGTAGGCCCCCTTTAAGTACTGGAAGGGACTCTAAGGTCTATCTGGAGCTTTCTGTTCTCCAGGCTGAACACCCCTAACTCTCTTAGCTTTTCCTCATAGCAGAAGGGCTTCAGCCCCATAAACAATTTTGTGGCCCTAAAAATTTTTCTTTTCCTACTTTTTAAAAGATATACCCCTAAAAAAAAATCAGAGCATCTACAGATTCAAATTTCCTAAAGCACTCTGGTGGGATGCTCAGGCTTGGATGTCTTAACCACAGAGACCAGGGTAAGCTCCAGTCTGTGTGCCACAGGAGGGTGAAGTGAAGGTCCAGTGTGCCCAATTGTGGGCACATCGTGGAGGGAAAGCTGCAAGAACAAGGCAATCGGTGAGTGTTGATCTCCTCAGTGTAACCTCCTCACTTCTACTCATCTGCAGCTAGTGACAATAATGTTTAATAGTCCTTGCTGTGTTTGTTGTCTGGGATTTAAATTGCTTTCTGAATCAACTGGTACTTTTGGCCTGTGCAATGTCCTGTGGACATGAGTTCCACCCTTCAGTTTTACACTGCATGAACCAAAACTTTTTTTTTTTTCCATTTTAGCTCTAACATTATGAGTAACAGTGAGTAATCCAGCTATGACTACGAGTCATTACTATCTCAGGATTGCCTGGAATATGAGGAAACCAGCTTTGAATCCTCTTTTGAGTGCCACTTATCCCCAAAGGCTTTTATTGTCCATGAAAAACCAATGCTGAATGGCAACGCACAGAGACAACACTTAACTTTCCGGCACAGGAGTGTGATCTTCTTTGCACAAATGCACGTGGGATGAGTGCTGAATAGAAGGAAAATGAGCATGCAAATAACCCCATGCACCAACTGGTGTTTCAATGCCTGCAGAGATGGGTGTTCACACAGGATCTCGCTTGCATCCTCGTCTCCGGGTCGTTTGAATGCTGAAACTGGCTCCGCGCCAAGGTACATATTCACTTTTACACATGCACTTAAAAAAAAAAAAAAACAACAAACCCTTCCTGAGGATCAGCCTGATGTGTTGAATAGTGCACCTGGCCGTGAGTCAAGAGGCATGAGACTGACTCCCAGCTCGGTTCCTTACGGATGCTCCGTTTGCCTCAGTTTCCCTTCCTCCCCTCTGCTCATTTTTCCTACTTAGATGGAAATTGTTTGGAGCCGCAGTGATCTCTCTTTATGTGCTCGGCGCTAAGGGGATGAGATCTCAGCGGGGAAAGGGACACAGTACCCTAATCCAAACCATAACAATGACAATTGTATGAAATTGATGGGCTTTTCTGAAATTTCCCTATCACTAACTTTTATACTACCCATCACAGCTGCAAATTCCTAAAGTGACAGCACCTACTGGCCTACCATTATTATGCATAATAATAATTTAACTAAAATAGCAACAGAAAATGTGCATTACACAAAATGAATTTAAATTGATTTTTTCTTCTTTCTCAAAGCTTATTACTAATTGGTATTTTTAGAGCAGAGATTCATTTTCATACACTAAAATTAATGGGCCATATCAGCGGGTGTGAATCGGGATAGCTCCATTGAATTCAATGGGTCCTATATCATTTACTCCAGCAGAGAATCTCACCTATTATTCCAAAGAGCATTTTCTTTTTTGTAACTCACAAAGTAATTGCATTTTCAGTCTTATGTCCTGATCCTGCAAATAATTGTGCAAGACATTAACTTTATGTAGATAAGAAGCACTGCTGATGCCGTTGCAGCTATTCATATGAAGGAAGTTACAGTTTTGCAGGATCAGACCTTAAAATGCAAATGAAACCATTGCAAAATCTAATGTGCTCACAGTAATATTTTACAACTGGCAACACCTAATATGTAGTCTGTCTTAATACCTAAAATTTCTGAAAATTATGTTGTACAGTAAAATGGCAGAAATGAGATTATTTAGGTTGCTTAATACTTTTTATTTATTGTGAAAAAAGTCTTTCTTCTGGAAGCTCTGTCGCCCACATTGTCTGCAGCAAGTCTTTGAAATTCAGCAGGGGGGATAACCTTTGGATTAAAGATGTGCTTTCTTCCTTAGCCCCCAAGAAATTCCAACTATAGTTTTGCTGAGATAAAGTGTTTTGAAATAGCCAATTCACTTCCTGTTAGAAAATTTGGCAATGAGTACTGATTGAAATAGGAATTTAGACGACTTTCTCTTTTCTCCCCCACTTTCCACGAAAAAAATCCTTTGCTGCTGGGTGTCCTGGGTCTCGAATGTGCTGTGTGTTAGCTGATGTGCTAACAATCCACGGTTAAATGCTGCTGATGGTGCACAAAGATGGTGTGAGCTCAAGTTCTTTACACAACAGGAATACAACCCTTTTAAGGAATGAAAAGGAGAAACTTTGGGTCACAAAATTAAACAACCAAAATATAAGAATTATTAGATCTTTGTGATCCTATATTACCTGGGCAGCTTAGCAACAGTCCTACACACACACAGTCTTAGATCCCAGGATCACACACCCTCCCTCTTATTGCTGATGAAATACTCAGTGTGTATGATGGGCACAATTAGCATTGTATGGGCTTGAGTCTACCATGGAGATAACACTTTTTTTTCCCCAGTTTTCATATGTAATATATACATTACCATGTACTTTAAGTTTTTTTTCTGCTTTGAGGCAAATTGAGTTTGACATTTATACAAGAAGCAATAAAACTGATGCAGTCAAAGTATATTCCTAAAACAAGTTCAGTAATGTCTCTTCCAAACTACGTTTGAGTTAGTGGAATAAATGCCTTTTCATGTTTGCAGTTGAAGTACCGGCCAATTCTGCCAAATGGTTTTTGGAAAATTGCCTTCAGAATTGACTTTCCCTGGGGAAGATTTGCTTCTATGGAAAGCAGAGATACTGGGAGAATTTGAAAGAGAGAGAAAGCAAAAGGGAAGGCAGAGGGAATAGGTTAAAGGCTAACTTTAAACAGGTGGCTTTCATTTCTCTTTGCCCAAATTGCTCTATAATTTCTTACCCTAAAACTTTTTGGTTAACTACAGCAAATTTCATTTTAGCGAGAGCAGTTCCATGCTAATCCAGCTTTGCTATTACCTCACTCAGGTTGGGTGTTTCGCTCTATCTCGGCTTCCCATTTCCCAGGAGCAAATGCCAGTTTGGGAGTCTTGTAATTCCAATTCAGCTTATCCATCTGGGAGTCACGAATAATTTTGGATCCCATGGATTTTACTTTCTCTTAGTTAAGAAGGGGGAAGGTGTGGAGTTTTTTCATCAGGCAGTTGCTGTTAGCTGACTTAAATAGAGATGCCAGTTTGGACTCCCATTAGGCACCCTATTTCCCTCCCCCATCTAAAATTGTGCAGAATGGGTGCTCTTTCCCCCAGTTTTCTTAACCTATTTTGCTACCTGAAGAAGAATATCTACATAGGAGAATGCAATAGCTATTGAAGTATAGTTTAGTTCACATATAGCCCTTCTGGGCTACTTTACAAGTTGGCAAGCTTTGGGAATCAGCAAGCAGTCATCGTACAGGGAAGGAATCTGCTCTATTTCATATGTGTTAAATGGTATTTCCTAGTCCATCTATGAATGACCTGACAGAAGGTAACATATTGCAAATGTATGTGTCATATATGATCACCCCCAATAAATATCTTTTGTAATACATAGCATTTTCCATCTTGCATTTTGGAGGCGACACGTCAGCAGAATAATTTTGCACATTCTGCAACTTTCTGGTGCTCCAGTTTGGCTCTGAGGCGCAGATCATCTCCAGCAACAGGATGTCTTCAACTCCATGGGCAGAGCTACAGCAAAAAAGGCTCCAGTGAGGATTCCTAATGTCAGTGTTTGCCCCATAATTTCTGCTTTTCCGTGGGGGGACCATCCCTGACCAGGCATGTCCGTACCACCCAGTGGTAACGCTTGCTCCGTATCCTTTGCCACTTGCAGTTCCCAAACACCCGGAGGCTGCTGTGATTTTAGTCCCAAACTCCTTGAGATTTCCTCTGGGGTGTTGAGGCACAGCTGCCTTCTCAGACCACGTGAAGGTGACTGCACCCACCCTTGAGGCTCTGACCCACTACACTTCACATCTTGGGTTTGCGACGGTACCCATGAAACTAATACGAGCAGCTAGGAAAGGAGGGAGGTTATTTTTAGGTTGCACCAGGAAAACAGCTGCAGCATGTTCTCAGTGGCAGAAAAGCTCTCACAGGACAGAGGGAGGCCTGTCTTACTGCCTCAAAATTTTCCCCTCTGAAGAGTTTCAACCTTTCAAGACTCCCCCTGTGCAAACCTCCAGCTCATGTGCGCTGATGAACGTAACTCTAGAGTGCTGTGGAGGAAACCAGAACTATTTTTATTTTTGGTTGAGTAAACCTTTAGCATTTAACAGTCAGGTGTTTATTTCACTTCCCAAACTGCCTCCGGCCCCAGTAATGCTTAGCATGATCCCTTTCTCAGGGAGGGGGAGAAAAAAGGGGATTGAGTTAAATGCTCTCAAAATGGAGAGGCCTGAGGAATCACAAACTCGTATCCACTGCCACACATCCCACCTCAGCCCCCCCTCCTTCCTCACTTCGGCCCTCCTTGGAAGGAACCTGACAGGAAATATTTTAGAGGTAGGGAATTTTCAATGAAAATATTATTTCTCCATCTGCCCACTTTTCCGCCCTCGCAGGTTGTATGGCTAAGTGACATTTAGGAATGTGTATCCTGCAGGCCGCTCGGTTGCCTGTCTTCTCACATGTTGCTTTCCCATCAGAAGCACCAGGTCCTCCTGCCTCCCAAGTGTCACAGGAGTCGCTTGACCTTCGGGAAGACGGCTGGGCTTTTCAGAGTCATTTCTAACCTCAGTGGCTGCTGTAAATGAAAGGGGCTGGCCCCCTTTCCATGGGCTCCCTCGCAGCCTTCCTGGGAGGCACAGGGAGGGTGGGGTCCACAAGTGCTCCAGACCTCTGGGATAAAATAAAAAAAAAACAAAACAACCAACAACCATGAAACCTACAGAAAGTTGGCTGATATTGCACGCACGGAGCTATTCAAACCAGATGCTTGCATGCCTTCCTGCCCACGCTACCTTACCCACACTGAGCCGTTCCTAGCCTAACAGGAAGCTTCAGTTTTTTTGTACCTTGAGCCGTTTTCAACAAAAGCCATAACCAGGAGAAGGACACACATGTGCCACAATGACCTACAAGAGGCTCCAGTCAGCAGGAGACATGCTTGCTCCTTCATCCAAAGGCTGCCATGTTGCGCTCTTTTTCCTGGGGTAGGCTGAATTTTTCCAGCTGCTTAGGAAGTGTTAAGGCAACGAGGCTTGACAAATAGCATGTGTCTAAGAGGGACGAGGAAAATGACTGAGGTTAATTTTTGTTGGGGATTAACACTGGGGGAAAATGAGTAATAGCTGGACACATTTCAGCTGTCCCACCATTCCCTTTTTGAACTGGTTTTGCAAAAAGTGTCTAGCTTGTGTCTAGTTCTGTCTTGTTCTTCAGCCACGTGGACCAAAGTGGAGGGTCCCGGGGGAGCTTCTGGCCCTACATCACCCACACCTGTGCTGTGTTTCTTTGCCATTGTTCCTGGCTTTTTCACACCCAGAATACATTAGCCAATACAATTAAAGATATAGGAAAGACACATGTTAACAATTTTCTTACAGCAAACTTATCAGGTTTTTTATTTCTTACCTTTTACTCCTGTGAAGTGTGACTACTCATTGGCAAAATTTGAAGCTTGATGGCTTTTTATGAGTTAGGAGGAGAAAAATCCCTTTGGTTTGTTACACAAGTTCATCAGAAAGGTGATCAACCACAAACACAGACCCCCTCACTACTTCCCATACCATGCATTAGCTCACAGCTGTGTGGATACAGGCTTTGAGAGCTGAATAACCCATTAATCTCCACGTGGAAAAATCAATAAATTGAAAATAATTATCTGGGTATGAGAAGAAGCAAAGAATCAGACAGCTGTTATTTAAAGCATGACTTAGGCATGTAGAAACAAGGTATAACAAGACATACAGAGAGCAGAGAAGGGAGGGGAGAAGGACAGGAGGATATGAAAGAAAGAATAGAGTGGTGAATCCAAAAGTGCTGAAAGGTGTACTTACATATAACTCATGCTAAGTAACTCCGTACAAGCAATATTTTGCAGCGAGGACTGTGGAAGGATCAGAAGGGCTTTTTGGAAGTGGAAGTCACTGATGAAACTGCTCCCTAGCAAGGCTGGAAGGGCTGCAGTAGTCACCAACAATGGAAAAAGGGAAGAAAATCTCAGCCACTGTCAACAGGCTTTGTCAAGATTATATTTGTCTCTAAGCGGGCAGACAGCAGGGTCTGCAGTGAAGGTCAGAGAAGCAGCAGTGGGATGGACACAGAATGGGCCATAGCTATCCTGTACAGCCACAGCAGTGGAGACACTGAGCACATCAAGCAAGATATGGCCTTCTCCACCCTCCTGCTTCATGTCACATTGACTTGGTGACAAGTACTTAATAAAATCACTCTCTGAGAGAAACAAATTAAGTGAAGGAGCAGAACATGCCTCACCAGTGGGGAGACAAAAACAACTTAACAGCACGCTGAGACAGATCAGCAGTGTACCAAACTGTGCATAGCTCTGACATGACAGATGGTCTTATGAAGGAATATTCCAGCTGAGCCCTTGAGCGCATTATTTTTAGGCTAAGATTTAACATCCGTGTGTGTCTCTGTCCAAACCAAGGATTCTAGGTTAAGTTTTCAGTTCTGGAGCACCAGAAACGTCACAAATTATTTTGCATTGTTTATGATGGAAGCTTCATGAAATCCATTACCACAACAAATATGCAAAGCCTGAAATAGAAAACTGCTAGACAAGCTGCAGATCCCAGATGAAACCAACACAGAGAAAATTTCTTGTGGAGATAGAGACTGTTAGAGAGAAATTAAAGTAGAAGCACTACAGGCCATACCCAGGGTTATTGCTCAGGGAAGGTTGCATGTTAAATGAAATAAAATAAAGTATATTTCATTTCTTCAGAAGAAAAAGTATCTCCCCTTCCCTGCAAGATGTTGATCAAAGTATAAAGCACACACCTGAGTCTGCCAAGAGCCCCAGACAGGATCTTTGAGGGGCACAAAGTACTTTGTGTTCCCCACTAACACTTAATCCATATTCAACTTCTTCATGAGAGCCTACTAACACCTCTGCCACTCCACCTGAGGTAGGACAGTAGTGATGAAGTTCTGCCTCTCTCTAAGGAGACTACAGTCACCCATCACCATTTCTCTGCATGGAAGGATACAGAATGCAAGGGGATTTCTCACTTCTATATTCAACTAAGTAGCAAATTTGAGAATTAATGCAAAACCGTAGAGCAGGAAGGATGGTAAAGGCACCTACCTACGAGGTTGCCCATTACCCACAGTTCTAGCAAGAAGATAGATACAAATGGGCCTGATAGCTTTCCCTGTCTCTGTAGCTTCAAGCACTGATTAGCAAATGCTACCTTCTTATGTATACTTTATATTTTATATATACCTTATATTTTATATACATTATATGTATATATATCAGAAAAGGTCCCTCCCAGCTCCTTTGAGACCTGATCCTCCCATCACTTTGAAGCTGTGCTTGAGGACAAGGTCTAGAAGCAGTTGTCTAAAAGTGACTGTGGCCCAAACAATTAAGGGAAACAAGTTGTGGTGTCCTGGTATTCACATATCCTTTATCTGTAGAAGACAATGCAACTTTTCTTGTTAGATGGGAGCTGCTTTATTCATCTATATGCTCTGCTTTCTCAGAGTAATACTATTTTTCTCTTCGCTTCTCTTAATCTCACCTTCACTGACTGTTCAAAGCCTGGAATTTTGCTTCCACTTCATTTCGAGCTTCTGAAAAATCACAGTCCAGTTCTTGTAGACACAGAGGCAAACACAGAGGAATTTAAATCCTTTTATTCAATCATATGAAAAGTTTTCTAAACACAATTACTATCTTCTTGTTACTCTATCAACTTATCTTTCAAGATTTAATGACATATCTATGCTATGTCTCCTGGTTTGCAGGAATATTACTGGGGTCTTATCAAAATACATCCACTACAGGGCAAAAGTCAGTTTTACAAGTCTTCAAGTGCAAAATTCATATCTTTAGGTGAAGCCTAATCATGGGGGAGAGGGAGGCTTCCATGGCATAGTTCAGATCCAATTTCAAATTCAGGGATGTTTGGATGTTTGGTTTCAACCACTGCAGCCACCCAGACAAAGAAAGGTCTTAAATTCCAGGTTGTGAATTAATGCTCATTCTGGGGCTGTTTTGGATAGACAGCAGAAACGAGAGAGAGCTGTTCAGTCTTCTCCACTTACTTTCTATGTAGAGAGTGTTTCCCAGGATTTTTCATTTTATTAGGTAGTATGACAATTCCTCCTGCTTTTCTTTTGATATCCAAAGCTAATATATTTGCCCTTCTCACTTACTCAAAAGTGCCTGCACTTCTGTTAAGGGAAGAGATAAAAAGTCAAATACTTCTACTCTAAAAAGGCTGCTTGGAATAGTTTGGATGGATCTATTTGACTAACTACAAAGAAAAGGATTTAAAAAAAAAAAAGGTTACAATAGTAGGAAATAAAAGGACTTGTCAGGAGAGGATAAAAAGGCCAGCTGAATTATAAGGATGTAGGCTATGCTAGTTCTCAACTTGGACTCTGTGCTGTAGGAAATCAGTGAAAATATGAGAAGAAATCCAACAGGCTCCAGAAAGTAAATAAACCTGACTGTGGTATGTGAACCTCATCAAACACAAAAAACAAGGACAAAGAAAAAGGGGGTTGCAATGAGAACTAGGGTGACTCAGGCAAGCACAAGAATGTCAGCAAAGGCTGTATCAGGTTGAGGAGGAACTCTGGCCAACTCCTGTCAGCTACGGCATTGTCACTCAGCCCTCCTCCCACCTGGAGGGAGGCTGCTCTGGGGGCCAAAGCAAGTCTGGAGTTGGGAAGGGTCCAATATCTCTGCTTAGAGCAATAACTGTATTCAGGATTACCCTTTTATTGTGTTTCTACTTCACTGTCACTTTAAGCCACTTAGCAAAAATAAAGTACCATTAAATTACATGAAAAAAAAAACCAAAAACCAACAACCAAAAAACCTGGGTAGGAACAAACCACCAGACTTCTCGTTCTGAATAGCATCAAACTCCTCCGGTGCAGTTCTGTCTGGGTGACAAAGCCCAGGACCCGCTGAAAAGCACTCCTTGGGAGTGCAAGTCTGGACAGCTTTGCCAAGCCTGGGGAGCATCAACCGCTCTCCCCGAGCAAGCCAAAAAAGCCCAGCAGTTTCTCAAACAGCAGCCGGTGTCAGGCTGTTACTGAACGTACCCCGCTCCTGCGCTCCAGCCCCTGGGCAGCAGCACGGCTGCATGTAGAGTCTTGCGGTGGAGGGAAGAGAGAGACGAGAGAGCTCCCAGACTGACAAGCAGGTTTTGTGGTTTTGTTTAAGATGCTGAATCAGAGTTTCACCTGGAGGGGAGGCAGAAGGGGACGGCTCACGGTTGGCAGGTGTCTGCAGGAGTACTCCGATTCGCCTATCTCTGAGGCTGGCACACAGCACCGCTTGGCTGGGGTGGGTGTTTCTGCTGCTCCAAAACGCTGTTAACGTCATTGTCAGATGTGAACGTGCTGGTTCTTGTCGTGTGTGGCCCCACCGACAAGAGAAAGCGCCTTTGAACAAATCTGCCGCAATTTGAAGGGATAATGAAATTCGGCATCCACCCAGGCTGCTAAGCATACTGAATTACGAAAGGTTCAGAGCTCAGTTTTGCCCTGCCAGACTCTCCTTTGTGCCTCCCAGAGCAGCTTCTCGCATGGACTGCACTTATTTCACAGTGTAGGCCCAAGCAACCACTTTGGGGGGGGGTGAATGGTTGCTCTGTACGGCCACAAACGGTACAAACACAAGCAGCAGGTCGCGATGGTTGAACTTGCGATGGAGGAGTATCACTCAAGCCCGCTACCAGCTCAGAAAGGGCTGTGTCATAATCACAGAAGATGCTAAACATCCAAAATGGGGGCAGAGCAGGTTTTCGTCGGGAGTACATCAATATTCTCCCCACTGTAGTGGGCACTGGTAAACTTCTCAGTGTTTGGCAGTTCTTTGATTATTAACTCTTTGATTATTGATCATTGAGGTGTCCCTGCTCATGGCGTGGGGGTTGGAACTCGATGATCTTTGAGGTCCCTTCCAACCTGAACCGTTCTATGCTTCTAGACTCCAGCGAGCTGCTCTGTAATTTTCTGCCTTTGCCACGGATCATTCTTGTCTGTCCAGTCTTGTGGCAGCGATGGATGTACCTGGGCTTCCCGAGCTGCACTGCTGTGCCAGGTCACTAGATGGTGTGCAACTGTGCTGGTGCAGAGGAAGTCAAACCAGGAACAGGCTGAGAAGAGGAAGAGGAAATAAGATGTTTTAGTTCAAGTAGGAGAAGGTTAGAGCAGTAGCAGTGCCTTCAGGTCAAGATTAGGTGCATGAGCAGAGCCGGTTAGGGAAAGCTTTCGTAGCTCCCAGTGACAGTATTATGCCAAGTTTAAAGCAATCTTTTTGTGCCCTCACTTCCCCATGTATTAAAATTCACCAGGAAGATAAATAGTTACTCCGTTGCCATCTGTTTTTATTCTACTAGATAATGTAATCAAGACTATTCTATACACGAGAAGTATTGCCTAACTAAATATCATCCAAAACACAACCTACAGATTTTTGAAAGTCACCAGTATTTGTTGACATTTGAGACTGAAGCAGCTGAATCAAGACAGGACAGGTTACAAACCAGGCATTTCTCTGCCTCTGCATTATTGATGAAAACTTCCATGAGAGGTTTTTGTTGTGTTTTGGTTTTTTTTATTAAAAAAAGTGGTTGCTGATATAGAAATTTCTTTTCTGGATTATCTTTGAAAAACTGTAGTTCTTGGTTTAAGGATGATTTATTTTCCATGTTTGGTTTCAGGAAACTGAAAAAGAAGAAAAGAAAAAAAAGAAGTGTCTGCGTGTGGGAGAAGACTTTTTTTTGTTTTATGTAATCTCTCCTCCCTTCAAAAAAAAAAGCATAAAAATATTGCTGCAAATAGTTTTTGCATTGGCTGAAATTTTCATTAGAGACTAACAAGCACATAAATGAACACACTATCAATCAAGTTCAGTGACTTGCCCAAAGCCACAACGACAAAACAACAAAGCAAAGCACCAAGGACTTAGATCCAAGCCCCACACTCTGCTCCGGCCACTGGGCCTTGCAGATTGCAATTAGCAATAAGAAGACGAGATCCACCAAAGATAAGTAGGCCCAGCTCAGTCTCTGACTCTGCTAAGTTTGCCTCAAAGTGGTTATGTGGGTGGTGCAGAATTTGTCAAACAAGATGTTCACAAAGATCTCCCTAAGCGCAGCTGAGAAAAAAATGAAGACAACCCTACCATAAAGTGACACATAATTCAGCCAAAGTGAAACATACTGATGCAACAGCAGAGAATAACTCATTCCCCTTAGGCAAAACTCATCCAAAAAGCTAATAATGAAAACTGGAGGACTCCAAACCATTATTTTTACTTTTCAGGCCAGCAGCAGGGATAGCTTATGTGGTTAGCAGCTGACTCCTGAATTTTATTCTTGCTTCCACCACTAACTCGCTGTATGATCTCGCAGCGTCACTGCTCTGGGCCTCAGTTTACTTAACAGCACAATGTGGATAGAGAGAGATCGCAGAATATCTAACTGATACGTGCAAAATAGTCTGAATGAATACAGACGGGGCTGGATTTGAGGTAGGTGCTAGTGACTTTTTCGGAGCCTGCTTTCTCTCTGTGGTTTAGAAGAGGGTAAGAGAGAGAAATGTCCAAACGGGCATATTTAGACTGGGAGAAAAGGAAAGAAAGAAAAGGAAGGAAAGAGGAGTGATTTTTGCCACCATACCTATTCTAGATGCTGTGAGAGCTATCAGGAGCCAGCTTTCCTGATGCCTGGTGGCAGTAGCTCCTGGAGGATGGCTTTCACCAACACAAAAGGTTGTATAACACTGGTCAAGGAACTGTGGAGGCCGGAGGTGGAGGCTGTTTGAACTTGCATTGCTGCCAAAACATGGTGCTAAAACTACAGATGTATCATCATTGCATCCTCCGGCCAGGCCTCTATGGATGTAAATCACTCAGTCCTGGGGAGTCAGGGCAATTTATTCCTGGTGAGAGTGCATCCCTGGCTCACATGTAAACTACCTTTCAAGGTAGTCCCTCAAGAATTGCATCTTGGCATTTGCTGGTTCTCAGCTGATGGCTTCTAGTTCAAATTTACTTACTTAATCAGTAAAAACTTAAGAGCTCTCTCCATTCATTATCGGGGAATTGAACTGTACTCAAGCTTCTTTGCCAGGGGAGGTTTAGATTGGATATTAGGAAACATTTCTTCACAGAGAGGGTTATCAGGCATTGGAATAGGCTGCCCAGAGAGGTGGTTGAGGCACCATCCCTGGAGGTGTTCAAAAGACGGGTTGACGTAGTCCTTAGGAATATGGTTTAGTGATTTTTGTCAGGGTTAGGTTGATGGTTGGACTAGGTGATCTTTGAGGTCCCTTCCAACCTAGACAATTCTATGATTCTATGATTCTGTATCTGTTGTCCAGGCAGATTCTTGAAATCATAAAATATTACATGTTTCGCTTCTGCAAGGAAAAAAAAAAGAGAATACACCTGCAGATAAATGGGATGAAGAGCTCAAATTTGCTGGTGTCAGTGATTATGCCTCAGAAATCATGGGAAAGAGGTCAATGCCTTAACAATGGCCCATTTTTACATGCACGCTGGTCTGTAGTTTGGGAATGGAATACAAATGCAAGTCTTTCTTGGAAGGTCACCGACTTGAGCAGAACTGACCCGACCAGTTACTATTGGCTTGTAGAAACCCCATGGACAGCAATATTTATGATGATTACCTTGACAGGCTGAGTAATTGCTTTGCAGCTAAAATGCTAAAAGCAATGGGGCTGGATTTTCAAAAGAAGTATTTCATCAGAGCTTCCTAAATAAAATAATTGTGGGAAGTAACTGGAAAATGGAGCTGGTGGCTGGATTGTGTTAATATATATGTGTGTATATAAATGTACACAGATATTTCTGTATACATGTATAAATTACTGTAGATCAGGAAAGGGAAGAAAGAAATCTCTTTAGACTGAAGGATTCCACAAATCTTCCTGAATATGTATATTGCTTCTAATGTCACTAGGACCATTATTTCATTGGTAGTACTCACATACGTAAACATATTTTCAGAGACCTGAAATGCAAAAATCAGAAGAGTTATACGTGGTACAGATTACTCAGTGGAGTCTATAGTATGAAACTACAGCTTTGAATATCTCCTTTTAGAGTTACATGAATAGCAAAAATGAAGCAACTTGTTTCCTCAAATGTTTGGGTCTACAGTAAGAATTTGTATTTTTCAATGCCTTATTGGGTATGACACACACAATGTTACTGCATTTCTTTATCCTGAAAGAATCCTCACAACCAATCTACTTCTACCAGTTACCGAAGGTTTGCATTGTGGAATTAAGCAGGCTAACTACCACAGCGGCTCATCTCATTAACTTCCAAACACTTAGGGCATTAGGACAAGACTTTGAAAGGACCATTTTTAAACCCTCATGCTGTCTATGAACCCTGCTGATGAGTTACCAGCTTATCTTTTTTTCAGATACTAAGTGAAATTCTGATTTGCTTGGATTTCAAATGAGTTGTTGAGACGTTTGAAAAATAGCAAATGTAGGGCAAGTGTTGATTTGAAACCAGTTCATGAAGTTTAATTATTTGGGTAATGGATCTTCAAGATATTTAGATGTTGAAACTTCTAAATTGGCAGGGTCAGATAGACACCACAATTGCATGTGTAACAGTGGAAAATGTATGTGTAAGTGCCAAGATGTGGCAACTACTTTTACAGCAGGTGCCTAGCCAATGCACATACATGTTGCCGTGAATGCTTTCATGAAAATGTGATCCTCAAGGCTCAACCAGTTTGAATAATCAAGAGCCATCTTCATACTCAGGTACCTCTTTAATGCAATACCTAGGAATTTACCACAAGCACTTATGAATGCAAAACCCGTATGATCCTGTCCGATCATACTACACTGCAAAAAGCCCTCCAAGGAGCAGTTCCTTGTCATAAAGGGGTTTCCTTTAGTACTGGTTTACAGACCACTCTTTGCTGTGCCTTAGAGTCACCGTACCCCCCTTTATCAGCTGCTACAGCAGCACATTTATAATCACTGCATGGGAAATAAACCGTTGTCTGTTTTGGGACAAGCACTACTTTTGTGTATTCACAAATACCTCAAAACCACTAAGTAGTCATGTTAAACATAAATAACCTGGACACACAAATGTGAGCTGCATTATATGTGTTTTTGGAGTTATTTTTACAGGGTTTGGATTTGAGAGTAATCTAGGCTATTGAAGTCTGCTATGCCAAGCTCTGCTCTGGTCCCTGGCTTCAAATGTCATGCCCAGTGTCCTGGGCACTTAAAGGACTCAGAGGGGAAACATTCCTCCAATAGATTTGGCAGGAATCTGTTTATGAAAGCCAACAGAGGTGGGGGAGAAGGTACAGCTTTCCAAATCTGGGTCCAGAGGAACCTGGCAAATCTGCCATACTCTCAGAGATGCAAATAATAGAAACTTCCATGGGTGGTGAGTAAATGGGACAAGAGCTCAGGATGACTTCATCCTTTTTTCCCTTTATTACCAAGTATTCTGTAATAGCACTTGCAGGCTATAACCAGGACCGGGACCTGTTGTGCTAGCACTTGTATGGACAAGAAAATAGACACTGTTCTTGCCCTGAAAGGTTTAGACTGAGATCTTGAAAGCAAGATGATTTCAACCTTAAGGATGGCATGACAGACAAAGAGCAGGAAAAGAGGGAAGTGAAGTCACTTGCTCAGTGTCAGGAATACTTTGAAAGTCTTCTGCTGCCTGTTCTGCCAGTTTAGACTCTCATGGGTTGTCCCAGATAAACATCACTGCAAAGTGGAAATCACTTGGTGGAATCAGAAGCAGAAGCTGCTGTGTTCACTCGTAGCCCACAGAGTTCCTAGATATCAGCTACACTTCTTTATCATTTAAAATTTTATCTTTTTGGGGACTGATTTTACTTAGTATCTTTCTGGTTTCCCACCACACCCCTTGTGAAGAAATCAGACATTTGGAAAATTGTAATCCAAATAGCAATAGTTGCTCCATATCCTGAAAATGATTCTTGATGTATCTGTGTATTTTACAGTTTCTGTTTCTATCATGATATCTGGGAGCATTTGCAAATCAGTTAAAAACATCATACCGTATCAGATATGAATAACTACATTCCTTCTCACCCATCCCCATCCACGCTCCAGGCTTCCACTTCCCTAGGCAGATTTCTCAGGAGGAATCTGAGTGAATAGCTAGCCCTGCTGGGTTCTTTGAAGGGCAATACAGATTAACTTTGCCAAACCATTAGGGAAAGCAAGTCATTGCTTAAGCTGAAGGTCCTGATTAGGAAATGCCTTCACCCACAAAGGTGTATGTCAACCCCACCCGCACACACAGAAAGTTCAGATCACTGAGATGCAAGATTGCAGTTGATCTCAACATCTGTAGAGACTAAAGGAGCTGCAGCATCCAAACCATGCTGGGCTTTGTTTAGAGAGATCCAAACTGGGGATTTGGATTCCATTGCAACTGGAAACAAACTGGTAACCAGTTCAGCCTGCCGAGCAATGCAGCAATTACTGAATGCTCTCATAACCTCCCTGCTAGGTTAGTCCAGCAGCACAGTTTGCTCTGTGTTTAGTTTGCTAGGGTTTCTTTCTGGAAGCTTGAATACCACCATCTTGACACAACCCCAATCCAGGGATCTGGGGAAAGTAAATTACACCACTGAGCTGCCTCTAGCAGGTAATACTTCCTGAGTTGCAAGCACCAACTCCATGTGTCTCAACAAGAAAAAAAACACCGTAAGGTGCTGGAGAGTGGAAGGTGATAGAGAACAAGCCTTGGAAAGCTATCCATTAATACATAGCCATTTTCTTTATGTGGGACATCCCTTCTGTCCTTGCTTTGGCAAGAAACTGAAACACAGGTGTCTCATGGTAGGGCATCCCCAGAGTTATGCAGATGTAAGCTGAGACAGAAATGGGACTTGTCCCTTTCTGCTCTTGCCCATTGTATCCTGGCAGAGCACCTGCTCTTCTTTGCCTGGAGCTCCCAGGATGAGCTGGGAGTCACTCTGCCATCGCCACCTCCAGGCTTTCTACAGGTGCTTTATTCAGAGCAAGTGGGATTCTCAACTTCCCATTCGTTCCCAAATGGTCTACAGTGATATTTCACTTAAAGTGCACTGAGGTTAAGCTCCATTTTATAACATTCTTTGTCCTTTTAATGCTCAGTCCACTTCTTGAATGACCACGCTGCCTGGCCACCATGACATCGTCTCTAGACTTTTCATGCCTTGACATCTCTTGACATTGACTGTAACATGTAACTAAGATATATACATCTAGCTTAGAGACTGCAGCACACACTGCTCTCTCTAATCCTGAAATTCTTGACTTGGTACATTCTCAAGTTAGCAGCTAATTCTGATTCCCATTTCTGAGGGACACTGAGAAGTGAAGAAGCAAAATTCTGAGTGCCTCACTGCAGTGGACCAAGGGGGTTCCCCTGACTCTAAACTTCTTAACAGAAAAACATCTGCCATTCTGGGCAGGCCATCAGGAAAGGAAAAGAAAAAAAAACACCTCTTATTCTCATCCTGCTCACTTCTGTGAAGGGATTTGGTCTGTGTATTTTGAGGTCCTGAAGGATTTAGAAACCTTTTTCTTTTTTATAGTTTTGGACTGAGAATTTCCCTTGATTTGTCTCTATCTGTCTTAACAGAATTCTTCCTGTTTACATAAATTAAGGATCTGGCCCCTGGTTTCCAACCAAACCAGAAAGGACTCAAGTGCAATGAGACAGATTGTCCTGACAGGATTTCTAGCTGCATAGAGAATCCAAAGTGCCAGAAATCTTGTGGGAAGGACTATTGTCAGTGAAATTCCACCCCATAGTTTCCATACATGTCATATAAGTAATGTAAACCTTCTGAAATCAGCCTGCTGCATTCAACACTTCTGGCTATATAATAATATCATGTAATTATATATTTTTTATTTTTTAATTCTGCTTTAAACTACCTCACTCAGTTGAAATTGTGACACCAGCATTTATCATTCCCTCTGAAAGTGGGGAAAGCCACGATTCATCTGAAGGGTCTCGTCCTTAGCTGGTGAATACAGGGCCCCAAACCAGTGGTAGTTGTGCCACGTAGTGTAGGAACAGCCAGGTGATGTTAGATGCTTAGAGGGCATCCTTTGGAGCTAAAGCTCTGCCACATTAACTGATCCAGTGGAGCAGGAAGCTGAAGAATGAGCTTCATTTCTGGATCCATCCTCACTGAAAAATCTGAGCAGTCGGTGGTAATTTTGATCAGATTAATTCCTCCTATCAGAAAGAAAGGCAACGTATGCCGGTACTTTAATTTCATTTCAATTTGCTTTAGCAGAGATTTATAATTATAATAAGGAATGATTTTATAATGTAATTCTGTGTTGTCAGAGTAGGTTAGCTTTATGACCTGCTTTAAAAAATAAATGCGGCTTTAATTAAAACAAAACCAAAGAGAGAAGTACAGTCTTGTACCAACATGTTGCTGTCAGCACCCTGCTAACTGTCTGAATTGAACTGTAAGCCTCCCCTCAAAGATACCAGTGCCAAAAAACAAAGCTCATGGCATATTTAAAGGCACCGGTGGCTTATTTTTAATTTGTATCTCAACTTAGTATTGCTGGAGGTTTTCTAATAACAATTATGATGACTGTCAAAAATCAGACACTAAGGAATAGCAACCTTTAGTATGCTGTCAACTTTTACAGAAGCATAGCTGGCTGCATTAATAGACCCGACTCTCTTTTTGCTTAGCAGCAGTGCATTTCCATTACCTGAAATGGAGTCACTTTTGGTTTAACCTAGTACGAGATCAGAATCAGACTCATTAAATTTAGCCTTCAAGCTGCCATCTTTCATGAGGTAAGATGATTTTGCTTCTACATAATGGATGTCACAGAGCTCATCTTCAGTACATGCTCACACCACTTGTAATTTTCTGTATTTGCATTACCTGACATGTGAGACAATATTAAGGCTGTATCGCACTGAAGTCTCTCTGACATCAGCAAATAGAGCCGCCACACAAACCAGAGACTTTCTAGCATGCATGCACTATGCATAGCCCCATTTTTGCCCTGCTGTCTCCTTCAGAAGGTCAGTGATATTAAGCTGACGTATCAAACAATTTTAGTAACTCTTTATCAGAATTCCTCATGTCTTAGTGTTTGTCATTATATCAAGATCCAAAGAGCTGTTGCATGGCTGATGTTACATGGCTCTGCTGGGTCGATATGTAAGATTCTGAGGGGTAAAATTGGACTCCCTAGAAGTCAATGGAGACTTTGATTTTTATTTCATTAATGTTAGTTTTAATATTAATAATTCTATTGATTTCCTTCTCATTAACTTCAGAGCTAGAGAATTATCTAGGCCATAAACTACAGTTTGGGATGGGTATTTATTTTTTACTCTGTCTTGTTAAAATGATTCAGTAAGTGGATGAAAATGCAATGATAGAATTAATTCTGGGTCCCTAGTAACCAATATATACCTGGCACAAACAAGTAGCAGTTTTTAGGTGAACAGCAATATGCAGAAACAGACAGGTGAGGGGCAGGTTGCATCTTTTGCCTCCAACCCCTCTGTGCAATACATTTACCCGGGTGCTGAATCCTGCACAAAAAACCACTACCATCAAGTTTCCCAGTGAATGAACTCAAGGGAGGCTGCAGTAGCTGCCAATATTAAAGAATCAAGGAAATATATGGGAATGTAAAGCCAAATATAGAGGGATGAGTTGTAAATACGAAAACTCTTCTCAAGGACACATTTTTAAAAACCTTTTTCTACAGAATACATGGGTGAAAAGAGCAAATAAAAGACCTAAAAATTTAAGATTTAATTCTTAAGAAAAATTGTAGTTATCAGAAAAGTTAGCTCTCAGCTAAGATTGTCTAGCCTGACATTAAGACAAACAGCTTCAGATGTTATAATACTTCCTTTAAAATTGTTATACTAAAACCTGAATTTCTTTCTTCCAAGATGGTTGCACTAAAGTTGTCTGTCTTGGTGTCAGATGGGTATCCCTCAATTCTCTGCCAGATCAGAGCTTTATTTGAGAAGTTTTGTGTCTTAAATGTTTTGTTCCATTAGAGAGCTGATAAATCACTCCCTCTAAACATTTTAATACATTTCTAGTCTTGGCAATTTACAAGACATCTAATTGGTGAATATACTAAGAACCTTTTCAGAAAATACATAGTAGTTTATAAAACAGATTTGTTAGCATTTCTCTCTCCAATTAGTGCATACCTGGTCATAGAGCCAGATTTAGAAAAGTGTTACCTTTTTTAAAAGCCAAATTTTCAAGACAGCTCAACGTACAGTGTCTGACTCTCTTGTGCTGCTCGTGGCGTTGGACACGTCTTGGACAGGGGCCATCTTTCTGTTCTGTGTTATTCTGTCAAGCACTGATTCACAACTATATTTCAGGCAGTATCATGCAGTAAATAATAATGAACATTAACAAATCTACATATCACCTGAGGCACTAAAACTAGTCAGGAGGGATACAAAGTTAGTTCTAATAACTTCTGAAACATTTCTCAATTATTTGATCTAACAATACATGCCTATGATAGTTTTGTAGTTGTGAAATCCTATCAGCATCCATTTGAGATGATGGTTTTGCACTCCAACTAGGGAGAATTCTCTCTGTGAGAACATGCTTCCACAGAGCACGTGCCACATGTGACACAGCAGTGTGCCTCGTGTTCCTCTCACTCTCGTTAGTTTATTGAAATACACCATCCCACCCCCCAAAAAAACCCAAAGCAAACCCATGTTGTATCACGAGTCATTGTCCGCCAATAATCTTCCCTCTGGAAGACATGACAAATGTCTAAGCCATAAGACATTAAACTTCATCATGCACCATGATTGTTAAAATTATCTTGGGCTAGAGGGAATATTGTGTATAGTTGTGGATAAGGGGGATCACATGGATGCTCATCCTGCTGCTTGAGTGGCAGTTGAGACACAGTTCTCCAAATAAAACTATAGTCTTCTTTCTCACCATCTATAAACACTTTTCCCTTACCTCCTCTCTCAGATTTTACTGTGTGTAAGAGCTCAGTGGAGCTATGATGCCAGATTGATCTAAATATATCTGCACATTTACTGGATGAATAGTTATTTTTTCACTTGGTTCCTCTAGCAGAATAGCTTAATAACAATACTGTGGGTTGGCTTGATGTTGCCCATTTCCTTGGAAACTATGGTGAGATGCTCAATTATGGAGCTTCAGGTGATACTTTTACTCTTGGGCCATGGGCCTGTGCAATTGTCCTGCTGGTTCTAAGATCAGACAGTGAAGAACAAAATAAACTCAGTTTTGTTCCAGTCCTTGTGGAAATGTCTGACACCTATAAAATTAAAGAGAATCCCTAGACCCTGTTTTAGAAATAGGGCAAAGAAGCAGTTTGATGCTCAGTCTACATATTGATTTACACTGGATTCAGTTTTCTGTACACTTACTACAAAAAGGTTGCATTATTTCCAAGGAAGTAGCGAGTCTTCCTCTCCTTGCAGTTTGTCTGACAGTGAACAGGGTTGGAAATGATGTTGAGAGAAGGAGGAGGAAAAGACTTTTGGTGTTCTATAAACATTGTTCTTCCATTTTGGGTTTTTGGAATCTTTTTGAAAAAAGCAAAAGTAGTTGAAATAAATGTTCAAAAAATCTCAGCCAGCTGAACTCCTTTCAATTGCATAAAATCACTCTCACAAACTCTTTGCATTTGGAAGGATAAAAGGAAGAAAGCAAACTACTTCTATTATCCCTGTTCAAATGTAAGTAAAACAAAATGTCTTCCTATTATCCCATTGGACAAATCTAACGCGAGGTATTGAAGAAATTCCCCCCCAGAGCTCAATGCCTCTGTCTATAATGAAATACAAAAGGAAAACAACTGCTGACACAAGTAGACTTCGTACTGCGTGAACGACTTTTCCTGTATTAGCAAAGCAGACTACTAATATGATATGATGGGACATTACTAATGCAACAGAGTGTAGCTAATGCAAACAAAATATGTTGGAGAGCCTAGTTGAGCTGAATAGAGAATTTGTTTGTCTGGGGCCCAGATTTGGAAAATCAAAGTAAATCCCACAGAAATAAATCTTACGGATAATTCAATAAACAAGGCAAGCCCATGAGATGGACCAAGCCTTTTGTGGACACTGGAGGTACAGATGGATCCAGCAACCTAATTCCCACACTGACTTTTGAAGGGAGTTTGGTGCTTGGCTGTCCTTGGCACTTTGGAAAATCTCTTTTGTATAAATAATATATGATGATAATTTGCATTGACATAATAACTAAGTATATGTGATTATCAGTAAAGGCTGTAAAACTGCTATTCAAGTCTTTAAGAGCATTACTGTCATTGAACTCAAGGCTGTGTGTTCATTGCAAGTTCATCTCTGAGAAATAGCTGGTTATTTCTTAAAAGAGCAGCAGTGATTATTTTTTTTGCCTCTTCCCCCTCCTCCCACTCTCAGCTCTTAACGACGCTATTGCTTGCTGTAAATGGATAGGTTCGAGCAAATTAGAGAATCCTATCCCTAGTTTCAGCTGAGGGCAATATCTCCCACAGCAAAGGGTCTGCTTAGGCTTTGATGCATTTCACTCAAAAGACCGTCTATTACATTGAATACCTGCGTACTCTCCCGCAACCTCGAGGGCTGTGCGCTTCAGTGGGAGCTGCTTTGCAGCCAGTAGCAACTAGTCGCAATTTGTTATTAAAACTGCAGCTCCCCACTGCTTGCTGCTGCTGACTACCACGAGGCTGGAGTCTGCTCAAGAAACGCAGAGAAAGCAGAAACTGAGAATATTCCCAAGCTCACCTTTTAATGAAGGCATATGGCATTCAGGATATTGTTATTCATGTAGTAATTGGCAACGGCATACACATATTTATGGTACCGCTCATCATGCTTAGGAAATTTTGGAATTGCTCCATTTTAATGGGCCATAAACACTTACCTACAGTAAAAGTATATAGCAAATACAAAGAAACATGAATAATTCTTTATAATTACACTCATACATTTATGTACACACACATATAGCCATCAGGCAAGGAGAATTTTTTTTTTTTCATAATTATTATGGAGCTAGACAGCAAACTGCACCTAAATTGTTCTATATCCAGATTAGTAAATTTGATTTGTAACTGCCAAGTAAAAAAACAAATGAAAAGTCCTGAGACTTTTCCTAGATATTTGGAGCTGCATATGAACTGGAAAGAAACAAGATTAAATACAGTGTTTGTAATTAGCTGCAGAACTAGATTCGGATATTTGAAGTAAAATTGGGGCTTGACAAAAAAACATCAACTCAGGAAAAATGCAAAAACCCAGCACTTCATAGGAGTTTTTTGTTTTGTTTTTGGGTTTTTTTCATGTAATGACAAAGAGTTTTCCCTGTCTACTGATCCTTTCAGAGAGATGTGAGTGCATGATTTATATCCTTACTAAGAAAAACTTCTGTTTGAATTTGTAATTGTAGAATTAAACTTCTGCTGCTATAGCTATAGAATGATCCATATGGATATTGTAGTTCTATTTTTATTTCAGAGTAATTTTTGTTTTAAATTCAGTTGACTTATTTAAGCTAGAAATAAGAGCTCTCGTTACAAAGTAAAAATGTCACACAGAAAGATAAGGAGCAACAGTGGTTTAAACCTACACATTAAAATTTCTGCTACTAAGAAGTTGCATCATTTTGGCAATAGACTTGCTGAAATGAAAGGGTCTGCTTAGAGGGGGACATAAAAATAAATTTTATGCATCATCATTAGAGTCTGTGTCTATGAGGACAGAAAGGGCACATATTTCAAACCATTAAAATAAAAAAGTATATTTCTATTTGTTCCAAATTCAGCCAAACTCACCTAATTATTCACACATAGATATTTAGGATGTACTTTCAGGAGGGTGCTCAGTTGAGCACTCAGCAGTATACCCATGTTCCTAGGAGTCAAAAACCTAACTACTGATTTTGATAGCGATCTGCAAATGCAGACTTTGGAATTCTCATACAAAGTGTTTAAAAATGGATGTCTGAAACTTTTCTTCTTCTCCGCAAACCAGAAATTGCAGTACTTTTATCCCATCTTAATGCTTAAAGTATAATGCTTGCCTCAGTGAGGCTGGGTTTTGCATTTCTCTATTAGAACCACAAGTCCCCTGTATCTTTCTACTTCGACATCTGGTGCTGCAGGTAGGATGCTCTGGCTCACAGCATCTGCGCTGAGAAATGTTTTCTCTCCTTGGAGTCCAAGGTACTTCAGAAAAATCCTTCAGAAACCATTTATCAGACTCAACACTGAAATGTTCAGTAGAATTTACAGTGAACCGCCTTCTTTCCCTTCCCGCACGGTTGCCCCAGACTCATTCCAGCAGAGCAGTTGTTAGCAAATTGGTTAATTGCTGGTGCTTTGCTGATGTTTGCTATTCTGAATCAGGAATAGTGAATTCTTTTCGAACCAATTTGGAAATGACCTTAACAATTGTTCAAAATTAAAATGGGATTTGTTTTGAAGTTTAAAAATCTCTCCGGCAATTATTTCTTCTGGTAACTGACTCTCAGCATCCATACTTACGCTTCTTCACAAAAAGGGAAAAGGAAGAGTTTTATCAATAATGTGCTGGCTGGCAGCTCAGAAGATCTGCTTCAGTCCTTGGCTCTGTCACGAATCATGATCTTAGGCAAGTTCTGTCATCTCCCTGCGAGACTGGAGCGATGTTACTTCATTTCCTGCTTTTTGAGATGCTGTATTCATCTAGATTGGAAGCTCTTTTCGAGACGAGTTGCATTTGTAGGATTGGACAGAACCTGCCATGGTGCGGCCTCATTAACATCACAGAATTCTCAGATGAGATGATAATATTCATAAAAGTAAGTAATAGAGGTAACAAAGATATCAAGTAAAGGGGTGATCTTGCAACATTTTTGTCCTCAGACCGAAAGCAGAAATTTCAGAAATCTTGTGAAACTTGGTCTCCAGAGTTTACTACTTTTTTTTCAAACAGTAGTATTTCAATTGTTTGGCTAAAGCCGGAGAAATATCCATACTTTTGGGTGCTGACTGGAAACCTCCAGACTTTCTGAGGTTTCTCTGTCATTGACATAAACCATGGTCTGTGGCTTTCAACAATAACATTTGTGCTGGTTTTAGCAATTCAAATCCAGATGCAGCATCTGAACTTGGCAAAACAGAAGAGCCACAGACCACTTCTATCTATCTGAACGTGCAGTTGTTTTTGGTAGCTGGTTATCTACACCATGATGGACAACTGAATTCTCATATGGCTTCTCTGACGTGCAGGAGAAACATTGCTGCCATGACAGTCTACAATGGATATAAAAAAGTCTGAAAGTTTTTGCTTTGGAGTACCGTACTTGCATGTCTGGCTGGACTGACTTCGGCACATAGCTGAGTGTGCTCTTGCAGGTTTTATAGGCATAAATTCTCTGCTAGGAAAGGAGACATCACTTAAAAATTAAACCTGCCAGAGGGGAAATGAGGATCTTCCAGAAATAAGTGTAGGAAAGCAATTTACAGAGTGATGGCAAATGCAATGGTTTAAAGATATTCAAGTATGTAGCCTCACCTAGGTGTAACAGGCTTCCTCAAGATGCATGTAGACCACTGTCAGCCTCTATTGTCAGGTACCAGAGTTGCCCAGCAAAATGGCAAGCTCCTCATCTTCCAAGTGTTAGGAATCAGCAGCAGGTCTGTTTGGAAGGGCCAAGCAGACAGTACATCTCATCGGCACATCTGCCATTGCCTACAGTCTTCGGATGTGAGATGATATTGAGGCCTGCAAGGGAAAGTATAATAATAATAGACTTAACTGAAGCTTTGATTCAACTTTATGAACAGGAGAGAGGCAATTCACACTACTTACCCAGAAGCAACGCTCATGCCGGGGAGTTGAAGGGAGATATTCAATTAGAAGTATCACTTCACAAGGGAAAATTCTACCCGGAGTGAGATATGAAATGTGAAATTTCAGTGGGAGCTGCATTTTCTTTGGGGGAGTTCGATGGAGAGTTTGTTTGGGAAGCCAAGCTCCTAATGGAAAGATAACTTCATCCTTAAATCTCAAGTGATTTCTGCCAATTCATAACAATTTACACCTACAGGGCAGCAGCAAATTAAGTCCAACTACATCACTGTCATGCGAAGAAGTATTGGGTACACTGGAGCATGGAAAGACTGGCTTACGGAATGACATATGTTAAGGAAAAGAAATAAAATTCAAGAGTCCCAACTCCCAGTCGCCTGCCTGTAATCACTGTACCTTGTTTTTTAATACTCTTCCACTGCTGGAAATAAATGAATTATTTAGGTTCTGCCTGACCATTTTTTTCTTTCCTTTTTTAGCATTTTATGTCTCAGCTTTAATTCATTCCCAGTATTTTTTCCATTTTAGTTTCTAGCAATAACATTATTAAATTTCATGTCTGCTTCCGTTTTTATTTCCATCTTTCACCAAAAAGATATAAAGTGAAATGAATCCAAATGAGAGAGCTTTTCTCTTCAAACCGCTCTCAGTATCATCGTTTCCTTAATTAAGTAATTGAAGCTCTCCCAACACACACAACGTCATTCAATCTACTGCGGTCTCTCGTATATGCTGGCACTTAGATTTGTTCCTATAGGGGACTGCTTTTCCAGTCCATCAGTCTCTTCTGCATCTTGCTTCTAATAACCTCTCAGGCCTGGTTCTCCTGGTACCCCATGCAACACGGCTTTAAAACAAGGAAACAACACAAAGACAAGATTACTTCAGTATTATCCATCAGGTTCTCTGTCCTGGGGCTCGTATGGGACCAATCTTGATAGATCTGACTTCCTTCCTCGAATTTCTGGCTGAACAGTTTTATTCCTTGCTTTAGTTCTGTGTTTGTGCCTTAGTTTCTTCCTTTGAAGTGAAGGATTTTACATTATTAATTACCAAGTTCCTCCTCTGACACCTTAGGCTGTCCAAACCTCTTTTGCCACCCCTTTTCTGAGCAGCTGCTGTTTTCCCTGAATTCTGGAATGACGTATTTCTATGCTGGAAATCCTGGCCAGGAGAGTTTCCAGACCAGGAATATATTTTTAAAGGATAAACAACACACAGCCAATGATAAAATTTGGCATATTATCACCTGCGTGACAAAACATCCAGGAAAACCTCATAATAGCTGTAGGTCCCACTAATTTAGATAGAGATTCAACACATTCAATATAATAACTGCAATTGTTGGGAGTTACAGAACCATTCTTTTCTGTTGAAAGTTGCTCAATGGAAAACTGGGGTTCTGGATTCTGTTTCACTATATTTTTCAGGAAAAGGATCCCCTCAGGAGTCTAGATGATATTTTGCCTGGGGTGGGAAGGGAAGGAAAAGTAGCTAATGCTCTACGTTCCTTCTCTTCTATGGGCAATGGATCAATCTCTTCCCTTCCTGCTCCACTCCCATCCTTGCAACACCAAATACAGCGAGGGGTGAGGGAGTTAATGTCAGTAATTTTTGTCTTCCCTGTGAAATTAGGATGATAAAGAAGGAGATCCTATTGCAACTGCATTTCAAGCTTGGTGTAAAGAAGCCCAGGAGAAGGCAGAGAATGGGACTGTACTGTGGGCATAGTGGTGGTGGAGCTAACTGCATACATGGGAGGGTAGGAAATAAAATGAGTGAACTCAAAGTTGAGGTTTGAGGAGAAACAGCTAGTTAGAGTTGAATTTGTATGGAGGAGATGCTATAGGCAAAAGCACTAAGCAGGCTTTCAGGCTTAAAATCTCATGACACAGCAAATGGCTCAATATCATTTTCAGACCCTTAATCTCAGGGCCTTTGCATGAGCATCCTGAAGTCTAACATCCAAACTCATTTTTCTGTGAGCATCCTTACTACTTCTCACAGAAGTCTTCATTCTCCTGAATACACCTGGCTCTGACTCTATATCTGAATTATTTCTGTTCCCTAATGTGCTAATGTTATCACATAGTTGTGACAACCTGATGATGAGGAGAGAACCCAGATCCACTTTGAAGAACTAATTCCAAATGCAATTAATGGGTGTGTGGGGGCTGTGACATTAGCAGGAATTCACTCCGCTCTTCTCTTTCCGAGAGTTTTCCAGAACGGATCTGTGCGATGTCTTTTGTGGGCTGAGCATCCATAAACCCAACCTGTGACAGTTCAGCCCATCACACATCTGGTGAATGACTGGCCTCCCAGCTTACAGCCACTAAAGCAGAGGAATTTCACCATCGATCTGGAGAAGCACTTGAGACAATGGGAGTAACAGGGCAATAAAGATTGTAATATATCATCAGCCTCGGCTGCTGGCTCGTATAGATTGGGGCTGCATTAAGATCATTACAGCCTGCCTGTGACTGGACTAAAGACAGTGAGCCCTAGGAAAGGAAAGAGCTGCTAACGAAACCAAGCTAACTGCTGGGAAAAAAAAAAAAAAATCAACATGACAAAATTTCTTTTGCTAGCCTGGCCAAACACCTTTGAATTCCCACTCTGCTGTCAGTGAAACACGTGCACTAGTTAAAGCAAATTATTAAACCCCACCATGCCCCCCCCCAGAAACATCCAGCTTCTGAAATCGTGAGTTATGCTTAAAAGAAAGGAGAAGGCAACCAGAAAATGCAAAGAAAGAACCAGGAAAAAAGCAAAAAACAGCAATCTACCTCCTGTGCAAGCCCACACACCAGCAAGATGCTTAGGCTGGCCTCTTGGTGGAAGCACAAAGGCAAGTGTCACTGTCTTCACCGAGCTGGGGAGGTGTTCTCCTGGCCTGTCTGCTCAGAACAAGCTGGTGAGAGTATGGCGTGTGTCCCAGGCTGGTTGGACCCCCATAGCACAGCGTGGAGAACTGCTGCCCTTGCCACGTGTGCTTCAGCCAGAAGCTTGCCCAGCTGCATTTGAACCCCCCCAAAGCATCACAGTGCCATCATCAGGATTTTGGAATCTAGCCCCCGATGCATGGTCAGAGACGGAAAAGCCTTGATGCAGTCTGAACGGAAAAAAATAGGTAGAGAAGTGAGCCCCACCAGCCTAAATCTGCCTACGCTTGCTGCTGGGGAAATACAACTATTTCTACTGGCTGAGGATCGCCCCAGCAGGTGTTCAGCTTTTCAGGGCACATGTTTATCCCCTGGGCATTCTCTTCTTTCCATGCCCCTGCAGATCACCTGGATTGTCTGAAGCTTTTCCTGTGTAGCAGATCCACTGATAACCTGTAAAGGAGCCAAACTTGGAGCGAGATTACCAAAACCCAGTCGCACATGGCGACTCCTTGTCACTGCAGACAAATCTAAGAATAAATCCCTGTTTCTGGACCCTGATCTTTCATTGCCTGTAAATCAATTTGCTGTAATTTTCACCTTCTTATAGAAGAAAGAGGTGGGTTTTGATACTTTGTGTAGAATGAAGAAAACGTCCACTAATAGAGGGACTTTCATTCACGTGTCCCCATGCTCCCCCCAGTCACTTCCACTTAGTAATGGGTTTGCCAGCACCCAAAAGATGCTTTTAACATGCACACACTTAAGCAGCTACTTACAGTGCATTGAGCCAGGTGTGCTAAGCTATTAAAATGCATTTTTATCAGCAGGGGAAGGCTTCTAGTCAAACTGGAGAAGCCTTAATCCTCCTAAATAGAGCGAAACCTCCCTGCAGATAAAAGACTTGTCTGGCTTGTTCCAGAGGGAGTCAGTGACACGGCTGCACCCTCGCCCCCTTCTCCCTTAGGAAAATATGGCCCTGCGGGAAGAGGGGAGAGGGACGATCAAAGGGAGATGCAGTTTAGCTGCCTGCTTCCAGCAAGAGAAAGGCCAACCCGTCATTACCGGGGAGCAGCGCTATTAGAGGTGAACTGTGAATGGAAGGGATGCACGCTTAGGATCTTTGGCAGACGGAGGAATTGGGGCTATGCCACTGCGTAGGAGAGGTTTGGGCTTGGGAGGGGACCTTGTTTCTTCCCACTCCTTTGGCAAGGTAAAACCCAGGTGTGTCCTTGGGAATCCCTAGCTTTTTAACTCATTTAGGAGTATTAATGAGTGGATGGTGGTTTTCACCTGCACAACTCATAAGTAACTCTGGGCTGGATTTCCCACTGCATTTTGTCTTTATAAAACCTCTCAGTCTCTAGTGTCCCCCCCAGAAAACAAAAAGCAAGTGTCTTCTTTGAGAGTTGCCATCTTATTTTTATTTTCCCCGGTCTTTGGAGTACAGAGAGGGAGGAGGGCAAAAGGGCAAACTTCCTCGAAGTTTTAAAGCAGGGCTAGGAAAGTAAAATTGTTGTCCAAATAATGTATGTACCAGTGCTGGAGCAGGAGCAGGCTGGGCAAGTTCTGCACTTTCTCCTCTGAGTGTTGGCCTCCTTGGGACGGGGTCCAGCTAATTATCAACTTGCATGAGTTTTGGAGGTTGAGTAAAGAGTCTTACTGAGACATTGGTGGGTGTTGGTAAAAGCATGTTTTTCAGCTGGCTTTTTAAGACAAGCTAAATGGAGATTTATTTGTTCAACAACTTGCCTGCATGAACTTGAAGCTTTAGCTTCAACATATCCATATTACTTATTCTCTTACTGCAGGGTTGGCAACTTAGAGGCTTCCAGCACAGATTTGTGTTGTCAGTCCCAAGTATTGGACACAGAGCCAAAGACAAGCTGTGGAGCAAACAAGGTTTAATTAATTAGTGAACCTGCAGCCCACTGGGATGGAGAAGGCTGGATGGATGTGGAGAGGGTGCAGGGAGGTGGTTTACATTCACCCTGAGGTTGGATGGAGCTTTGAGCAATCTGGTCTAGTGGGAGGTGGTGTCCCTGCCCATGGGGGACACCCACGGCAGGGGGTTCGAATGAGATGGTCTTTAAGGTCCCTTCCAACCCCAATCATTCTATGAATCTGTCTCTGGGATATATATATATTGACAGTGTCCAGAGTTTATGTTGGATACAGGCCATGGATAGCCCTGTGTGACAATACTGATCCCTGATCCCTGGCAGAGCCAGTGTCTACTACCAAGTCCAGTTGTTCCAGTAGCTACATGGAGCAGGCAACCCCCTGCCATCCCTTGTAACAGGCTCTGTCATGTATTTCCTACGGGGAAATCCAGTTCTTCTGGGTGCAACCAAGCAGGACACAGGGACATGATTTCTCTGACTCCTTTGGGCAGCCCAGCATTCCTTTTGCGTCCAGCCTGGAGCCAGTCTTGCATGTGAATACAAGGAATGGGATTGAGTAATGGCCTTTTGGGGAGCCTTCTGGTGTGTCTGGCCCTGCTCATTAACATTTTATCCATCCCGTGGTTTGACTGACTTTTATCCACCTTGGTACACAAGAAACTTTATAATTTTTGATTTTTAATCCCTCAGACTGGAAGCACCAAACAGGGAATTTCCAAGGAGGCAAGTGGTTATTAATAATAAATAAAACCAACCTCTTACTTGGATGGAGCACCTGTCATAGAAAGAAGTAGATCCCAAGGTGTTATATAGACATGTTTCTGCTTTTAGGAGTCACCCTCATATGGATTTACAGCACAGAGACATTTTGTCCTCTACCAAAGCAAAATCATGTCATCTGTTGTTGAAAGCAGCTGTCTCAGGGATTGAATGAAAGTGATATTTGCCAGAATTAGCAGCTAGTAGTGACTATGACTTGTTTTGCATATTTTCATGAATATGCTTTAATCTCACCTAACACTTAGAAACTCTGAGTTTCTGTTTGTCATGATGAGCTCTATCCTAAAACTTGGTTTGAGCCCAGATTCCACTTTTATTGAAGCACTCTGACATGCACAACCTTTTAACCTTCCCCGGTGAGAACAATATTTGCTTTCTGATAGGCTGAATTTACATACTTTTTCTTTTTATGTGCGCGCGTGTGTGCGTTAGGATGAGAAGTTTTAAAACAAACGGAGTTATCCCCAGCTGCTAAGTTCTGACATGCTCTTTAAATAAGTAAACCCAGGGATGTGGCAGGCTATGAAGGAAGGGAGAGCAAAATTGGCTTATGTGTTCCACTGATCACAGAATTATCATCTGCTATCACACAGTTTACCATTAGACCCAGCTGCTGCCAACCTGACCAGTGCATTTCTTCAAGCTAAGCTAACAAAGCACTTATTTGTTATCCAGGGAACTACCTCTAATAGACTTCCAGTGAAATAATATTTGCTTTCCAACCCTACTTTGAATCCCACTCACTTTGTTAAAAAGATTGCCTCTGGCTGTCTCCGCTGGTCTAATCTAATAGTTTCTAGTTTGTACAAGCAAAGCGCTTTCAGCCAACTATATAAATAACTTAAAGAGAAGAAGACACTTTTACAGCGCTCTGTGCCGGGTGCTATAGAACATGACAGATTAGTAAATGACGCCTCAGTGGAGCTCATCTGGGAACCTCTGTCAGTTGAATATGAGCAATTACAATATTGTATTTGGGCTGAAAGGGTTGTCTGTCTTCTTACAAAAAGGCTAACAAGAAAAATAATTCCTGTCTTACTTCTCCTGTGCATGAAACTGATCTAAGTGGCTCTAGCCCCTTTTCTCTTCCCCTCCCATTGCCGTCGCAGCAGCAGGAGGGGAGAGGGGGGAAAAAGCAAGCAAGGAGAGAGAAGGGAGTTGTTTTCTTTCTGTTTTCACTTTTGGTTTGAATTGAAAATGAAGAAAGAATAATATTAGGAGACGGGGCTCCCTGAGGTTTGAGAGGGGACGTTATATCATTATATCAAAGAGTACTTTCTGCCACCCGCCTCTTCTGCTCCAGCAGTCCCGTGTGCTGCCTAAAGAGCGAGTGCCCCATGCCTGTCGGGGCAGCTCCATTTATCTCCGCTCACCTGCTAAGATCACCAAGGGCCTAGAGTTTCAAAGAGTTGCCCAAGGTTTACCCGAGCTATTCCCACTGTTGGATTTTTTTTTTGGTTTGGTTTGGTTTGGTTCTTTTTTTTAAATAGAAATGCTGAGGCTGAGCATCATGCGACAGAAAATATGCCGTACAAGCTGTGATTTCCAAAGGAAAAATTTTCACATCCCGTTGAAATTTCATTGAGGCTCTTTTGAAACTGCCTGTAGGACTAGAGGGCCAATACCACATGTGCTCCTCTAGGATCAGTGAAGTCACACCAAGGAATTTGCCTTTGTGGTAGTTTGACATGGGATTTTGCAAACATCTACAGCCAAATCCAATTATTTTTTAATTTTTTTTGTCTTTTTCTTCTGTAGAACCACCCCAATAGCAGGAACTTCTTTTGTTTTCATCCATCTTTTTCTCACCACAGCCAGTTACTGTGGCTCTTTTCAGGCATGTGAGTAATTGCATGCAACTTTCAGCATGTGAATGCACACCAGCAGAATATTATGGTCCTATTAAATGAGGTCCTCCTGCTACAGAGGGGGAAGCAGTGTCATTCCACCTCCATCCTGCTATTAAAGCAGTGTGTGCTGTGTCCCATGGCACTTTGAGGCTGACTAGGGGCTCAGATGCACAGGCTGGACCTGCAGTTATATAGGGAGGTTTGGAAGAAGGTGAAGACACAAAGGTCTGAGCATTAACCCGCTCACTACTATGCCAAATTGGCCCTGGCATTCCTGGGGTGGAAATTGCTTTCTGAGGACCAATAGCTACTCTAGAAGAACACAGAGCCTTGATGAGAAGTGACCAAAAAAAAGGCCATTCACTAAAAGTAAGATATTTTCCCAGGGAGGGGGAAAATAGGGTCAAAATATCCTATTTCTATTGGGAAAATTGCCGGGAATAATATTGTTTTAAAACTGGACAAAAATCTCCATCTAGAACAAACTCAATAGAAGCCTGATTCTGCCGTTCAGATCTCAAATCTGCCTTTGGTGCTGCTGCTGCACCTGGTGGCAGCGTGGAGCCTGTGCTGGCAGCCCTGGGCAGAACTCGACCCAAAGATTTCCCACGCAGTAGCCAGCCCGAGTGTACGAATGCTGAAAAGAGACCTGAAAACGGGTACACGAAACTGAGACCATTTGAAGCAATTCAACCAGCTTTCATCCTGAAACGAGTCTGACGCCACGGGCTCCGTTGAGGGCTCATGGCAGGGATTGCAACCCCGGTGAGATCAGAGGTGCAGCACTCACTTACAAATTGTCGGCTCCTGGCACTTGGGAGGTGTTCAACAGGATTTTGATACCTGGTTTCCTCCTAGTTTTGCTTTGTTTGATCCCAGTTGATTTAATCACCGATTATCTTTTGCCAGGTAGAAAGCACACGTGCAACGAAACAGCAGGACTGAATGTAAGGTTACCTCTGGAAAAGTGAGGCCTGGATGGAAAATTAAAGAACGTGTCAGGAGAGGTGGCTGGAATGAATAGGCCAGCAGTTCTGAAGCAAAGGACCTGGGCACCATTCACTGACTTGGCCACCAGGTTAGTGTTTGATCTTGGACATGATATTTCATCTCTCTTTGGTCTATTTAAACCGTGAGCTCAGTGGGGCAGGGCTCATCACCCTGTGGCTCTGTCATATGCAGAATGTGGAAAATATTTGTGTTTTAGATTGCATCTGGCTTTGCATTTAAAAAAAAAAAAAGGGGGAGTTGAACCTCTTTCTTTTATATGAAAAAGTACATAATGACTTCCCCAGGTTTTCAGAACATGGTCACTCACATCTTCAGTTCTAAAAACCATAGGTGGTAAGTCTTTGTGTTTTCAAAATGCTGATTTCAATCTTAACTGTTTTTATTTCTGCTTTAGGCACCATATTCTCACACATAGTTGAATGCAATTTTTTAAAACTCTGAAAAACACATTTTAGAAGGGAAAGTCTGGGGGAAGTCTCCCTGTTCCTGTGGGAAGTAAAAAAGGCAGAATTTGGCAGCCTCGGCAGATTCAGGATTGTGCTGAAGGGATCAATCTGTTTCAGAGTGAATGCCTTAAACACTTTGCAGTCACTGGAGGGGAGCATTGGTAGCAGGACAGGGACTGCCACGGCTTAACAACACCAATGCAATGTCTGGTGAGTTCATGAGCACGGTGGCAGCAGTGCCACAACCAAGGGCAGGAGCAGCATCTGAGTATCCTGGATATATTTTTCCCACAAAGCCTTCATAAAACAAGTTGTTTGATCCACAAATTGTTACAGAATGGAGCAGAGCTGAGTCTTGTACTCAGCATGCAGAAATTATGTTTTAGCTGTGCCTAGTCACAGAGATCCACAGAAATATGTTGATGTTCGTGTCCGCTCATTTTGGTTAGTGTTATGGATCCAGGTCTCCGACCACTGGCTTCTATGCAATAACATACTGTCTTTCCCTCACCTTCTCATTTCCTAGACTACAAAAATTAAGGAATAGCGTTCCACCACCATCCCCCAGTTTTCCCAGTTCTCAGTAGGGGGAAGGTGGACCTCTGAGCTTTCGTCTGATTATCTATCTCCCATTGAGGTCAAGGCCGGCCACTTGCCCACCCAAAGCTCAGCCCAGGCACCACTCCTTGGAGGACCAGCCATGGAACAATTCAGCCTGTAAAACCTGTATTTCTCAGACTCAGGGTGGGATGAAAATCAGTGTCTATATATCTTTCACATCCTTAATTGTAAAGTTGTTAACCTTGCATTTAGTGCTTGAGTACTGCTGTGATGGGCACTACAGATAAACCTCTGAGAGCCAGACGCTGAAATAACATTGTGAACATTTTTTTTTAACCCAGAGAGCTATTATTGACAGGGTGTCAGCTGCTGATGAAGGGCTCTGAAATATTTTATGGGATGTGACAGCTAATAAAACAGGTTGTTGTTTTTAATTGTTTGGCAGGTAGCAGTGAATTGTGAACAGATGTGAACTGGGTGCAGAGGAGTCTGTAGTTTCCCTGAATTTCTTCCATGTTTCACTGCCACCACCAACACTGAACATGAAAAATATTAGTCCTCTAATTTTCACCCTGTGTCTTGCTGCTGTGGTCATATTTGAAAATTGCACCATTCAACAAAAAGTGCTCTGCAAAATTCCTGGGTCCCAATCGACCAAGGCAGGGGAGGTTGATTTCAGTACAGGGGGTTCTTTATGAAACAGGTCATATTTTTCCACATTAAGCTTTGCAAATGATCCTGTTGCAGCTGATCTGCCAATTGCACAGATGGTCTGCCCCTGCTGCACTCAAGGCCACCCAAAAATGTCCTGAGATCTACGTCCTTATGAGAGTGCCCAAGCTGAAAAGCATGTGTGTTGCACTGTGGACGCACACGCACACGGCATGGCAAGAAGGGAAATCTGGGTTTTTACATCCCGCTGAGCAAAACTGTGCTTTCCAGAGCTGCTTTGGGTACAAAACTTATTCTCGGTTTCAGCCTGGTGCCTTGGCTCCTTCAGCCTGCTGCATAATTAGCTCCTAACACTTTCCATCGCGCAATGTACTTTTGGGAGGCTCCAAAGAGCTTATTATATCTCTGTTTAAGAGACCCAGAGGGACTGTGCAGGGCTTGCATTGTCTGAAATGAAAGATGTCTCATCAGGTTACACCTTTTAGCTCCTATCTGTATAAGCATGCTGATAAGTGGTGCTTTTTCTTCCTGCATCCCCCCACTCCCTTTCTCTCTAATATAATCTTTGCCAGATCTAGTCAAAGCAGAAGAGCTGCGGGGGATTCATTAATCCTAGTCTGGAGCTAACCACCACCACCACCACCAAATCATAAAAATAAAAATTTAAAGCACCTCAGTTTATTATTCATACACTCTGTCCAGGCTTTTCTTCCTGCTCCCAGGGTACGTTCCCCACCCCGTGCTGGGACCCCTCCAGTCGCTCCATCCTCTCTCTGATCTTCTGTTAAACAGTTATCAATTCCCGGGGGAGATTTGGGATAAAATGACACTCCTCCCATGTGCCGAAAGCTGCCAGGGTTGTGTACACTGGCACAAGTACAACAGAAACTAAGCCTTGGCCTCAAGCAATGTAACACCCAGATAAACAAGTCTGCCAGAAAGATCCCGGGCTGCGGCTCTGCGCTCGCAGCGCTCCGGGAGAGGCTGATCCGAACACTCCTGAGCTGCAGATAGCTGCAAGACAGGGTGTATCCAGGAAACCCGGGCTGCTCCGTGGTGTTACATCCCTCCTGGCAGTGGTCCAGCGCATCCCCCACCGCCGCCCGCCCTGCTCCGCGCTTGCCAGCCAAAGCGGTGTTCCCAAATCCTGCCGAGCGAAAGACACCAGTGCAGACCCAGGCAGGGGAATCCTCCTGCTCTCGTGTCTCGGTGTATTTGGCTGGGGGAATGTGCTCAATATGGGGAGAGGGGAATCGCTGGTTGACACGAAGCCTCAGCTGAAGGTCTGTGGAGGCAGATCCAACTGCGCCCACAGTTTGGGTGCAAGACTGAAAGAACAGCAAAAAAAAATCTGTTCTCTCTTCTACAGCCTGAGAGTATGTCTGTCTTTCTTAGCACTGGGCTCCAGCAGCACTGCCTGCATCCTGCCACACAGCCTGGCTTGTGTCCCCAAGCACTGACACCAGGCAGGAAAGCTCTTCCTGCAAGGGGAGAAAGCGAAGGAGACCTGGCCTGGCAGAGCATCCTCCAGAGGAGGAACGGGCTCTTTGTGTTCAAATCAAGGAGGTGGCCTATTACTGCTCTCCCAGTCCCTGCCTCCTACCTTATCTACTATAAAACAAACAGGTTTTGAGAACAATTGTGATTACTAGATACTTGAGTGCTGCGTCTCTTCCTTCTTCTACCATTGGGAGCAGGCAGGGTCAGAAGAAAATGCCTCCCATCTTCTCCCCATCCCCCACTGAGGTGTTCAAACTGCTCATCCCTTTGCCTTTCCCTGGCCTTTGGAAAGACTTGCAAGGACCCTGTGCCCAAGGAATGAAGATCACAAGCCTTCCAGAAGTGATAGGTGCTCTCCAACTCCAGTCCTCACAGAATCATAGAATTGTTTAGGTTGGAAGGGACCTTTAAGATCATCTAGTCCAACCGGCAACCTAACTCTGATAAAAAAGACACATCATTAAATGGTGTCACTAAGCACTCCTCCCCCGGAGCCTGCAGCCACCCGCTGAGGGCAGCTTTCCTCGTTCAGGGAGGGGATGCTGGGCTGGGCTGTGCCACAATCCCACCTCCTACCTGCAACTCAGGCCACAGAGCTGCTTGCACGTTACACACAGCCCAAATGTGGCTGCTGATGTGCACTCTCGGGTTGTACTTCATTAGGGTTTAGGCGGATTAAAGGTGAAATGAGGACAGGCTGCTCTAGGCACCCACTCCTGCCTTTCATGTGCAGAGAGTCAGGACGGGCCATGAGCTTCATCAGTGGCCATCACTTGCCCCTCTTCCACCAAAGATGCCAATGGTGGGAAGTTGTGAAGACAATACCCTGGAGAGTGGCACCGTTAGTACCAAGGCACTCTTTGAAATCGGGGTTATCCTCTCCTACCATCAGAATTGATTTTCTTTATGGAAAGCCATGAAGAGCGATGAGCTTGCAAGGCTCTGTCTGCAGATAACCTCTGTGACTGCGGAATGCACAGAACGGGGGGTGCTTGCCAGCTAAACTGGACTGCCTTCAGTGAAGAGAGAACGTGCATCCAATTAAAAGTACTCAATCAGTGTAGAGAGGTGTAAGCAAACAAACAGCAAAGAACAATTTTATTTGCAATGAAGAGACTGGCAATCTCACCATGACCCAGAAGAATGGACCGTGTAGTGCCTTGTACACCACACCACATATGTTGAAAGGAATCATTTTGCAAAAGAATGCGGGATTTCTGTTCGTAACCCCCATAGCAGAAAGCTGCAATTTCATTCTGAAGCCTATCAGCAATACATGGTAAATGGAAGCCACCAAGTCAGTTTTTCTAGGAAGCTTTTTTTTTTCTGTCTTTAAACTGGAAAGGATGCCTAAGCGCTAAGCTGGGAAGGGCACTTTGAATCAGAATCAGAAAGAATGGTACACACCAGTTTGGCTTCATCTGGGGGGATTTAGAACTGATGAATGACTCAGGCAAAAAGTTTCCAGAAAACTAGACTCTGATTTCATCAGTTGAGGGGCAGAATGCCATCAGCCCTGCTGCAGACTCTGGCTGGAGCAATCAAACACAAAGATATGAGACGGAGGCAAGCTGCTGTGAAACTGAGGGATAATTGACACCTAATAAGTTTAAGTGCTATCAGTGGTATTGTTAAATATAGTTAAATGCAGTTTATCCACCTCTAATTCAGTATTGATTCACTTCTCCTGTACACCAAGGAGGCTGAGTGTACTTGATTTTTACTGCATCACTTCAGCATCACTAACTGTCCTGGAACCAGTTTTGGAAACTGTGGTTGACCTCAGGGATATCCAGTCTGATTACTTCAATGCAAGTCCTGTGATAACTGCAATTTCATTAGTAAAGCTCCAGCTCCTTGAGTCATGCAACCATGTGAAAAGCTCTTTTTCTCCTTGTTTATTCCAACATTTATAACCTCCAGCAAGACACTTTGGAGAAAGGCTCAAAAATCTGAGCCCTACAATCTCAGGACCCAAAATTCAGATTGAAAGGCTTCGACAATTATTATTCTCTAAACCTACAAGCTTTCAGTGAAACTCATTGCCTTTTTGCAGCCTGACTCACGCTCCCCCATGGCCCCAGGCTGGCAGTACTGCTTCCTCCTCTCTCCCCGTCAGCTCTCAGGCATGGAGTGGAGAAGAGGTAGAGAAGAGGTGTCGAAGCCTCGGCGGGGCCACGGAGCTCAGCTGCCCCTCTTGCCAGCCCCCGAGCATCACCCCCAGCCCCAGCCCTCACCATCCTGCAACTTAAAGCTGGACCAGGCAGCGCAGGTGATTGCTCATTGCAAGTGCTTTGTAGTTTCCACTGCCAGGTCTGTGTCTGGCAGTCAGCCACAGGAGAGGAGAAGAGCCGGCTTCGCGGTGGCAAGTGACCGAGCTGTCCTGATGTCTCCTTCTGCGCACCGTGGACCATCAGCCCTGCTGACCCCTCCGGTGCAGACTCTGTCGGAGGGACATGTCAGACCCTCCTCAAAGGACAGCATCATGGTCATGGATTCATCACACACTTGTGCCCTCCCGGCTTCATTTTGGGAATCCGTGTACCAAATTGGAGCAGAGAGAGAGAGCAGCGAGTGTGCCAGGCATCAGCCCTGCAGCATGCCAAGCACCCTCTTCGTCCCACTGGCTCCCACTCCCAGCACCTTGCAGGATCAGGCCCTTTCTTATGAACTGTCAAGTCATTATCATCTTTCCCTGTTTGGCATTTAACGTCTCTTGGCAAAGGATTAATGAATCGACCGGCTTTCAACAGGTTTTATGAAGCAAGACAGGAGCATGCCAGCACAGAGAGAATATGAAACGCGTTCGGCAGGGAAGCCTCGCATGCCTGTTGTGTGTCTGTGCAGCCCATGTGTGTGTGGAGGCACGAAGGGCTCCGAGGGAACCGTTGGCTCAGAATGGCAAGCAAGGGGGAAACTTGCAATAAAAGCAACATGTGGCCTTTCGCTTACTGCCTCACCTCAGATGAACCTTCGTTAAAACGGCTCTGAGCCTGCTGATTTCACACTAACCCCCGCCACACACACGCCGTGAAGGTGATCGTCGTGTATACTCACACGCTGGAAACATAGGATGCAGGGATCGGGGGATTTAAAGCATCGTTCCTATTTCTGCGGTTATTTCACCCCGGAGTACGTGCCCTCCCGGCCATGCCATCGGTGTTTGGGTGCCCAGGCTGGCTTTGTCACCCGCCGCAGCGGGCAGAGCCGCCTGCACAGGCGAGGGGAGAGAGAACGGGGAGAAGTGCCTGGGTGATTTATACAGGAATAATTCAGCCCAAGTGCTCTGGTGACTTCAGAAACCACCAGAGCAGAGACCTCCCAAAACCAGATTTCATGCCGTGTAACGTGTCCTTTGGTTGTTTTGTTTTTAAAATATATGGATTGAGTGTTGATTTAAGCCTTTAAAACAAATGAACCATTTCATTCAAGTAATAGCTGTGTTAGCAGTGACTGAAACTACTGCCGGGCTTATTTGCACGCGAGGGTAAAGGAATGGGATTTCAGGCCTGATGAGATCAAGCCAAAACGCTCCTGAGTGTTAGAGAAATTTCAGTCCTGGACCAACTTTGAACTCCATGACTCACATCCCAGACCCACATTTTTAATCCTCTTTACTAACTGGAAATATGTGGCACGGCACATCTGCTTTTGGAAAGTTTAAAGGCAGAAAGCCATAGCCCCTTGTTCTGCTGGCAGAAGGTCCTGCGAAGTGCTGAGATGTGCAAGGAATTTCCGATTCCCATGGATGTGAATGGGAAATAAATTTGGTCAACATCTCATAGGTTTAGACTTATTAAGAGAAATGGAATGATGTGATGGTTTACTAATTGTTGCCTCTCCCAATATAATATTGCATGGGTACTTTTTGAATCAAGTTAGCAGTGCCAGATGCTCAGCTGGAGTCAGCCAGGCTAGATCCATGGGAAACTAAGGGTGAGACTTTATGCTATGTCTCTAAAGCCACGTGGGATTTGTAAACCTCTCTGGATCCTTGGCCTGGTCCTGAAATACCTGCTCGAAGTAACAGCAGAAAAGCAGTTCACAGTCAGGAGCTCCTCAGGGAAGTACCTAGGGGAGCCCATGGATCAGAAAAGGCAATAGCCCCTCTAAGAGGGGTACCAAAAAGCAGAGGAACTGTCCTGGCACTTGTGATAACCTGCGTGAGTTGGCTGTTGAAACGTGGGGATGGTGTCCTGCGGATTCATGGTGTGACACACAGCCCTTCTTCTCGCACACCCCGTGCCCCAGGGCTTGAAGGGCACAGCTGGCAGGCAAAGCAACGCTGCCCTCCTCCTGCTGCTGCACGGGCAGAGCTTCCACAGCTGCACAGAGGATCTCTGAACTTAGAATAACGTCAGGGCTCTTATCCAACACAGACAGACAAGAGAGAAAAAGCAGAGATCTCGTCTCATGTCCTTCCTTAGCACACTGCGTGGAGATTTATGACACATGGCACCTTATGCAGGTAAACACTTCCACTCACGTTTAGTGCATGGTGAAGTTATCCCACCCCACCACTCCTGCCAGCAACCCCTATGATGGAGAGAGTAGGGGAGGTCCTTTTCAGGTGACAACAAAATTAGAGGCAGCCTATTTCTTTTGGCATTAATAATAAAGGGTGCCACTGTGAATTGGAGCCGGACTTGCAGGAGTCATTCCTATCATTCCAAGTCACAGGAGATAAGACAAGGGGCAAAGGCCTCACGTTGCACCAGGGGAGGTTTAGATAGGATATTAGGAAACATTTCTTTATGGAAAGGCATTGGAATAGGCTGCCCAGGGAAGTGGTTGAGGCACCATCCCTGGAGGTGTTCAAAAGACGGGTCCTTAGGAATATGGTTTAATGATTTTTGTCAGGGTTAGGTTGATGGTTGGACTAGATGATCTTTAAGGTCCCTTCCAACCTAGACAATTCTATGATTCTATGGTTCTATCAGGCTGTGCTCCTGACGCCAGCTGTATGACACTGAACCCAGCATGAACGCAGTAGCACTGGGCATCCCCCTTGGCTGTCTCAGGGATAGCTCCAAGTTGATGCAGAGGCTAGAGGACACCTTTTGTCTTCCACATAGGTTGTCCTGGAATGAGACTCTATCATCATGCGAGGGTCCCCTCCCTCCCTTTTAGCAGACAGGTATGGGAATGCGGGCTGCCACATGGATATTCAAATCATGCATATACCTACAAACCATTATGTTCCCTTGCACAGGGTTCACCTGACAGTCATTTTGCAAGCGGCTTTCTTTGATACGACATCACGATCAGCATGTTCTAACTGGAACGGTGACATCGTTCCACACCTTGAACCACCCACACGTATATCACCACAGCCTCAGCAGATGCAATATCCTTGTACAGGCAGGAGTTTCCCAGGAGAAAAAAAAAACCAAAAACCAACCAACCTGATTGAACCTACTTATGGAGCTTGCAACACCATGTTTTCTATTGTGTCTTTGACGTTTTCTGCCATTACTGCCGTGGCTGTGAAGGGAAGCCTTTAATGGCACAGAAGTAATGAAAACAAGGCACGCTAGAGCTGAGGCAAGCATTGCGACAGTTACAGCTTTTGTAACATCCCATTTTTCCAGGTACTGATTCCCCACAATTCCCTTAAACCTGGATTTTTTACATACATGCATTCAAGACTGGATTAATACAGCAGCAGTTTTCAGGTTGACACCAGCACAGGGGTACAGACACATATAGTCTTTTGAGAATTTGGATTAAGCTTTTGTCCTCTAGAGTTTTGAGTTCAGAGAGCTTTCCATGCTCAGAAGTAGAAGACACTCGCAAGGTGTATTCAATTGCAGCTTGGGAATTTATTTCTTTATTTATTTAGTTAGTTTTCATCAGTATGCTTCCTTGGGGCTGCTCAGCAGCAGGACTGCCACTCAGAGTGCCACTCTCCCGCAGCTGCTGGTGATGACCCCATCACCCTGTAACATCCAAGCGCTCTTTCGATACCTAGGAAGCTTGGGTTCTCTGTGCAGGTGGAAAATGGGCAGGTATTTATTTGCATAAAAAATCCTTTCCGTGCATTTTGTATGGGCAAGAGACGGGGTGAACAAACTGCTTCACATCGCCGGCTTTCAAAAACATTCATGTCGTATGCCACCATCCCCTCTGCACGAAGCATGGGTGAGTGCAGGTGCTGTCACAAAGGTCTGGTGGGAGAAGGGGGTCCCAGTAGCCCACCAGTGCTCCCTGACACTGCTGGGCTTTGTGCCCGACCCCCCAAAGGGCCGGGCTGCCTGCCACTCACTGCTACTGAGAGCACACAGAAGGTGTCACTGCACAACAAGTGAAATGGGTAATTATTTGCCAAGCAGAAGCAGAGGGGGAAGAGATGTAATTCCCCAGTTTATACACACACATCTGCAGTGTGTCAGGGTTTCAAAAGCACAGTTTAAGGGCACATGTGATCTCCACTGCAAAAAGAATGGCTGTTCTCAGCCAAGAAGGCTAAGCAAACCTGCGTGAGTGACGGATTTATATGCCATTGCATTAATGGATAAACCAACAGTTTAAATACAGCTTACGCACTTTGCGTGGAGCCGTTCTATACGCTGGTTCACACCCATCCGTGCAGGGTTCACTGACTAATGGTAAATGAGATCCCGACAGAGCATGCATTCACAGCCTCATCTATAGCACACCAGCCTCGCTTTTTTACCAAGTTGAGCTGTGAAACTCTTACCGTCTGTAGCTTTCCATCCCTATCAAGCCTCCCAGCTGACAGAAGTACCCTGGGCTTACCATGTCACTGGGACAAGTTGCTATGGGAAGTTGTTGATGCTCCATCCTTGGAGGTGTTTGAGACCAGGCTGGATGGGGCTTTGAGCAACCTGGTCTTTTGGGAAGGTGTCCCTGCCCAGGGCAGTGGGTTGGACCTGGATGATCCTTAAGGTCCCTTCCAACTCTAACCGTTCTATGATTCTTTGCCCCACACCCCCATCTCCCCATCAGATCTTGTAGCATTAATGCTTAAGAGGTAACATCTATCATCAGGTATCACCCCAACAGCCTATTTCATTTTAGGCAGAGTCGTGGTCACTTGCAGCCCCAGGAAAGAGGCAGAAAACATCTCAGGCAAGGGGAGATTCTTCCTCAGCTATGCTAGCTCAGTGTAGCATCCTCAATGAAAAAGGTTGCCTGCTGTTCAGGAATGCTGCTTAAAAAAGAGAGGACACTTGCAGTTGCGAAGTCTCCACAAATCTGCATAAAGTCAACTCACCCTACTCCCCGCTGAAATGTAAATGATCTTCCTGAAAGATGCTGGAAAACCTTTGTGAAAAGCAAGATCTGAGACAATTTATAAAGTTTCTGAGAAACCAAACTAACTCCAGGGTGGGGAGGGGATTGTAGCCAAAGGACTTGGACTAATTTAGAGAGTATTCCTTGAAAACACAAGAAGGAGCAGGAGTGTATGAGTGTGTGTGTGTACACATACATATACATCTCTTTCCTTTCCTTCCAACGGCTTTTCCTGCTCATCCTCTCCCTTAATTGAGATTTTTTAGCTCCAACAGTGGATCGCAGCAGTAATTATTTTCTTGATCTCTTGCCACACACTCTCTTTCATCTAAACTATTTCACCCACTCACTTTTGTGCAACTAAATGAGACACATCAAACACGTGAGCAGTGCATTCACCAGCAGAGGGAATAGGAAAATTGAAATTGGGGCTGTATGGCTGTCTCCGGGCTTGCAGGACTCCATGGAAAGTGCCTTTTGAGCCTTACACAGTTTCTTCTTGAATTGTAATTTTTTTCCCTCTTCATAAGCTTGTGTTCCTAACACTGATCATGCCAGAATTCTTCATGGCACTAAGAAATGAACCCAAATGCTCTGTTCAAGTTCCTGTGAGAAGCTCAGAGCTCCTGACCTCTGGAGTTTCATATAGACATCTCTTGGCATTTTTCTTGCTGCTTTAACCTGGGTAATAGGTCCAAAATAACTGCCATTGATTCATTTCTGTTTTCAGCAAAACAGTGGTTTGGTTCTTTCTGGTGGAAAAATGTTTCATCAGAAATATTTTGACTTTATTTCCAAACTGTGAAGCGCTTGCTGGTTCCTTTCTGTAATTATTAAGCATTTTTTACGTGTCAGGGAGAACACTGAAATGAAAGGGATGCACTGCTCTTGGCAAACCTGATCTTCTTTCCCCATTGTTTCTTTTCTGAGGCTGAGGGAGGAATATATCATTTTGTTCAAGAGGGGAAAATTCCTGCTATTTTCAGTGCTGTGAACGCTGGGAGTTCGATGACATGCAGTCACAGCTCTTGCCAATGCAACGGGACACCAGTTCAGCTGTATTTTTGGCTCAGCCCTACGCTTTCTAGGAAGCACTTCACAGCACCACCGCCACCGGTTAGGAGTTGAAGGGAAGGGGGCAGAATCCTCCTGTTGCAACACCCTGGTCCTTTTTTTTTTTTTTTTTACACCTGCACCAAAGCTGACTTTTGAAAAAGTAACGAAACACAAAACTTCCAGGATCGTGTTACTGACTCACACCAAGGAACTGGAAACCTCCTTCGCGCTGGGGGGGTGTTGCAGAGATCCTCTTGGTGCTGCTCTCCAGCTTTGCTCATGCACGCTGAAGTTGGCACGGTGGTTCTCCAGCTCCCGACACCTGTGCGTGCTACCACTTGCGTGGCTTCTCCAAGCCGTGGAACACCTGCAACCTGCTCAGACATCACCCTTTCAAAACCCCTGTAGGTGTTAAATGTTTTTCTTCCCTGGTTCCACTCTGTGTCCTCTGTGAGTGGTAATGACAGAAGCCAGAATTTCGTTCTAGCCTTTGATATTCACAGCGTCTGCTTCTCAGCTGTGGCTTTCTTAAACGTGCATGATAGCAACTGAAATGTCCATTTCTCAGACTTCATGAGCACCAGCTCTATGAAAACATGGAGAGCTTCCACCAGCTGTAGTCTTTAAATGGCAGTCTCTGAATACTCCCTGTAAGGAGAAACCGACAGGTCTGAGACTTGGTGTAAGGCTGATGTCTGTTAACATCTTCTTTATCTGGAGAGGTTTTTTTGCTCTTCTGGAAAAAAAAAAAAACACAACTCACCCTGAGTAAGTGTACATTAAAAAAAAAAAAAGTCAAACAATTCAGAGGATGAAAATGCCTTAACTTCATACAAATATGGTTTAAAGTGTCACTCATGGGCTCAGAAGTTGTCACTCTTAACATTCTTCTGGATGATCTTTCCACTTCCTTTTTTTAATTCAATAATAGGCTTGTCCATATGGAGCTCCACAGGAAAATTAAGCCTGGGAATTTAAGGACTCTCAGGGAATGCTGTGGGAGGGAATTTACGGTAGGCTGCTTAAGCCACAATTGACTAGTGAACTCAGAATGTTTCAAATTTTCATTAATATCATAAATTGGCTTCTATAGAACCATACACAGCAGATCAGACAGTACTGGCAGGTGTGCCATGGGCAGCACTGACAATCTGCACAGTCACGGGAGCTTGTAGAAACTGCTCCCTGCAAAATGACTGAAGTTAGGAGAGAAAAACCAGGTGAAGATCTGGACTCCCAACCAGCATCACCTTTGCACTGGCATCCTGGCACGGCTAAAGTAACTTAATTGACCTTCAGTGGTGTTGTACTGTTACTAAACTGGTAATTAAGCAGAAAAGGATATTAGCTCTATTATTAAAAAGCTTTTTTTGGGATGGTACAACCATTTTGTACATTAGTATTACTTTGCTGGGAAAGTAAACCAACTTCCTTAGCAACACAAACCCGCCAGTAGCAAGACTGAACAAAAATAAGAGCCGAGAGGCAATGGCTATTTCCCTCTGCGTGGGTCTCCCACTTCCAGCCCCAGCCCCTTGGCAGCAGACCGGGTGTCAAACCCCCCAGTACAGGAAATCAGCAAAATAAGAGGCTGAAGAAAAGATGTTTGCAGTGTTTCAAAAAATAAAATAAAATAAAAATCTCTAAATATGGAGTTTCTTGGGATGAATTAAACTGACCCAGTGCCAGAGTAGCCCAGGGGATCCTTTGCAAAACTGTTCAGTGAAGAAAAAAAAAAATCAACATCTGCCCTACACATTGAGTTGCAAAAGTAGGCAGGAGGACTTATCCTGCTGAAAAAAAAAAAAGGTGAGCTTTCCTGAGTGGCTATGCTTAACTCAGGCCAAAGCCATTTGTTCTGAAGAGTGTGTCATCTTACAGCGTGCGAGCGAGTGTGTGCCTACAGGAGTGTGTGTTTTTTGCTCCCTGACCTAGAATCACGCTGTTACATAAACCCCGGGATTATCAATAACCTCACATTACAAACCAGCTCCTGTTCAACTCATTAAAGGATTGTGTCTCTGCCTGTTCTGACTCATTTAGCCTCTTTGGCATTCTTTCTGTTAATGAAGATAGCAATTCATTACTCTGCACTAGCTGAAACACCCAGAGGTTAACTCAGTTTTCCCTTTTGAAACGATTCTTTTACAGCGGTGTTGCAGCAGTTCCTTCTGCCCTGGCAAAACAGGCGTCACACCAGCCAGCAGCAAGATATTCCAACCTCAAATACTTGCTTCTGGAATTACGGCTAGATGTATCTGAAGTACCCAGACCTGAATTAAACCAGCCAGCTTCCACCGCTCTGGGCCCAAGCTCGGTTCCCTCACTTTATCACGTACGACATTACATCACTGCCTTGCAACGAAACATATAATAAAAAACCCCGAAGCTGACTCTCTCTAGGGGTTTTGGAAGAACCAGTTTTTAGGGAGAAGCAGCTGAGATGTGACCTTGCTTCTTTAAGCTTTTGCCATATTGAGTAAGACAACTCATCTGGAAGTAGGTTCGTAGCACCATCTTTTTTCTTTTTTAACCAGCTCCACAATTTGACCAGACCAATAGGATCTGCAAAAATTCTGTGAGAATTCTTCCTTGAAAATCCTGGAATTTGCCATTCTGGTTCTTCAGCTCTTGTGCAACCTGCTGTCTTGCATAGAACCATGCTCCGTTTTCTGCCAAGCAACTCATCCTACACAATCCACTGCCAACGCTGTAAGTTTGCTTTACAGACTGAAAGATGTATTTCTTACCTCTTTTTCTTAATGGTCTTAGTGGACTTTGACTCTAAACCCAAAGAAATCAGTCAAACTTGAAGGTGTAGAATTCCTCAGTTTTGGCCAGTGCCCCATGAGTTTAAATCCCAAGGTAGTCAGAAGGGTTTTAGAGATGCTTCCAGTTTGAAAATGATGTCTCTGTATGGTCAATAACACCTTAAAACATACCTGAGGGAAAAGTATTTTACTGGCTGAATAACCATCACTCTAAACAGGTGAATTTCCAGGTCAGTTTGGAAAGAAAGAAGCTGGACAAAACCAGAGTAAAGAAACAGGAACGAAACCAAATCCTCCAGAAATCAGGGCAGGGCATATGGCTGAAGCAAAGAAAAGCAAAACAAAGGAGGGGGGGAAAAAAAAAAAAAAAAAGAAAAATAGAACAGAAGAAAAAAGAAGAAATGAAAAATAAGGGGCATCTATTTTTTTTCTTTTTCCTTTTTTTTTTTCTTTTTCTTTCTTTTTTTTTTTTTTTTTTAAACAAAGCTACAGGACTGCAGGCAAAACCAAGGAAAATTATGTTGCCCTTCCTGTGGAAAAATTATGAAATTCAGATTAAGAGAGTGTTCTGATCCGTCTGAGGTTGGCATTTTAATGGGGCTGGCTTCTCCAAGGCAGCCTATTACAGCCCCATTCAATAGTTCTAACCATTGTGGAAAAATGCCATGTGCCAACAGCTATTTTCCACAATTTTCTTCAGAAAATCTGAAAGAAATGCAGAAAATTGATTTGCAGCCCTGGCAGAGAGATAGAGAAACAGTAGCACAAGGCTGCAGGCCAGTAATTTATGTTTCGAATGTCACCGAGTGCTTTGCCTATAATTTCAAGGGAGAATGATAATAATTAAAAGCACAAACTCTCCAGTCGTTTCTTACGAGGGAAAAAGCTGAATGTAGTGAGTGTAGGGATTTCTTTAAGTGCTTAACTTTTCCAGTGGAGTTTCAAAATTAAATATAGTAATAATATCTGTCATCCAAAAGTATCCCAAAGAGCTTTCCAATGTAGACAGGGGAAGCACTTCAGCCACCACTAAAGTGCAGCCACTGCTTGGATGAAACGTGGCAGCTCTTTAACAACAGGAAACTCTCCATGGCCCCATCAGCCCACGGACGTGGCCCAGCCACCAAACGCTCCTTTGGGACATGCAGAAGCTGCCAGTGCTGTCACTGGCAGGACAGGGAGGGTTCTGGCAGGTCCTTGGCCAGCACTGTGAAGGGTGTTGAAGGGACAATTGAGCTGGAGATGAATGAAGGTCCTATACCGTGGACGGCCCAAGTGGATCTGACATCTTCTATCCAGACTTACTCACTTGGATTTAGCCTGGGATCCCTTGCACGAGGCTGCATCACACCATGAAATGAATTTTTCAAGAGGAAGAAGTCTGTATTAAATCTGACCATGCAGTGCCAGCATTGAGACAAAAATGTGAGGCAGAGTATTATCAGAGCAACCAGCTCTATTTCTGGCTTAAAAATCATGAGATGTAAAAGATAACCTCTATACACAACATTGGCTCCAATTTAATGCCAGTGGGGGTTGCTTGAAGTGTTTATTCACCGTGCAGTGGTCACATATGGGGTACTTATTGGGTCTACACCAAGGCCAGGCCTCTCTGGGGCTGGTTGTGTGGCTGGCCAGGATACCGATTGAGTATCAGGCCTGAAGGGGGAGTGTAGAGAGGTGGGGGTTGGTCTTGTCTCCCAAGTCATGGAGATAGGACAAGGGGAAACGGCCTCACATTGTGCCAGGGGAGGTTTAGATTGGATATTAGGAAACATTTCTTCACTGAAAGGGTTATCAAGCATTGGAATGGGTTGCCTAGGGAAGTGGTTGAGGCACCATCCCTAGAGGTTTTTCAAAAGATGGGTTGACATGGTCCTCAGGAATATGGTTTAGTGATTTTTATTTCTTATTTCTTATCTATTTTTTGTCAGAGTTAGGTTGATGGTTGGACTAGATGATCTTAAGGTCCCTTCTAACCTAGACGATTCTATGATTCTAAGTTGAATTGTAGAGAAAAAGGGAAAGAATCACTAATACCTTTCCTATCTATGGGTTCTTTAGCAGGGGACACAATACCAAACTGCAAACTACAGTTAGCCATAGCTAGATTTCCACAGGAGACTCCCATGAGGAATCTCTGAATAAATGGCTGCATTCACCTCCATCCTGGTTTGAATAAAACCAAGGGGAACGACTGTTCACCCTGCAAATACAATATACTTTCCTGTCAGTGGGAGCAGAAACACAAACAGCAATTGAAATCGCAAAGGACACATAGGAGCCACGCCAGCATTTCCACTTATCCTTTGGTAAAGTTAATAGGAACAAAGTGTATGCACCTAAGAGCAAACTTTCTCTGTTCTGCAAATAGGGACTGTTTCCTCTACAAATTATTTCATTTGCCAAGACTTTAATCTATACAGAAAAAAAATGCACTTTCTGCATCCATTCTGACAACCACGAGGACATTTCTCAAGGCATTTATCACATCCGCTGAGAGGAAAAAGAAAAAAAAGACTTGCCAGTATTACTTGATATACTTCAGAAAACTAAAGGAATGGTCATATGTCAATAGGTGATCTTAAATGGAGAGCAAAAACTGAATACTGTATTTATGAAAACAATAAAATAAATGAATAGAAGTGAGATTGAATGAACAGTTCTGGGCTGAGGAGGTATTTCAATTCCATTTTTTCAGCAATATAGCTACTATATTAAGACTATATTTTGTCTAAATTTTTTCGAACAAAGTAAATCACAGAATCTTTATGGATACAGACTACAGCAGTGCAGAGATAAACGACAACCAGATATTAGTTTCTGACTGGGCAAGTGGTCAAAATGAATGGTCAAACACTTTGACCACTGACCGTTTGTCCACAAATCAAAGTATTTACTGAAATACGAAGGAACTGTATGTCTTGCTATTTATATTTACCTTTTTGCAACAGTGTCTCATATTGATTATTAACAGGACTTCAATTCGCACATATTGTAGTAAATTTGTGTATCAGTGCTGCCCCCAAATGCTCTCTCTTCCTCCAGGATCTAAAGCTACACTAAAAATAAAAATAATTCTTTACCTCTTCTAATAGGTATAAGATTAGGTATTCCTCTTACAGGAGGAAAATTTTGGAAAAGCATTTGACTGTGAATGACATAATCTGTACCTGCCTGAGTTTGAAGAGAGCCTGAAGAAAGGTGTAAATAACTAAGTCCTGTATTCATCTCAGTCAGGTATTAATTCATTTTGCTTCTTAGCAACACATGGAAGAAAGCAGAGCATGATCTCACAAATTGCTGTGCTGACTTGTTAGAAATTCCCACCAGAAACATTCAGAAGGAAAATTATCCCCCAGGATCAGACTTTGAAGTTCCCAGCAGCTTCGCTGAATACATTTAGCCTTGTGGAGGGGTAACACCAGCAAAAAACCCCCCAAGGAATGCAAAGCCCATGGGGAAGAGTATCTGAATCTCCCTTCTATGTGTTACTAGGGTGGTGGGGTGCTTTGTTAGATACAATAATCCCTTCTCAAAGTCATAAATAATTGGTAAAAAGAAGGTGATCCTACCTAGGGCAAGGCCTTTTGCTCATTCTTGGAAGTGGTACACTCCTGAGAGGTGGCCTTTAGTACTAGTTTTCGATTGCACCAACACAACTGTACACGTTGTTGATTTAACTATGCAGGATTTGACCCTCAAGCCTCGTTAACTCCACCCAATGTCAGAGATGCTTCGACCACTAGACCTATGTTCCAAGCCCTATTAGGGTATGTTATCATATAATAAGTATGTCATTAACCATTACTAAGCATCACTTAATGAAAGGTTTTCTTGCTTTTTCTATTTATATTACCGCGTATAATTTGAACCCTGGATAATTAAATGTTACATAAAATATTCCAATACTAGCGATCCTGGAAGCATCTTTTTGAAGACTTGGCAACCTTGCAATGGTTTGTCATTAACAAGCATGCCCTAATGTGACATTCCACTTCGGCAGCCTCTCTGAGAAGGTCTTTTTTTTTCCCCATTGCAGCAAGGAGACGAAGACCGAGTTATCCAGAAGAAGCAGGTGTTGCAGCGTTGCTCCCTGTGGAGGTTATTTCAATACCCAGACGTCATTAGCACTGAGATACAGTACGTTGTAGTACAGTAAATGCGTCACGTTGCACTGGCTTCCATGGTACTCTAGTGCATCCTGCCATGTATCATCGCAGGCTTCTGTCAGCAAAGGTTGTTTGAAAGGGAGGGACTAGTCACCGTAAGCAGGAACAGCAGAGCAAGGGGGAAGAGCATAATCTTCCCCCCCCCTTTTATAGATGCTATCTACTTCGCACACACTTGGCACTGAAATAAAAGAAAAATACTGCAAATTCAGGAATCACTGGGTCCAGTTTAGTATAATTGTATAAATGGCAATATTAGCTGAAAAAAACCTCATTATAAGTAATAGTGAGTTACAACAACACCTCTATGGTGCACCAGCACTCCGGTGGTTTCAGCAGGGAAGGATTTAGCCCCGTTATCGCATTGCTCCGTGGTTGGTAACGGTACCGTTTCCGTAGCCTACCAGGGAGGAGGTGGATGGGATGCAGATGTAGGTGTCTGTGCAACCTCTTTCTTGCCATGTGGGAGAGGCAACGCTAATTCTGGGGACCTGTAAATCCTTTAAGCTCCTTGTCCTCAGAAATCCCACCCCAGTTTTAGAGCGGAGGTGCCCACCATTAGGATGACAGGACAACTCAGGTTCAAAAGGGCCTCAGGAGAATCTGCTAGACCAGAGTAAGTTATTGAGGGGTTTATCCAGTCTTGTCTTGAAAACCTCCATGATGGAGGCTTCCCCAGGCAACTTGCTCCACTGCCAGCCTGTCCTTCTGGAGGAAGGTGTTGCTGGTGGAGGCCCCTTGTTATGGTGCCAGCAAGCAGAGCAAGGTGAAATGACACCCCGCGTACAGAGCGATGTAGCAGGGAAAGCAATTAGCACAGGCATGCGAGATGAAACGAGGCTGAACCAGAGGGGCTTGTCTGCAACTGAGATTACACCTAATGCAGAGATAACCCAATCTAGCCTCAAACTTGCAGCTGGTCCCCGTGCTTATTAGCAGAATGGACACTGATCATTTTTGACCCCAGCCCCGTGTAGCTTAAGATTTGACTGTTTTGGTTAGAATAACTGTTTTGTTAGTTGACTCCCACCATCAAGCTGCCTCCTCCTTCACCACATAAGTTAATTCCACTCATTTTTACACTCCTGAATGGCATCATTTAATGTCTTAGCTGGAATGAGCAGCGAAGTCTCTTCTCTGAATTAAGCTGGGTTTGTGTAGCTTTGCACAAAGCCTGGATTGATTTAGTAAAATCTGATGTCAGCACCACTTGAAGTAGCAGATAGTCTTACTGTGCATGATGGGGCAGGAAGGTATTGCTAATACAGCAGAGGAAAATGCAAACCTCTGGTACATGGAAGTAAAAACAGGTAGAAACAGGTAACCCTAATGAAACAGTTCAGAATGAGATGCTGCTTCAGCTGCATAACTGAAGTCCAAAGAAAGAGAAGGGCCCAGCAGACACTCGGCAAGCTGCCGGCACAATCTGAAGTTACTCCAATCCACATCTGTTTCGGTGGAAGCAGAACTTGCCTTGGTGTTGTTAGTACAAGTCACAGTTTACTCAGCATGAAGCGTTTCAATTCCATAATGAGGTTTGCATTTGAATGCGCGTCTCTGGGAATACAAGAGGGTAATTTCTATCTAAACCGATTTATCCACCCCTAACAATTTTACCCAGCAGGTCTCAGATGCCGAGTGGAGATTCACTAGTGGTTCTGCCTGTGTATTCACAGGAGATGCCTTTTTTAATTCCTTAGCAATTTCTTTGTTACTGGGGGATGAGAATGAAAGGCTGGCTGAATGAAGGGAGGCATGACCCCTGTGTCTTAATAAAATAAAATCCTCTGGGGTTGGCCCAGAGGTTATGCTTCCATTGCCATGGGAGAGACCTGGATTAATTCCTGCTCTGGTCCTTTGCTCTGAGGAGCAGGGTGTTGCAGGGGTTTCAGGCAGTGATACTCAGCAATGACCTTTCTGATCGATTGCAGGGAGCGTGGATGAGCCCCGGGGGGACCCAGCCCTCCCCAGATGGGCACCATGGCTGGACGGATGACAGCCCAGGGAAAGGAAGAGGACTCAGAGCTCTTTCGGGGGCAGAGGAGTTGTCCTCAGGTTTAAAAAGCAAAAGGCATATAAAGTGGCACACCCCACTGCCATAGCTAGGCAAGATGTGGGAAATTCAACAACATATTATTTGCTGGAAAGAAGAGGTTTTTGGTTTTTTTTTTTTTCAAACGTGGCTCTCAGTGAAAACCACATTTATAAAATTTCAAACAATGTATGTTTTGTGGTTGTTGGGACTGAGCACAGCTCTCCTCACGGAGCTTTAAATCATTTCATATGAATGCAAAAGCCCTCTCTGCTTTGCTGAATCGAGAGATCTCCAAAAAAAGTCTGAATGTGAAAAGAAAAGTAACAGCTGAAAATTCCAGCCAGCGGGTTCGAGTTTTCCAAGGCCTGTTTGCTTTGGCCTGCCTCTGCCATTCCTTTCTTTCTTTCTTTAGAAGTGTGAAACTGGTTGGTCGCTGGTATTTGTTCTGCGGTCTGCGCTAACTGTTCCATCTGTGTAAACTCCGACTTGCCAGCCTGGGAGTTTAACAACACTTTCCCTTCAGCTGGAAGGAAAATGAAAGTCCCGTTAAGTGGCACTTTGAAGCGTTGCAAAACACACTGCCTTGAGTTTGAACGTAGAGCGGGAAGGGCTGCTCCTCGCCCTCGGCACGGCATCAGCCCATCGATGGAGCCGGCGGTGGGGTTTGGGGATGCACACTGAAAGCACCTCCAGGCACGCCTCAAAAGCACATTCACAAATAAAATAGCTAAAACCTGTAGAAACGCAAGGACAGCCACGTAGCCAAGTCACCTACGTCTTTACTAGGGGTATCTCTCAGTAACGAAGACTCTGATCTAAGAAATTGTTCGGGTTCTGTTAGGTACCCAAGTAGGAGTGAAATGTCTAATTATCTAAGCAGGTCCAGTTTCTAGCTAGTATTGCACATTAGAATTGCTGGTTCTCTCATCCTGGATGTCCAGCTCAGTCCTAAAGTGAGCCCGGTCCCCCTCTGAACAACCAGCCCAGCTGTGTCCAACCTGTTCAAAGCTTTGATTGGCTCTGATTTTTAGGACAGGCACTATTTCTATACCTCTATTTTCATTGTGGGTCACTACTCTATTTGATATTTTATGTCCATGGATTGCCAGGCTATGATTTAAATCTAAGTCCAGCTTCCAGACAACTTTTTGTCATTGGCCAGGTCTTGGGAGTGCAGGCTGAGGAGGAACCAGCTCCAGCACCCCACTGGTGTGACAGAGGACAGACTAACTCTGCCTTGTCAGAATGACCTTGGTGGAGGATTGATCCCATCCTGGCAGGGCTCTGTGTTCAGTTCTGATGGCACCTCTCTGTTGTTGGGCTGGTTTTAATATACAGTTAAGTCTCACTCGGTTGTTCTTTAAAAATAAAATATTAAAAAAAAATCCTTGATTAATTTTGTCTTGATGAGAATGCTCTCAACCTTTTACTTACACAGAAAAGATGACCGAAATCCTGTTTTGGTTCCCATTTTCACACTGCTGTTCTTCTCACCCGTGATGTGTGTTTGTCCTTCCAAGGGTTCATCAGCCCTGCCTAGATCCTACTCCAGAGCCCCAGGCAAATGGCTGCATTCTCCCCTTCCTCTTTTTTTCACGTTGTTTTCTTTTGTTTCCTGACTGTGTGCTTAAACGAGAGTATATTTCCAAAGCTGTGTAGGGTTTTGGCTGCTAATACACAATACTTTGAAATGTGTAGTAAAATTCAAGACCAGTTAATATCAGCATTCGAGAGGGGTATATCAGCTCAGAAAAACTCATTGCTGCTGAAAAAGCAGAATTCATCAGATTCTTCTAAAATAGTGCTTCTGAACATTCATATGAACTCTCAACAGCTGTTGAGTTCAATCGTGTTTACTCCTAATCAAAAAGGATACTGTTGTTTTTTTCATAGAAAATTCAGAGGCGAGGGGACTGCAAGTGTTTTAAAGAAAGCTACAACTCACACTGGAAGTAAATGTAGTCTTGAAGATGATTTTCAATAAAGAAAGAGCTTACTGAAAAATGCTTTTTCCTGAAATCCAAACAAAAAAAATAAATAAAAATCACTGAACATTTTTCAGATCTGGCTTTCCTCTGTTGCTTTTTTTCCCCCAGTTTAAAAACTGATTCTTTTCAAATACCGTTTACTTCAGCTGCTGCATCTTATTTCCGCTGAAAATAAATTTCTATTGGAAAGTCCAACCAGTTTTTCCTCTGTGAGGATTCAGGAGATCTCTGAGAAATGTTAGCAAAATGTTCTGTCACACAGTCTCTGCTCTAGGTAACCAGAGATATTTGTTCTCCGAAGAAATCTCCATTGCGTAACACAGACACCTCTCATTTTTTCTGAACCTGAGCTCAAAAGCCTGAACCTGCCAACTTACTTTGACCAAAGAAAGGTCAGTTCTAAATTTGCATAAAATCGAATATATTTGCATAAATCAAGCTGCAACTTCCTATATTACATTGATCTTGGATGCATATTCTGGTTTTTGTGGTGACAAGGGATGAGAGACAGCATCAACCAGCTATGAGACTGCCTATCTTAAGCTCAATCTTGCATTGAATAGAGATCAATCCCTGTCTCTACCTGAATGCTCACAGATGTCAGTGAGACCACGTAGACAGTGATTTCTGCTTCTGCTCAGCTCACCAGAGAACGAGAGACTGGTTTTTCCCCTCCTTTTTTACCTCTTCTGTGTGTAGAGCCGCACTGAAATCACAGAAGCAAACCTGTAGGTGTTCAGAGGTTTGAACCTGTAGGTTCTCATAGACTGGGAGCTCAGATTAAATTATCCAAAACTAGGCTCTGCCAAGACCATCAGTAAATTAATGCACCTGAGGTTTTTATACAATAAGTTTTAGTTCTTTAAGTTTACTCAAGGTGGGAGGGTCGTGATACATTTGGATCCAATTTTTTGTCTGATTTGATGAAAGTGGCAGAGAAAACTGAGACTCTCCTGACTTTAGGAACTTAAGCCTTCAAATTAATTTCAAATTCCAGGAAATATCTAATAAAACCACTGCAGCTGGCACTGTTCAGAGTGCCAATATATTCACAAGCAATTTAGGAGTGCCAAAGTGATGACATGCCAGGCCAGCCTCTGCTACTGCTCTGAGCCCACAGTGGCACCAAGTCCTGTGCTGGAAAGCCAAGGGGCCACCTCGCTCACTCTGAATGCTGACCTTTGGCAAAGCTTTTTCTTAAGAAACCACCTAAGCAACTCCAGACTGGCCCTTTAGATAAGATGTGTCATTTCTTTCACCCTTAAATCCACCTAAACAGGAGATTTACATAAGGATGGATCTTAAATAGAGATTCCTGTGAGGGAACCCTTTCTTTTGGTTTGGAGGAAAATTGTTTAATTTCTTATCATATCGAAAAATTGCTTTCGACCATTGCAAGTCAGGCAGCCAGGATTAGCTCTTTGCAGAAGCTCCTTTTTAAACTACAGAAAGAATTGGAGTAGTGCCTGGGCCTTTCAGTGGCTCCCTCCCCACAGCGGCTTTCTGCGGAGGCCGCCGTGGGGGGGTTAGCAGATGGCATGGCTAACAGTGTGAACTGTTTTCATTCACCTGAACGCCGACCGGTTAGCTCCGAGAGAAACGGCTGCTGTCAGCTCTGCTGCTCCCAGGAAAAATGAGATTAGATTGCCCATCCAACACCTTTCTGCTTTGATCTGCCCTTTTCGGGTATCGCCGCTGCCCACGCTGACGTCCGGGAGAGTCAACAGCATCAGACACCCCTGGCAGCACAGGGCACCCAGCCTGCACCCTGAAACAGGACACAGAAAGGCACCCATACTGACACACCACACATTAATGCACTGCTTATCTAATTAAGCGTGGAAGGGGTGAGCCCCAGGAAGGTGATTGGAATCAGGAGACACCAGAAAACGATAAGGGGAATCACCTGGAAAACAGCAAAGTTTTACCGGGGGGGTGGGGGAAAGGGTTTGGGTTCTTTTTTTTTCTTTTTTTTTTTTCTTCTTTTCTTCTTCTCCTCCTCTTCTCCTCCTCTTCTCCTCTTCTCTTCTTCTCCTCTTCTCCTCTCACCTCACTTGTGCCTCTACTCTCTTTTTAGACCCACGTTTAGGTTAAAAAATGAGCCGTTATTTGTTTTAGTGTGCACATGCCAAATCACCAGAGTTGCCGGGGCAAACAGCCTTCCTTTGAAGGGCAGGGCACCCTCTTGGGCTTCCTGGTGGTGGTTAGCGTGGAGCTCTGCCCCCAGCCTGGGTGCCGTGGGATATGGGACAGCCTGGGCTGCCCTCTCTGCTGGTGCCTTCTGGCTCTGCTGGAGCACACCCTGATGTATGGAGTCTCTCCTCCCTGGGCAGCTTTGCCAGGCACGGCTTGACGGAAGGTTTTGCAGAAGCGTAGGGCTGTGGTGGTGCCGACATGACAAATGAAAGCAAAAGCAGCTCTTGGCCTGGGCACAGAAACTCTTTTGTTATCTGCAACTGCGATGGGCTGTCCAGTGGCTAGCAGCACAGCTTGCAGAGCTGTGGAGCATGAGCTGCTCTACAGAAGGGGAGCAGATGCGGCGTGTGCAGGGTTGGAGCTTCCTCTCATCAGGAACGTCTGGTTTAAGGTCCTACCGCCTCCGTGGAGAACTTGGCTCCTTGTTTCTAGAAATGACGCTCCAGCAGGAGGGAGCTGGTGTATCTGCACCTGCATGAAACAGTCTTGAGACCTAACCTGTCTGCCACAAATTAAGCAATAGAGCTGTTAGATGGTGACAGGTCATAAACCCAAACCTTTGATGCTATCAACCAGACCAATTTCTGCTCCGGTATTCCATAGGAGCTTTTGGAAGGGTGAGATAATGACTTGGGAATTGCAGCTGGCCTGAGCATAGCACTGTGAAATCTCTTATCAGCACTAGCTGAGAGCATGACATATTTAAACCAAATCAACAGCGTATTTATTTTATTATAATCTTGTAATAGCAACAATGACCTCAGTGCAGGGTCTTTTCTCAGCCCTAGAGATTAGCTGGGGTTAACAGTCCCCAGGATGCTGATCTCTCCAAGGCAGTGATGAAGATGTGGGGCCTTTTAAAAGGATTCATTACTGGCTGCTGAGATCTCCATGTAACAGCCCCAAAAGCTCTAAGCCTGGTTTTTACTAAGCCAGATCTGGCCGTCCATCACCCCACGCGTTGCCTCCTGGCCAAAACTGCTTTCTGCTGGCATTTTTAGCAGCGTGTCTGTTCTCATTGCAAGTTTGCTTCCTCTGTGGTTTTGTAGCATGTTGCCTTCCATGCTGGTAGGGCCAACATAAGGGGAAGTAGGTAGGGAAACGCCACTCCCGTTCCTCTGCCAAAAGCAGAGGAGAACTCTGCCTTCTATCTTTAGCTGGGGGGAAGCAGCATTCCCTCCTGCTTCCCTTTCCTGTGCCCCTCTGCAGCCAGGGCTCCCCGGCCGTCCAGTGGGTTTTGGTGGACGAAGGGGGGAGTTGGTGGCTGGTCAGCTTGGAGACACTCTTGGTCCTTCTGCATGACTGCCCTTGCCCTGCTGAGAGCCACGGCTTTTGCACTGCAAAACTTTATTTAAAACAATCTGCCGTTGCAGAATGTTTAAAAACAAGAGGCCATTTAAGAAGTGTTACCAGGGCTTTAAAAGTACCAAGAACGTTTTGGCTCCTCTGATGTCCACAGTATGTTGTCCTGGTATGTTTCTTGAGTTGCTATGAGATGTTTTAGCTCCTGGCTTGATACTTATCAGACAAATATCCCATAATGCAGAAACAACAAGTCATTATCAGACTCTGGAAGAAGAAAGTAAAATCAAACTAAATACAAAATAAAGCAATATCCTACAAACAAGTGATATGTCTGATACCATTCTTCTGCTGGAGGCATCTCCATTAAGCTCCAGTGACAGCAGATGGAAGGCAGGATGCAGAGAGGCCTCTAGGAAGACTTCTTCGAGCCTGTGCTAAAGTTGCTTTTAACTACAATTACAAAGTCAATTAGAAAGTCATTTCAGCACTAATGAAACAACGAATGATTGATACTTAATGGTCTTGGCAGGCAATCCGGCCCAGTAAATACAGCTGAACAAAAAAAGGCAATTCAAAATTGCAAGACATCAAAAGTTTAGGGTTTTTTTTGTGTGTGTATATATATCTGTTTGGGAATGCACGTCTGTTTTTTCAAAATCGAAACAGAATCAGTTTGGGGTTGCAAATGAATAATCTCTGTCAAGGGGTGAGTTCACACTCCTGACTGTTCCTGTGTCACCCATAAAGTGCTCAGTCTGGCAAATCTGGTTCCACATCCCCGGCTGGATTCAGAGCACTTCACTGGCCAGGTCAAGTCTCAGGTGGTCATTTTGCCACTTCTCCAGTAGCAGTGTGCTTTGTGCAGAAGGAGGGGTGAAGGAAGCAGAAAACCAAATATATATATACTATAGATAACAAGATATATATTATATTTCTCTCTATACACTCATATAGATGTATGTGTATTTCTAGGTGCTTCTGCCTTGAAGAGGCAATGAGCCAGTGCATTGACCTCTTCCCTTTCCTGTGGCTTCTATTGCTCTTTCTGGGTTTAAAAGCAATATTGATGCTATCATGTCTTGGCCTACAAACCTAACCCCAGATGAGATTAGATTAGAAACCCCCTCTGCAACAAGAGGAGAATCCTGGCGGAGAGGGATTCAGACTAAATCCAGCTGCTGAGATAGATAGATAGATAGATAGATAGATAGATAGATAGATAGATAGATAGATAGATAGATAGATAGATAGATAGAGGGGTTTTTGAGCTTTGTGCAAAGGGAAAATTTCAAACTTCAGTGTTCAGAGTAGACGGGCTTTCCTTCCCTGTGGTAGAGCAGCAGAGAGCTGGGTGACTTCAGGATGCTCCAGCAGATGCCCAAAGCTGATGCAAAGCAGAAGAATTAAAAAGCTGTAGGGAAAGTGCTGCAGTACAAACTATTTGAGCAAAAACTCTTTACTGGAGATATACTGTCCACACACAGATACAGTTTAAAGCTTAATACTAGAGCAGAGTGGCTTGTGAGTGATAATTTTCTCATAGAGGTTTGATTAGCAAGAGGATTTTCCCTAGTTTTCCTGTAATACTAGTGAATCCTGATTGCAGCTCTCCTTTTTGCGAGAAAAAGGAAAGTTCCAGGATCTCCACTTCCATTAAAAAATGCCAAAGGTCAGTTCATGGTGACAGTTAGATCACTGTAAATGCAGGATAACTCCACTGGACATGTTAAAGCTTCTTCTCATGCAGCCTGTGTGTGCTCAACTCGGCTATGGAGCTTCTCTAGCGTTTTTCTCCACAATGATTGTGTGAAGATAACAAGATCAGTGGCTGTTACCTTTGGTCCTGGCTGTTACACAGGCACTGTCTGAAAGAGTTCAACCTACTCGTTTTAACCATATTTCATGCTTCCCATCTGAGGGTTTCAGTGTGCTTTAAAGGAACGTTCATGGTGCCTGAAAATCTCTGAGGCAGCTACATCCTTCAGGTCTAGGGCTCAGAAAAGTGACACGTCTTTGATCTGCGTGGGTACCATCACTGCCCACCTTGTGCTCCTTCCATCACTCTCAGGTCCCAGGTCTCTTTTCTCTATGCAATTACATGGAAAAGTGTATTTTAACTGCAAAAGAATAGCAGCACATAGAGCAACTGGCCAGACTGAAACACTACTTCAGGTTGTTTGCTTATAGCATCCTTTCACTCACCACAGGACCTTTTTTGTTTAGATCCAGGCATATGAGGGTAGCATCTTATAGATGTTACAGCCTTTGGCTGCCCTGAGAACACACCACCTTCAGAACACACCGCCTTCCTTACTGCTGGGACCTGTGAGCTAGGTTTTTCTCATAATTCCTTTGGTCTGTCTCTAGAGAGGCTGCTGAAAAATGATTGCTGAACCCATCCCCAGTTCACTCCTGCTAATTAAACACCTCTGGTTTAGTGCTTGCTCACTCTTTTTTTTTTTTTCCTTTTCTTTTCTTTTTTTTTTTTTGGCTACTTCCAAGAAGATATTATTTTTAGCTCCGGAGGGTTAAAGGGGAAGGGAATTGTGCCAGAATCAGGTTGTTAGGAGATGGGGAGAGAGGAAAAAAATGCCGGGGGTGGGGGGAGATCTGCAATGATTAAAATTCCATCTAATAATAAGACAGAAAGGTCTGGTGCATGGGCCCAGCCTAAATTAAGCTCCTGAATTAGGAGTGCTTTCCAAAATTCCTCTCTAGACAATTTAATTAGGCGACAGGTATTTCCGGAGTCACACGGTGGTTCCACTTGGCAGTAAATAAAGACTCCAAGAATTTTTTTACCCTAGAATCCAACGCAGAAAACAAAACAAAACATTCAGCGGGAGACAGAGCGGCGTGTTGTGAAATTGGCCCCGGCTCCGCGCACCGCGGGCAGGCTCTGCTGCAGCCGCCTGCCCCCCCCTCCCCAGCGCACCCCCTGCCCAGCACCGGTAATAAATGGTCTACCAGCACAACCCCGATTAGGGGGCCAGGAGGTTAATCTCTAGGTCGCTATCTGATCAAGTCCATATCCCGGCGCTGTACTCCGCAGCCTATTGATAATCTTTGGGGCTTACTGTTATTTAGTGTCGGTGCTGGATTGAGGTGTACAGTCTGCAGTCCTGGCACAAACGATGCCATCCATCTAAGTCAGCTTTGCTCTTTTCTTATGCTGCTCAGCTCCCCCACCCCACCCCCCCAGCCCTCCCTTCCCTCTCTGGTGCAGTGATTAAGGATGCAGGATCCCCAGCTCCTCGCCTGACAGCGCTGAGCACCGAGGAGAGGTGATGCCGTAGCCTTAGACAGTCTGGAGGAGAGGAGAAAGAGGGACTCGAACCAAGAGGAAACTCTTTTGCTTCCCCAAATCAAACCCTTTACTCCTCATTTATAATTAATAAATAGTACTAATAAAAATAAATCTTAAAGTCAATTATTTCCTTTTTTGGTGTAAAAGATCTTCGTAACCCATGAAAGCAAGACTTACACCCCTCTCTCCAAAAAAATCTACCCAGATGTTGCTATGCTGAAGAATGAGTAGTGACACAACAAAGAAGATGCATTGCTTTACCTGAAAGGTATCACTGGGGTTTTTTTGGACACAAGGACAAGTGTAACAAGGTAGGCCTTGTACTGATAGGAAAAAATGGGAATTTCCAGAATTACCAGAAAATAGTCCTTTCAGCCACACATTTTCCTCATCATCTTCTTTCTACTAGCTGGCTTTGTACTAATTCTTCCTTAATTCGACTCCAAACATTAGCTGCTGCCTTGATATTGTCTTGGAAACACTACATGAGTGAAAATATTCTTTAGGTTTTCTTTGGGGTGAAATAGACATTAAAAACAAGAGTTATCAATGGAGTGTCTGATCCATAGCTACCTTGTGCCCATGGAATATTGATCCATGTGACATCATTAAGTGCCTTCTGGAGAGTCCTGTCTTCACCAGTAACTTTCCAATATCGAGGGCTGGATGGACAGACAGGCTGAGAAATGCTAAATTCAAATTCAACACCCAGAATGAGTGGAAATTTGGAAAACTCCTAAGGATTTTTAGTGTGTGAGAGTCAACTCAACGCTCATGGGAAGAGTGCTTGTTTCTCACATGGGTGTTCTAACCTTTAGCAAACATGGTCTCTAGTAACTACCAGCTATTGCCAGGAAGAATTGCCTAATGCTTCGGGAAATGGCATTCCTGTGCATTCCTTGAGCCAGGCATCCTGGCCTCTGGGCACTCCTCTGCCTTTCTTCTTGAGCGGGTGTCTGAGTGACCAGGTTAGGAGTGTGTTGGGGATAAAGCATCAATTTTTTACACCAGGCTGGAAGAACACAGTATTTCAATTCATCCTTGTTTGTAGGCAACTTTGAAATTATTCAAATGTATCTGTGTTCCCATTTAGCATATAGTAATACTTTCATTTAAATCTAAAGGGATTCTTCTAGTTGCAAGAATTATTATGCCATGTTAATTAAATATCCATTGATTTCTAAAACAAAGGAAAACACTCATGCTTATTGAGATTTTACTGTGATATTCAATATACCGTGGATCTATTGTAGGGTTTAATCCTGTGCAAATTTGCATTTAATAAAGGACAGTTAGTATATAGCAAAAGATTAATTAAGAAAATGTAATCAGATGGCAAAAGAATCATTGGAAATGGCAAAAAGTTGAATTGATGATGGTTAGTTTAAAATCAGATTGGACAAAGCTCTTGCTACTGAATTCAAAGGCACTTTTGTCATTTAATTCCCATGGAACAGTTCCAGCTCCACACCTGGGTGCAGGAAACCACTCTGTGCTGCCAGTGGGACGTTGTGGGGTCCTGGATAGATGGTGCTGCTATGGAACGAAGCTTATTTCAATTGCTGACAATGATATAACAGCTCCTTTGTGCAACCTGCAGCTTGGCACCTAGTTCTTCTCCCAGAGCTTTGCATGAGGCTGGCTCATCTGACTCATTAAGGGAGTCCTTAGCCTAAGTCAGATAGCCAAGAAAAAGTCACTGCGTTATCGAACTTGATTTTCTTCTGTCAGTCTACCCTGTAGACTTTAACGTATGCACCCAAACCTAATAACAAATTGGAGACAAATTTAAAAATGTCATTAGGAACATCAAGTTCTTTTCATGTGATAGAATTTTTTTTTCCCCTTTTGGCCAATACATCATTGGAAATGCTAAAAAAATAAACTTATTTTTAATCTAACTTGTTTTTGGTTTAGTCCACAAGGGAAACATTGAGGTCGCATGTATTTATACAGCTAAGACATTTTAAAGTACTGTTTGGAACAGTTACTAAGTCTAAGAGTCAAGGCTGGAAAGCATTAGTCCAGAAACTTGGTTTAATATGAACTTGATGATATGTACTATAAAATCATTGCCTGAAAAAAAAAAAAAAAAAGAGGAAGAAAAGAATAAAAAAACCCTCTCAGCTCTCACTTACCTGAATTACAGCTTCAAAATTCTTCCCCCATATTCACCATATGCACTGCTCTTCATCCAAGTGTTGGATTTCCCATGGTGCTGCCAATCTGGAAAGTAAAATATTAAGGCATGTAAAAAAACAATGAATCCTGCCCATTAATTGTTTATTTTTTCATTTGGTTCCTGCCTAGCACGACATCTTCCATCTGAGAAAGCCATTAGCACTGGGATGACGGGCACTGAATAAGCGTTTTGCTGGAAATGGGACATGTTTGCTTTCTTTGGAAGGTGAAAGTAGGGGAAGAAATAGAATTTGACAATAGAGTGAAACTGCAAAAAATGGGGGTGGGAGGTGGATTTATAAAAGAGAAAGCACGTGTTTTGTACCATAAAGACTTCTGCTTGGATTTCCATGCATATACACACCCCTACGTCTTAACAGCTGCCTTGAAATACCTCTGTCCTGGTAATAATGTTATGGATTCACAGTCTCTGAGCTTTTTACCATATGACTCTATCATATTGTTTGTGTTGCTAAATTTGGCTTTAACGTAAAGTTGAGAAGAATGGTCCTGCAGTGAGCAGAAAGCCCCGGGGGCTCTCCCGTGCAGGCAGGTGATGTGCAGCCTGTCCCACACAGCTCTGCCACGGCCACTCCGACCTGCTCTTCCATGCTTTTCCCAGTATTTCAAACTAATTCCGGTCCTTTATTTCAGATCAGGCCAGCATCGCATCTGCTTAAACCTTGGTGATGCTGCAAAAGATGAAATAACCTCTGCAGACTTCGTTCAGATATAAGTTTGATGTGCATGATCTGCACTCACACTTTTTCCCGGCGTTGAGCTGTGCAAATATTTGAGGGAATTGACTTTTACTTGCACAGAACCTGGTAAATGATGAACTTCGAGTGGTTGCATTCAAAAGTCACTTGGGTTATCCCCTTTTTGGAAGAGTCTCGGCAAATGGAAGCCTGGGATAAATTGTCTTTCAGTCAGGAGCTGGGCAAGGAGGATTTAGGGACCTTTTTATATTCTTATACGTTCTTATATTGTGTCAAGAGTCATACTCCCCCCAAAAAAAGGACTGGAAGGAAACTCGTGAGATTGTCTAGACCATGGACTGGCCGCAAAGTGGGATTAATTCCATGGGTGTCCTTGCTGACAGGTGGTTATTTAACCTGTTCGTAACAGTCTCCAGTGGTGGGGGTTCAGTGTCTCATCATTTCCATGGGCTGCAGCACAGGAGTGCCCTTGTCCCTCCGGTGACCTCAGGTTGCTCGCTCCTGTGTCCAACTTCTCCGAGCCAGGCACAGACTTCAGGCACAGCCCTGGGGGAATGGGTGGGGTGTAAAATTCCTCAGCTCGGGATGAGCACCGAGATGACACTTTGTCTCAGTCTCTCCTTTAGTCACAACTCTTGTGTTTTTTATTCTTTTTCCACTGGGAGGTAAAAAATTTACTGCTGGCTTATAGTAACAGCAAAGCAGAATCCTTTCCACTGTGGCTGAGAACACGCTGGTCAGACAGCAACTGGTAAATCCAAGATTTTGCTGTAGCCTGTGTGTTCCTGCTCTTATGCTCAGTTTCCATTCTGCGTTTGTTACAGATTCAGGATTAGTTAGAACACACAAAGACCCAAGAGACTTTCTGGCTCTCTGCTGCAGCCGCTGTCTGAGATAGGCAAGGAAAGAAAGTTAAATATAACCTTTGCACCCAGCCAGAAAATCTCAAGAGCGTTGATTTTTCCTCTAGGATGCTGCAAGTTTAAAACTCCCTTAACCTGTTTATCAGATTCTACTCCCTTAGTATCCACATACCCCTGGTGAATTTTGATTTTCTTCCTGACTCGCAAGATTTATAGCTGTCACTTGTAGAGGAGAAATGATGCTGTGTGATCCATGTGACCAAGTCATTAGCTAAATCAGACCACATTTTGAATACTGAACAGCATGTCCTCCCAGAGAACTGTTTGTAATCAGTCAATATTATTTATTTTTAAAAGGGTGAAATATACCATTGAGTAAATTTGAATAAGAAATAAATTTGGAGAAATTGTAATCAGCCTGTGAACATTTTGCAAGCAAAGAGAAAAAGAAACAGGCTAAATTAATTGATTAAATTATCTGCAGCAAGCGCCTCTCTCTGTTCTCATCCTCTTCTCGGTCCCTTCAGCATTTTGGTAAGATACCTCAAGCCTGACCTGAATCAAACTCTCCTATTCCAATCAGAGCTCTTTCTTTAGTGGAGATTGCCAGTCATACTCCATTAAGTGATGGTTTTGCATTGTCGGCAAATGATCATTAAGGGAGCAGGCTGATAACATAAATCTCATTTTTGCTTGCAAACAAAGTCAGGTCTTTAGGTGCAATAGAGACTGATGTATTTGCTCTTTGCCTTGCCTTTTTTTTTGGCTTCCCAAATGGTGATACAGTTTTCAGGAAGGCATTTACCACACGCAGCAAGTCAGTAAGTCTCCAGTTTTCCACCTACTGAAGAAGTGCAAGTAACATCTGATCAGCTGTAGCTTCACACCCAGGGACAACCCTGCTATGCAGGGAGATTCTTGAGGATAATAACAGATGGGGGCTTCCATCTGAACCAGAATAGCACTAAAGGTTGGAAGACTTGTTGATCTCAGCATGGAACCTCCCACACCGCAAAGCATTCACCAAGATGCTCACCAGACTGAAGTGTACGTGCCAGAGGCCTCATCCACTGAAATAGCTTCCTGATCTTTCCATGCTTTTGAGCTCAGCTTAACTGCCAGGAATCCCCAGGAAGGAAGGAAGGAAAGAAGAATATCCTCTTGCTCCTCCGTACCCCCTTGTATTACAACTCAGCACTCTGCTTTGATGCTTTTCTCTAAGAAATCCTTGGCCCGCAGCTAGAAGGTATCAGGAGGCGGTCATGGCACTCATTGTCCTTTTCAGCTCTGCTGGATGAGGAGGCTCTGGAGCTTTCTGAAGCCAGCCTCTTGCAACTGGAAGCTGAAATTTCCAGTATATGAGTTCTTGGCTACTCCAGCAAGGAGCTGAACTGTGCAAAAGCCAGTGCCAGCGCAGCAGTCTGTACTCATGCCACTTTCTTTGGTCCATAGACCCTGAGGACTCAGCATCTGTGTGAATGGAGTTTGCGTAACTGCACATTGGATGGGGGATATATGAGGAACTGTATGGAGGAAAAGGGTAAAAAGCAAATGTTGAAAGGCATACGATGCTGGCATTTCTGACCCCAACATCTGCACGCAGAGGGCAGCAGAAACATTGCTGTAAAGTAAAGGAACAAAGCAACGTCTGGCATGGCTTTTACCCAGCTGGGAGGGAAGCTGTCGGGGTAAGTGAAGAGGGTGAATCTGGAATTTCCAATACAGAATGAAGAATGAGGCCATTTCATGCAGACAGGGAGCACTGCAAGAACCTTTCTACCCACCTCCTGCTGGCCGTGGTGAGCAGGGGAGAGAGCAGCCGCAAGCCTGCTGTAATCTGCAGGGGTGGTTGGATTTGGTTCGTTGAGCTAGTGAACCTCAGAAAGAGTGAATTATGGGCAGTTTTGCGTAAACCACTTCAGGTGAAGAAGGAGGCGGTTGTGATTGATGCCAAGAACTTACTGAGCTGAGGTGAAAAGTGTTTGCGTATTTCAATGTAGCGTGACATATAAGCCCTTCCAGTTACAAGGTGCTACCTAGCGTAACCCTAGCACAAGGGTTGCCTTTTCATAATGCTAACTCGTGATGATGAAGGTTTCAGCCTGATGTAAAGTCTCTTATTTGAATTTTTCATTCTCTTTCCCAGCAGGACTCTGTTCCTCATTCTTGGAATGCGAAAATGGTGGTAAAAAGCCATAGTCTGTCTTCACCTCCGTATCTGCTTGGCTTTTACTACAAAAGACTGTTCAGCGTGACTTTTCCAAACCATGCTTCTTCCAAAACCATCTGCACCTACCCCTAAGCACATTAGCAGTCCCGTTGACCTGTACAGCTGTGCTTCCCAGGTCCTTCCCCGGCTGCTGAGCTATAGGCAGAGGTCGGTCACTTTTCAGCCAGGACAACACTGGGGTGTTCCCAGCAGTACTCTTCCACTGGAAAGGAAGCTAACAGAGCTTGGTGGAAAAACAACATGCCCAGATAAGGAACCTGCCCTTTTTCTTATTGTGAAAACAAAAAAGCTGTGGATTTGTTTCATCAGCATAAAACAGAAACAGCTGACATTGAGACTTTGAATACTCAGACCAAGGGGCAGAGGATACTCGTGCAAAGGAGGAACAGCTCACAGAGGCAGAGCTGTAAGACACATTAGATGAGCAAACTACAACATGTATTTTCTTGCAATCATGTTACTGATTCCCAAACAGTAAGTTTTGCTGCTAGCATGTCATTTGAAGGCTGAAGAAGGTATCAAAAAAGTAAAGAGAAAAATAAAGAAGTACCTCATGGACGTCCCTACACAAGGCATTCTGGTTAACTGCAATTAGGTAATGAATCCAGTATGATATATGCTGAATTCTCAGATTTACAGACTTCTGTTAACCCATGGGAGAGATGAATGTTTCAACATGCTTTAGCAATGAGACTGAAAGATGAAAATCAGCTCCTGCCCGGAATGCAGAAGTCAAATTCTGTTGGATGCCAACCCTCTGCAGATGCAGCTCATAGCACTATTTTTAGACATACCTCAAGAAAGAAATTAAATTTAGACAATCAGATATTTCTCCCTCTCAAACAAAAACTGCTTTGTTTTTGATGCCAATAGAGATTTGCTTCCTCAAACACGCTGTGTTTACACTCTTTATGACAATAACTCAACTTCCAGAAGACACTGATTCACAAGCCTTGTTCAGTGGTCTCCTAAAGGCGTGCTTAACACATCTGAGAATTATAACTCTTCCATCAACTTCTCAGTATAAGCTAGGAGAAACACAGGTTAAAAACCAAGCAACCTATCATCATGTTTTCTGACAGAATATTTCTTATGGTAACTGGTCTTTCTTTGAACTATTATTAAAATGTTAATGTCTGACCAATGGCATCTCATATTACTTATAACCCTGAAAGCATATTACCAAACTATATTTGCCTATGTAGCAGGGATAGACAACATAAAGTCTTTTTTTCTGTAAATGTTTTTATTTGAGCTCCTTCCACTTTGATTTTGTCACTTTTGTTCCTTTGTTTCATAGATACAAACACAATTGACATCGGCCAAGCTCTACTTATGGTGATGTACAAAGCAATAAAGTCCTGTTGTTTCCTGAGAGGACTGAACCAGCAGGCAGAAAGAAGCTTCATTATAGTTCGTTTGAAGATGTTATGCCAGGGAAGGCAGTTCTAGTCTGCTGAGAAATTTGCTTCAGGGTAAGCAAATGAATAAACACTAATTGGGTTCCATTATATCTCCAGACCTTTTCTCCCTTGCCTGCCTCACTGATATTCAGATACTAATTTTCACCACGTTGATGGCCAGTTTGCTGCTCCCATCATGAAGACTCGCATGCCTCCACAAGCAATACTCTAAGAATGAACAAAGCCGTTGAGTACACAATATTAAAACATGGATTTTCACTCCTCTACAAAGGCATCTATAGTAATCATGCACAAAATTAAGCTTGTCATAAATTAAGATGGCTATTGGATATCAATGCCTGTCTTAAAAGTGTATCTGTCCCCAAAAGGGGAAAATCTACTTATTTGATCTGGTATGATATTTCTATTGTACTCTGTAGAGCAGCACTGGTGGAACTCATGCATATGATTAAAATAAGCTTCACTGGCAATATATTTAATATAAATACAGCATTTCTAAAACCAGGATTGTCCTTAAGGAAAGAAAAAAACACTCTACCATAACAATAAAGTGAAAGAACTTTTTTTTTCATATTTAATCTGGAGATTTTGAATACATGAATGTGTGAATGGAGGACAAGAGCCCCTCACAGACTAATCTGAGCTAGAGGTCATGCCATAAGTTATTGGAAAGGCAATTTTTTCTAGAGATGTAATATGGTTTTGAATTTGACCTATGACTTCTCAGTTGTTACCCATGACCCCAGATAATCCAAATTCAGTTTCTTGAAGGCTATTAGGAGTTGAAGGTCATGCCATATGCTTCCACATTTCCAAGGTAAAGTGTTAGGCCACTCAGAAAGTCTGTAGAAAATAACCTGGTGAACAAAGCATTTCTTTATGTTTCCCACCTAATAAGATGTGATTTCAGATTAATCTGTGGTTGAACAAGCTTCTAAAAGGTTCTGCTTCTTTATTTTTTGCTGAAGAGAAGGAAGATGATAATTAGCTTCTAAATGTTATAAATTTAAAAAATAAATAAATTTAAAAAGTCAAATATTTATATATTAAGGAAAACCTTTCACTGTGATCTGTGTTCCTACAAGTACCCAGATTTTTGTATTTCTCATGCTGTTTAGGAAAAAAACTGTGAGATTCACTTTATCCAAACTTTCACTGCAGCTATGTATACCAAAAATGTCTAAACACCTCCATATGATATAGTTGTGTACGTTCTCCTAGAAACTATGGAGAATAGTGAACAGTTCCAAAGCAAAATTAATCTCATCTTGATGTGCTTGATAAAAATTAGTCATTAATCATGATTTAGAAGTCCCTGTTTCTCTGCATTGACTTGACCTCTCCATTGACTGACCAGGCAACTCCGGTGTGAATCAGTCTAGTTGTCCATATTAGAGTTGTCAGGAGTCAGGTGAGGTGAATCCCTCCCCAGGTTTCTGAAGAAATCCACGCTGAAGACAGATCTCTTCTCCAGAGGAAGCTAATTCAAGGTTTGATGAAATTCATGTTTCCCTCAGCGTCCGAGGGAAGTCTGAGACAGGAAGGCTGTTAAATACTCACTTTCTCCTCTGTTAATTGTATATATTGTGATTCTCTTCAGCAGTTTATTCATAAAGACATCTTAACCTCTTCTCAGCATTTGCTGACTTGGTGATCTAATAATTTCCATAATAATTTCCTTCCTAAAGAACACTGAAGAATATCTGCATTGAATGCTCATGGTAAATTACAGTAGTTGGCAATGGGATTTTTACGATTGTAGTTCTGAAGCAAATTGGTGCAAATCTGCACGCACCAAAGCTGAGCTCAGGCCACCAGTTGGGTCAGGTAAGAGCAGTACCGTGTCAACTCCAACTCCTTGATGCTGTTGTGAACACAAAGTGATTCCACGAGCAGAAGACCTATCAGCAGTTACACTGGTGTGCCTGAGGGCCCAATTTGGCATCTCTACAAACATATTTATTTGCTGTTTTTCAAGTAAGTTTCAGCTGAGTGAGACTAACCTGTGTTATTGAGAGTGACTGAAGCACGAAAAATAACCAGGACCTTCTAAACATACTTAACAATTTGGTATTGCTGAAAATGATGAAAGGTTGGAAATGAAAGGTTGGAAAGGCTGTAAATGAAAATGTTCTTTGTAAAAACAAAGTTCCCTTAAAGGTCTCAGAAATACAGACAGTCAGAATTACTAAGTTTTCAAGATCTTAAACATCAGAGACTTTCAATGCTGTTTTCTGTTCAGTGGGATTTATCGAACTTATTTTGTTTCTTCCATATTCTCCATTAATTTACATTCTCTTATCCCACTTCCCAAAAGCCCAAACACTTAGTTTAATAATAGAAATGATTACTTCCATCTATTTCTCCTCCAGGCAAGACTCTTGAAATATACCACTTTTTGTGAAACTCTGCTGTCTGACAACTGGAACTGCACGTGAGATGGAACTGTGCCTGTCCCTCCACGTGACTTCTGGTGAACCGAGGCAAGTGAACAGAGATCTGAAACTTTGAGGAAGGGGGGAAAAGGGAGGCAGCCTAAATGCTGAATGAGTGGGTCATATTGCCCCATCCTTGCTCATTTGTTAACATCTAATGACTCAGCATCACAAGGGGAATAGTGACTCTGCAATTCTTGTAAAACCCTGTCGAGTAATTCCTTCCACGTATCAAGTGGTGGGTGTTTTTCTTCTAAAGCAAATGAAACTGGTTTGAATCCTGCTTATGCGCTGCCTGCAGTTTGTGGATTTCTCCTACTATATGGAATGATAGAATATACCAAAATGAGACACCTTTTGGGATATTATGCAAAAAACCCACCCAAACCTGCAAAATTTAGTTCTTTACCTCAGAGTTTGCAGTGTAAGTAAGACAAATGCAACAAGCCATACCATGCTGAGGAATGACTTTGTGTTGTGTTGCTGGAAGCCTTTTTCCATAGAGAAAAAAGAATGAACGCTCTTGGGGAAGTCAAGCCAGTTTAAATACTCGGTGCAAATCTCACATGGCAACTGCTATGGTTTCTTGTAACTCTTGCTAGTGCAGAGAGCACAGTCAGCAGAAATGGTGTATGACCAGAGTACACTTACCCTCCGATTCAAAGTTGAATAACCTCTGAAGTGCATTACTCAAGTGTGCCTTATGATATTTTTTTTAATTGTAATATTAGTTTTGATCATTGCCAGAATACAGAGCTCAGAAATTTTGCAGGCTTCCGTGGCGAGGTGACTTGGAGAATGTGCTTCTGCACATGCAATGACTGTGGTCAACACTGCTGTCTAACAAAACATCTCTGCAGAGATGTTTTCAAGTCATTTGAAGTCAAAAGGTTCAATACCAGGACATCCCCTAAAGCAGAGCCAAGTAATGTGCTGTAAGCCATTCCATCAGCTCCTGATACTATTCTTTTATTTTCTTACAGCCTGTCTCTGTCTGAAGAACTTGGCTTTTTTTTCTGGGCAAAACTCCTTCTTTCAAACTCCTTCAGGGAGATACTTCTGTTCTTCTAAGACACGTTCTTCTCCTGTGGGCTGCTGACCCTACAAACTGGGTAACTAAAGGTGGTCCTTTCATAGAAGGACACTACGACTAAGCTAACACATTTTTGAGATAAAAAGAGGATAAGTGGGAATAACTTTAAGCAGCATTGCACTGAATTAGGAAGAGAAGGTTCTTCTACACTAATACCTTAGGTGCTTTTGAAGTTAGTCTCCATTCACTACCAGATTTCCCTTCAGAAGGTGCCCTATTTTGCCTTGATTGTAGGAAAAAATAGGATCTCTGGCAGTTGTTTCCTTTTTCTGCAGATGTGCCTTCAGTTTTCAAGGCCTCATTTTTAATTTGAGTCCAAAATGCTGAGTGGTAAGAATAAGGTTGGAACTCACAGGAAGTTGTTTTGCTTAACTAGTCTTGTGCTTCTTAGTTGCACCAACGGCTATGAGTAGACGGACAGCACTGACAGAGTAAGGACTTCCAGCTGTGCCAGATGCAATGCTTCTAACCAGAAGTCCACCTTCTGTTAGTAATAAACCGGTGGGACACGCAGGCATGAGCCCAGAGGGGTGTCTCTGGGTGTGATGGTGCCATTTTGGCCAACACTGGGGATTCAGAGCCACACACAGACCTAAAGCAGCATATCTGCTGTGCAGTTGTTAAAACCTTAAACAAGCAGAGGAATCTGAGGCCTCTGCTGGGGAATAAAGAGAATAGTGGGAAAATGCCAAGAGATTATTAGCTTAGCCAAAGATTACACATTTGCACTAGTAATTAAAGTATTTTGCATTGGATGCAGGCTTTGGCAAGTACCACTGACAAAAGATTTCACACATGCATGCGTGCGTGCAAGTACACAAGATCTTTCTCTCTCTCTCTCTCTCACACACACACAGGCAAACAGAAAGAATGAAATAAGCCATTAAGAAATATTTCCGCATAATGCAATTATTACAGCTGTATAATTGAATGGGGAAACCATTGATCTGTAGTAGAAAGGAAATTGCTCTTTTCATTGTGTTCCTATGAATATGTGAACATTAATCTCAATCTATAATCAACGTTCATTTCAAATCTGATTGCGTGCCACTAAACACCCGTAGCTATGCTAACATTATGTTAATACGGTTCAACATCATAGCTCCCAGCTTCACAGCACAAATATTTTTCTTTGGCAATCAATAGTAATTTCAGCTGAGTGGATGGAAGTCACGTTTTAATGGTAATCTTTCCTCCAAGCCTCCAAGTGGAAACTCGACTGGTACCTTCACACGGCTGCAGTGCATTGCATGTAATCAGATAAATTAACCTAAAAGAGAGAGAGAGAGAGAGAAAACACAGATCAGAAATAAAAAGCGGCGCCAAGAAGCTCTACATTTTCCTGATAGATTAAAGTGCTCATTACTATGAGAGAGAGAGTGGGTTTCAAGAGGGGGAACTGAATTCCCTTGGCTTTGAGCCGGGGCCGTAGAGGCGGCAGGTCACCGTACGCGCGGCGCTCGGCGCGGCCGGGGGATGCCTCCAAGGAGGGGGAAATTCAGTCAGTTCAGCCAGGGCTGACCTGGATTCTGCTTCCCAGAGCCTGCCTGGCCTCAGGGCACAGGGTTTGTCCAGGAATAAAGAGTCTCAGCCTTAATGCTGCAGGCTTCCCGCAGGACCTTGGGTAAATCACTTATTCTACTTGTGTTTCGCTTTCCTGGTTTTGGGAAAAGGATGTAATAGTGCTTTGCTGTCCCCTGGGGATGCTGTGAAGATTTTGGGGTGGTCTATTCCTGGGAATGGGAGCTACAGAGCTATGTTGCATTAGTTAGATCTCTCTTGGCTTTGCTGTGTCATAGAGGTAAAGCCCGGGAAATTTTGTGCTGTCACTATGTTTTATTGTCACTTTATTACCTTAATGGCATCTATTTTTAGGTGTTTCCAAAGCCTTTTTTTTTTTAATTGGATGGGCCAAACCAGTGGACTGAGTGCCTTGAAATCTTCCTTCTTTCTAAAGTAGAAGCCAGTGGTCATTGTAAAAGTCCGAGGTACAGACCACTGTCATCTTCACAGTTACCAAGAGCTCCATAAATTCTTACCTCCATAAAGGAGTTCAGATATAAGAACATAAGGGTAGGAAAATGTCTTCACCGATTTGGACCAAGGCCTGCTCATACAGATATCCTCTCCTCTGAAGTGGCCAGATAGCAGGAGTCTAGGGGAGCATGGGAGAGCTGACGATACTTCCACCCACAGCAGTCTCCCAGGACCTGGTGGCTCAGGTGCTTCTTGAACCGTAAATGTTATCTTTACCCACAATAAAGGACATTGTTTGTTTGGGTTATGTTTTTAAATTCATTTTTCTTTTCTTTCTTTTTTATTTTTATTTTTATTTTTATTGGCAAATATGTATTTCTAAGAAACCCCAAAGGGTTTTTTTTTTTGTCCAAGAGGTTTTCCAACCCCTTTTTGAATACTTTCAAGCCTTTTGCACCTTCAGCTTCCTCTAGCAAGAACTTCCTCAGCTCTGCCATGTGCAGCAGTGAACTGCTTTGAATTCTACTGATCTTAAACAAGATTTTTCAATAGCCAAAATAGACTGCAGGTTGCCTTGGTAGTACTTATTTTGTTTCATATTATTTTTATTCCCTACCTTTAGGCAGCTTTTAAAGAACCTGATCTGTGAATCTGTTATCTGTAAATCTGCTTCTCCTTTGAAGTCTGGTCCCTCCTAGGTGCCTTAACAGATTTAGGTGTCTTGACTTGTGTACCCCAAAAGACTCTCCAAACGGTGAGTCACTTAAAAAATCTTATCTGTGTTATTTTGTGTGGTGCTGGATAAATTCCCAGTGTCCCATTAAGCCAGGGTACCTACAAAGGTGTTCTCTATGGGAGGCAATCTTCTCAGTTGTTACTCCAGGGTCTTGGCCAGGGTCTAACAGAGATGCCTGGGACTTTGGTCCAACCCAGAGAACCTCCCTGCTTCAGTGGACGTGTTTTAGGGGAACATTGTCCTCTTGAATAGCTGCCATGTCTAATTTTGCAGATCTTCATAGCAGATTTTCCTCTTTTCTAGGTCCCCCAAAGGTACTGGCTTCCAGCAGGCTGCTCAGATTTACCAGCAAGGAAACCAGAAGCAGAAAGACAAGCTCTGAAATGTGTACAGGTTCCAAATGAACAGGCTCCTTTTGTGAGAGTACCAGTTTTCCCTGCTTTGGGCCAAATCAGGAATCCCTCAAACTATTTCATCCTTGCAACTTCACCATTTCGAGTTTTCACTCTGTGTAAACCAAGAAATTCAGAGTAGTGTCAACTTTACTGTTGATTCAAAGTTTTCTGAGTTCTGTTTCATGTCCATTTTCAGGTCTGTCCTTTTACATGCCTCAGTCTTTTGGGTTGGTTTTTTTTTTTTTGGGTAAACTTGTGTCACTAAAGGTGTCCAACCAAACTGTGTTTGGTTCAGTAGTACTTTTCCACTGCCTGCTTGGGAAGTGTGTTGGAATATGGGACTTAAATCCATCTTGGCTAATGTGGTTATAGTTAAGGTTGGTCCTTAAAAACAATGTTATTTCAAAATTAGCAGAACATACTTGCATGTGTGTAAGGAGTGAGGTTACAGCAAAAAGCAGTCCCTTCCCTCCTCTAAGCTGAGCCAGAGTTTCAGCTGGCCTCTGGCTTTCCTCAAGATCAGGAAGCTGAAAATGTGACTGAGAGCCAACTCTCTCCCTTCTCCTATTTGATTTCTGTGCCCCAGCCACTGTGGACCTGACCCCAGGACCTCCTGGCTCTAAAAATGGATGTTGTACTGCCCAAGTGGCTCCGGTAAAGTGCAGCATTGGAAATGCAGTGTTTGTAGCTGTAACGATTTGCAGAACAGGTGGATCTTTGGAAACAGGGAAAATTGGCTGCCATCACCTCAGTGATTTTCATATGTGGTCCAAAGAAAAGGAGAACCAATATTTCTTTCTCGTTGCAGATTATTCAGGTCTTCTAGCTAATGGGCTAAATTCCCACTGATGTAAACTGGACTAGCTTGGCTGAGGTCAATGAAGCTGAGCTGTTCCACATGCTGGCTTAGGATTTCTTTTGTTATCTTTGGGCATGGGTAGAATAAAAATTGTAGCATTACAATTAAAGCCCCTCGTATGCTGTGGATGATAATCCATGCCATTCCCTGCCCCTTTGCAGACGAGTAAAGTTGTCTCAAGATTATGAGCCTTAGATGTTTAGAGCAATTTTGACTGGAGCAGAGGTTATAGCCTCTGCTTTTTAACATTCCGCTTTTATTTGCAGGCTATGAAGTGTAATAGTTCACCATTTTGGTTTAAGTATCACAATAAAAGTCAGTGAGATGGAACAGGCAATAAGCAGCCGTTTTACATCAGTGCTGCCGAGACGGAGTGCTTAAGTCTTCATTAACCTACGGAGGAAGGAGTTACAGAAAAGACACTTGAAATAAAATACCAGGGATGGGGCTTGGATCTCCTCTGGGTCTGCCCAGGCAGGCAGGCTGGTCTCTGGTGTGAATGTCTCTTTGTGTCTGTGCTGTCGTGCCAAAAGTGGGAGGGTGAGGACACCCTGCACTGCGGTGACAGGGACAGGGGTGGCCGGCTGTGTCAGCGCTGATGGCCACCAGGAGCTGAAGTGACTGTGTGCCAGACAGGCTGTGCTGCAGGGTTTTAATAACTTGGGAATGGTGTTTCTTTAGGGCGCGTTTGCAGCATCTCTTTGTTCTTCATTAGGCCCTTCATTAGAATTATGAGACTGCTGGGTCTCCTTCTGACGCATGGTATTCTGCTAATGGCCCACGTGTTTCTACATATAGTCCAGGAGAATGTGGGGAATACAGTAGCAGGTGGAAAATTTTCAGATTCCTGGGTACCAAAACAGCACAAAAGCATGGCAGTGTCAGTTAGTACAAGGTATGCTGCTAATATTTATCAAATATATATTATTTCACTACTTCCCAAATATTTAGAGCTTTCACAACACATACTCAGTAAATTTACAAAATCCTGCTTTAATAATTCACATAAAATAATGCTTAGGAAAAGGCAGGCATCTGGGAAACTGAATATGAGTCTGTAAGATTTGTTGCAGGTTCAGGTGAAATTGTGTCTTCTATTCACAGCTGGAAACATGGCCATGTTTTGACTGCACTTGATGGTAGAAGAGGTTGGCCAGTTGTGAAACAGTAATAAATAAATAAATAAAACATCTCCCTCCCATCCCCTGGGCAAGTTCCACTGCCAAGAACAGGATGTAACGCTCCCAACACCCAGCTGCAATCTGGACTGAAATCCCTTTCTCTTCCTTCAGACTGAGGCAGAAAAAAACCCGTGGCCCAGTTTCCAGGGCTAGCGGGTGGACAACTGGCACAGAAAGCTTCTGCAGGGCTGTGGTGGGTTACCACACAGGGCCGTGGGATGGCATGTGCCCAGGTGTGTCCCTGGAGGAGCCTTGCTTCCTTCCCAAGCCCCTTGGCCCAGTGGGTTGTGCCTGTACCACTAGTCCTAACTGGTGATGGAGAAAAGGAATGACTTGTGTGTCGCTCTGGGGACAGTTGCAGTAAATTGTCTCCCCTGAGGGCAAGTACGGGGGGGGCAAAGGCAACGTGTAGCTCAAAGATATTTTTTTTAAGGCTGGACGACTTATAGGAAATGGGCATCACAAGCTCCTGGGCTTGTAAAAAATACATTTTTAGAATCATTGGATGGTTTGGGTTGGAAAGAACCTCTAAAGGCCATCTAGTCCATCCCTCTGCAATGACCAGGGACATTTTCAACTAGATCAGGTTGCTCAGCGCTCCATCCAATTTGGCCTGGAATGTCTCGAGGGATGAGGCATTTACCACCTCTCTGGGCAACCTGGGCCAGTGTTTTACCACCCTCATTGTAAAAAATTTCTTCCTTATGTCTATTCTAAATCTACCCTCTTTTAGTTTCAAGCCATTAACCCTTGTTCTGTCTCTACATTTCTTGGTAAAAGAGTCCCTTCCCATCTTTACTCTAACCCTTTAGGTACTGGACGGCCACTATCAGGTCTCCCTGGAGTCTTCTCTTCTCCAGGCTGAACAATCCCAACTATCTCAGCCTGTCCTCATAGTAGAGAGGCTCCAGCCCTCTGACCATCTTCTTTGTGGTTTCCTCTGGACCTACTCTAACAGGTCCATGTCTTTCTTGTAGTTTCCATGCTCTCTGCTGGGGCATAGTTGATGGTGTTTTATGTTGGACTTCATAGTCATTTTAGGAAGGAGAAATCACACTTTCTGTACCTAACAGAATCTGGAGAGCCCATCTTAGATGAAGGTATCGGTGCTTTCCCTTCTCCTGAACTGAGCCTTCTCCCTGACCCCAAAAGTGCAGCGTCCCAAGGCCTCATTTCAAGACCAGTCTGGACGGGGCTTTGAGCAACCTGGTCTAGTGGGTCTCTGTGCATGGCAGGGGGGTTGGAACTAGGTGATCTTTCAGGTCCCTTCCAACCCAAACCATTCTACGATTCTATGATCCCAGCCCTGGGCCTTACACAACATACTTTTTGCTACACGTTTAAAATGTCTCCTTGAGGTTGCCTCTATTTACTTTTCAGTATAATGAAGTTTGTTTCCCTTGCCCGGGGAAAACACAAAGTAGAAATGCTGAAAATTTACTGTTCTGGCTTATTGCTTAAAAGAGATTTTGCTGTTTGGGGGCAGAGTCATGCGTGTGTCTCCTCCTTGTCCTGAGTTTTGCAATGTATGAGTACTTCCAACATCTTTTGCAATCTCTGCGGGATCTCTCTGTCTGCTGGGCTTCTGTTTGAAACTAAGTACAACTATTACAAACTTTCCAAAACACAGACTCTGCCTGTGTTTCTGATTCACTTTCCCCCCATTCTCATCCTATATTTGCTCTTTTTCCAAGCAAGTTAAACACCTCCTCCTGAATGCTGAACAGAGGATGATAATGTCTGGTTTGGTTTCCTAAGATAAAACTGGGAAGAAACAATACACAAGGAAAATATCTCTCTTAAAACAGATGGATATACCTGTCTACTTCATTTATTTTACTGCAGGAGAACACTAAAAAAATAACCAGCTGTAGACTGAAAGATGTGGTTTAGAGCCTTTTCAGCTTTTTTACAGGCTTCTTAAGTCACTTACTTATATGCAGAGATTAAAAGATACCTACCTGTTATTTAAAGTCCTCATTTTCTGTGGTGCTGCACAGAAAATGGCTGGTTACAAGTAATTTTGCTTTCAATTGACATTAGACATAGTAGTCTTCTGGAGTACATCTGCTTTGTCAATCTGCACTGCCGAGTGGAGATTCGCAGCTAGTTGTAAATGAAGTGGAAGGAATATACTCACATCAGGGTAGGTGAAACTGGGCTACTTACCTAGACAGGCTGGCCACGCTTTATGGATATTCAAATCATGGCTTCAAGTCCCTCATTTTATGCAAAGGCAGAAAATTACTTTATTTGCATGACAAAAGCAACATATTAATGGTAAGGAAGATTCAGGATAAATACTTTAAAGACTATGAAGCATTTTGATGCTTCCGTGGTGAATATAACTTAAGTATCTAAGATAAATGAATGTTTAGGAATAAGTAATAAAGTAAATAAAAGAAGATAAGTAAGTGCTTCATAAAGCTGTGCTGTTTCTTCAGAGCACAATGAGCTTTCCTGGTGCCCCAAGATTAGTAGGTTGTGTATGATTTTAGTGGCTACCAAAATTCCCGTGAGAAACTGAACAAATCACAAAGGATCACAAAAGTCTTACCTGACTTTGTATTTCTATTTTTAGGCCTCTGAATTCCTGTTGCTAAAGCTGTGCTGGAGTCTGTGTGGTTTTGAGCATAGATTAAATGAAGCACTTTCAACTATCCAGCTAGTGACTAATTGTAAATCTTATACACAAGTTGGAGACAGCGTCTAAAATAAAAGTCCTTTTTTTTTTTTTTAGTCTCCTTTTCTCCATGGCCGTTGTTGTCCTATGAGAAAGGGCTCTCTGTGCATTTAAACGTTGATGAACTCTTAAGTAAAGAATCAAAACAAAGGGGAAAAAAAATAGTCCCCGGGAGTGTGTGAACAGTGAGGGCTTCTCTGCCTTTGCCCTGATTTTTTTTTCCCCTTCAAACAGCTGTAAATCTTCATGATCTCTCTCCTTGTCCACTTACACTGCTAGAAGCAAGTGAGCAGGAACATGCACAAATATTCAACTTGAGGGAGAGAGAAAAATTGCTGAAATAATCCCTGTCCACCCCTCACCCCCCATTTACTCTTTCCCCTCTCCATACAGCAATGACAGTGCCAAGATATGTGAGCACATGCAGGGGTTTTATCTGATGCCTTTTTAGATCCCTGCTATTTGCTTGCAGGACTTAAGCAAGTGAGAATTTTATAACAGACTGATCAAGGATGAATAGAAACTTCCTGTTATTCCCATCTCAATTTTCTGAATAGCAGCATCTATTTCTATCTATCAAGCTTCGGAAGGGGGACACAGCCTCTCTCAGAATTCTTTATTTCCCCCTATTTTTTTTTTTCTTCAAGTAAGAAAAAGGATAAAATCTGTAACTGTGTAGTGTCACCAAATTGGCACTATCCAATTTGTACCCAAGGGTCCTTCTGAAGAGGAAATGGGCACCTTGTATCCACTGAGAGTCCGGGTAACATCATGGGGATGGTGCATTTATCCCACCCAGGGATGTGACTGAGACATCCACGTGCCCCTTGTCACTCTCAGGGGCATTGGCTGTACAAATATGAGGCAAATACAGTACAGGAATGACGTTTCTGGTACAGACCACATCTGGAACTACAAGAATTACCATTTACATAGAAACAAACAGTGACAGAATGAACTTTTAAATTCTTCAAAAACTGAGACTCTAGAGGACTTGGTCTATGTTGCTTTGTCATTTGCTTTTGCGACAACAGGACTCTCTCTCTGTGTCAAAGGGATTTTAATCAATCATTGCCTTTTAAAGATGTTTAAGTTCAAACAATATTAGGATGTTCTTTCTAGCCCCACTATATTTTTCTACATGAAATGCAATAGGAGACAGTATGTCATACAGAGACTTAAAAGGGCTCAAGAACTAGTATTTTTCTGTCATATTAAACATCTAGAGGCCATCAAGACCTCACCTAAATATGCATTTAGCCGGAAATTCTAAAGTTACTTTAATTTTTGGCATTTAGCTCCTGGGGACCTGGTGGTTGAGTCTCAGTGGTGGATTTGAACACAAAGCAGAGTTGACTCAATATAGTCTATACTGTAGTGATATAGAGAAGAAAAATCCCTTATGAGTTGCTAAGTACATCACATACATTTTAATCACTGGTTAGATGTTCTGTGCAGTGAGCACAGTCAGAATATCCTTATTATTTCTCTATGAGACTGTTCCTGCACCTTTAACAGCCTGTGACAGTTCCTTAGCCGCCGTGCCCCTCACCAGAGGTTCATTTCCTTCCCCTGGGACATCACTCAGAGTAATTGTCCCCAGTAATAATCAATAAATCCAAATTATCTTGAATAAAGCCAGATTTATTTAACACGGTATAACAAATAGAAAACCAGAAAGAAAATCCATGTAAATACAATTTAAAGAGAACAGACTTGTCTGAGACTATAGACTATGTCGTAAGCACTCCAGCTGGCCAGGATACTTTACAACACTGTGTAGAGACCAGCTCATTGACTCTTTATATGTAGGAAAGTAGATTTCTGACTACGGAAAACTGCAGGCTGCATTGGACCTCCTTTACTAAAAGATCCTCTCTTGAAAACAACTGCTCAGCTCCTTGCTTATTAACCTGCCCAGTAAATAAGAAGTACTAAAGATGGATGCAGTTCTCTAACTGCAAAATCTTTTTGGATAACGCCACTCTGGAACTTCTTGTGGAAATGCCTTAAATGTTTTTCTTTTTCTTCTCTCAGATGGGAGGCCATCTGAATATTCTCTGAAATCATCTATTGGCACTTCAGCCTTTAGGTTTCAATGACACTAGGATCAAATTCATGCAAAACATTTTTTTACACCACCCATAACTTAGAAAATGAAATGCCATTCTTGTTTTTCCATCAACTGTTTTATATTTCTCTGTTCCTAGAAGACAGGTTCTCAGAGGCTGTGATTTCAAAATGCCATTTTCCTTGGACCGCTGGCTTCCAGCGCTGCTTCTCTATTTCTGTAGTGACAGATGTTTATCCCACTGTAGCACTGCTGAGGCTCTCTCCAGCTGATTAAAGGTTTACACCCACAATTTACCTGCACTATTTGGTCTTTGCCCCTGTCACTGAACGTACATTAATAGCTGTGCAAGTGGGATTGCTCTCCTGGACCACTCCTTCCATTGCTTTTCCTCTTGAGCGTCCCTTAATTTAGCATTATTTGATTCTTCTCTGTTAAGTGCAGTGAGAGCCTGCACCATTCAGAAACTTAAGGGATTTCAGTGGGAAGTTTTGGTTCATTTGTATTTTCTTTCTTTCTTTCATTATCGGGTATTTAGAGGCTTGTTTTCAAAACTTTTAATGTAAATTGATGTTGCTGTGGTGCCATCCTCCAAATAACCTCTGCTGGAGTCCCAGAGACTAATTGCTATAGAGAGGGATTTGAAATTTTCCCTTTCCTCTGAAAACTTTTAGGACCTTAATAACTTTGAGAATCATGCCTCTGCCAAATACAGTTAAAATTAGCCAACTGTTTCCAAAGTTTAGTGTGCTTGTACACATGCCCAGAGCATGAGTGTGTAAACCTTATTCCCTCAGAGAATGCAGCTAAGAGGTAATTGGTCACTATAACTGAAATTGATAAAGGTATTCAACATTTTTTAACAGAACTAATCAAGGCTGTTCTTATCACGTTCTTGCAAAAAAATTTAGTGACCCACATCCTCATATTTGTTTCTGTCACTGGATGCAAGATTATGATAAGTGAAAAAGTATGCAGTGATGAAGTATACCCCAAAATAGCTGCGGATGCAGATAATTCCCCCTTTGAAAACCTTGTTTGACCAGATTATAGTGCAGTTCTCAATGTGTGTATTTAGAATTTGTGGGCAGCTTTTAGCATGCACACAATTCTCTACAGACACATTCCTTCTCACGCCTGACCTCCGTTTTACATGATTTTAAGCTGTTTTCCTCTTAACGTGAAGCTATTCCCAGTGCATTTCAACAACATATTTAGCATGCCATTAATTTTTTTTCCCTTCAAATCTCATTCCATCTGATAGCCTGGCAGCTCTGGCTATAACCAGTTTCCTTCTCATTACCAGTCTTTTAAAAGAGAGGAAGAAGACATCTTCAGGATTTCATTACCTTTCTTCTTTTCCATTGTGAATTTCCTACTCTGTCAAAAAACCACGGAGATTGTTGTTCACAGCACACATCCCACTGACAGAGAGAGAAATAATAAAGCCATAATGCTCAAATTGAATCAAGTGCTGTCATTATATTGCAGATAATTGAGCATATTTTTAGAGTCCTCCTCTGTGGAGTTATTCTGTTTTTTCTGTTGAGTCATCCTCTGTGCAGGTTTTTTTCTTTGGGGGCAGAGAGGAGCTGGGGGAGCACTTGGCCACTAAAGCCAGAGCAAACGACTGGACCCAAAGATATGTACAACATGACTCATTTTCTCAATGATATTTTCTCACTGTTTAAGTCCCATAGATTCAGCAGAAAGACAGTTGAGGCTATGGCTCAGAGACCATTAGCTGCTCAGACATGGTGCTTCACTTCTAAGACCCTGTCGTTCTGCACCATGAACGTGCACAAAGCTCTGCTGAGGGGGACTTGGCTAAAGACTGGGCCTCGGATTTTCACAATTTCCATTATTTCTGCATGTTCATTTCAGTCTGTGCATCTCTCATAGTTCAGCCTTGCACATTCAGCTCCCCGATGGCCTGTAACAGCCCAGTTCCTGAAGCACCAAACACACCAGCGTTACCAGAAGTCTAACACAGCCTTTGCTGCTTTTCTTAGCTTTGACTAAGTTGTCGCCAGGAAGGTCTGCTCCCCGTCTCTACCCCTGCTTTCTGATAAGTGTCAGTCTCAGAAAAGACTTTAACAACCAGCTTTCTTTCTTCTTTTCCTCCCCAAGAAGAGGTGCAGTTTGGCTTGTTGGCTCCTTTCCCGTCTTTTAATAGAGTGGCCCTTGGAAGTGGAGTCAGAATTGAAGTCTCATCATACCAGGCGCAGCTGAGATCTGTTCACGGGATCTTCCACGGGAGAGGTTGATTCATTGAAATCAAACTTGTCTGAGTGAGAGTTTCAGTTTCAATTTTTCATTTTTAGGGTGTTTCACAAGGATTTGCTTTAATTACCAAAACCTCCCTTATGTCTTATTTTTTAAAATGAAAAGATTCTGGCTTTTGTTCTGAAGTGATTTGTTGCATTTTTAAAATTTCCTTTCACTTTTAGCAGAAGATTTCACATGTTCATTGGCCAGATCCTGCATTAGGGGAGACTTCTGGTTGTAAAAGTACTTGAAGGGAGTTGTTTTTATATTGTCGTCCTAGTTTTGGATAGAAAAAAATTTCAAAGCTCAAAATCTGATGGCATGGAAAACGCTTTCCTTCTACTTTACTTTTTTGAATAACTGCCTCTGTTGAAATACTATTCTGCTTCTTTTTCTTTTTCCTAGTACCCATCAATAATTCATTGATTCATGGATAAAGCTGGAACAAATCATTTAATATAGTATTTTCCAAATTCGTATCAATGTGAGCTTGGGTGTGTAGGAAACAGAAGGTGATTTCCATTTTTGTCAAGTGTCAGAAGCAGATCCACTGTACAAAATACTCAGTAATACATCCTTGGAAATGCAGCTTTCTGGTTCCCTGGGCATGGCACAACCATCACGAAAATCATGAACATACAGGTCCAAACGCTGTTTGGTGCAGCTGTGTATGACTGGGCTCAGTATTTTTAAAGGATTTAAAAATTGTCCAGGAGTGATAGCTGCTTTTTTCCTCTGACGTTGTACATCATCATCTAAAGCAAGCCTGTTTCTGCCCCTCACTCTTTTCAACTCACAAATATGGAGCAGTTTGTTTTTTTTTTAATAGAGCTCCTGGCTGGCTCCCCAGCATGGGACTGCACCTCTTTAAGTCCCATAGTCAGCAATGTTAATCAGCTAAATAAAAGTTGTGCACATGCTGAAGTGCTTTGCTGACGGGGAAATGCAGGCTGAAACAGTTTATAACCTGTGGAAACCTAAACTGGGACCTGAACATGAAAACCACTGTAATGTCCCCTCTCCCAGCTAATTTCCCCACCTTTCAGTCTTTGGGAAGGAAGACTGGAGGATCTTCCAAACATGTGGACTTTGCCCAGAAGGCTGATGAGACCACAGCCAGTGCTCATGGACATCACCAGGAGCAGCATGGGGTGCCTTCGTGGGCATTTAGACACATTGCTAACCTAAGACTGGCTACTTTACTTAAGGTCAAGTTTAATTGCTATAAAGGAGGGTGAAGGGGAAGAGGTTTACAGTTAACTTCTCTATTGGAGCTATCAGAAAAGCGGTCACAGACTCATCTCAGGAGCATGCTGTCTATGGGGCAGACATGCCCACTTTAAAACACTTTGGCCATGGAAGTCCATTCCTGCTTGATTTATCGAAACGTGGAGCAGGTAGTTGTGTGACGATCCAAAATGTATTCCTTCCATGCTCTGTCCCCAGCTCAGATCTTGTGCTAATGGTATTAAGAAGAATTAATGTAGGCTTGAAAGAATTAGGAAGGCATCCTGCATGTCAGCCCTTCAGCAAAGGCATGTCTTACATGTATCATGGTTACAAAACTTCCTCGCCAAAAATAAGGAAAAAAAATCCCTGGAAAACCCTCCTGCAAGCTCAGAGCTGGTGGTAGAAGGGTTGCCTAAGCTGAAGAGGGGTGGCAGACCTGAAGAGAAGCAAAGAGGGGCAGGTCAGCCCTGCTGCTGGGGCTAATGCCGTTTGAGCGGAGGAGCTGGCAGGGCTGGCTCAGCCCCGGTGCCAGCGCCGCGCTCCGAGGGGAGATCCAGCTGGCAAGGGGAACTGCAGGAACACGGCCTCCCCGCTCAGCAGATCTGCTCTTAATTACCTGCCTCTAAATCAGGATCCATTTCATAAGTCTGTGGAGCTGGACAGCATGTAGGCTGCAGTACCTGCGAGCTGAATTCCTCCTCTGTGTGTGTGCGCATGTTTCAGCTCCTGTTACAGTCACCTTTTCTCACAAATTCTACATTTTGCTTCATGGTCCAGAACTGAAATAGTCTTGAGACAATAAGTTGGTTTTGAATAAGATTCATACCGCAAACGAGAGGTTTTCAGCAGGGTGAAGACAGCAGGTCCCAGCTGCAGCACGGGGCCAGATGCTGCTCTGGGCTCCCCGGTGCTGAGGTACCAAAATGAGTAGGAGTGCAATGGTGTGGTAGTCTGCGTATATGAGAAATATGAATGAGAACAGTTTTTCTCAATGGAAGGAAAAATAAACCCCAAACATGAGAAACACACTTTTTAAAAGGCCTTTGACAAGATTGAGCTCTAGATGTTACAAGTCCCTGGCAAAATTGACTTAGATGAGACAAGTCAGAGGTACTGATTCCAGTTGAAAACTCAAGTGCTGGTTGCTTTGGGTACTTTATGTTCTCTTTACATTTTTTTCAGTTTTTATGTATTCACAGATTTGACAGAATTGGAAGGGAATCCTCCAGTCCAACTCCCCTGCTAAGCAGGGTTGCCCAGAGCACGTCACTCAGGATGGCATCCAGGTGTGGCTTGAAGATCTCCAGAGAAGGGGACTCTACACCCTCCCTGGGCAGCCTCTTCCAGGGCTCTGGCACCCTCACCATAAAGAAGTTCTTCCTCATATTTGAATGGAACTTCCCATGTTCCAGCTTATGCCCGTTGCCCCTCGTTCTTTTGCTGGAAACCACTGAAAAGAGTCCGGCTCCATCACCCTTCAACCCACCCTTTAGGAACTTGTAAACACAGAGGAGGTCTCC
>JAOQGH010000005.1:11723351-11755971 GCA_025769975.1 Gallinago jamesoni | reverse complement strand
TGGGGAGCCCAGAACTGGATGCAGGATTCCAGTTGTGGCCTCACCAGTGCAGAGCAGAGGGGGAGAATGACCTCCCTTGACCTGCTAGCCAGACTTCTCCCTACACAGTCCAGGATTCCATTGGCCCTCTTGGCAGCAAGGGCACGTTGCTGGCTCATGGAGGGCCATCATTGTTGCTCGTTGCTGGCTCATTGTAGGGTTGTGTGTTTTATTTCAGAAGAACTGAATGTGAGGGCCCTGTTTTGGTGTCTTTGGAAATGTGTTCTGATCAGAAAATTACTTTATTCTCCATTACTTTCTGAGCCATCTCAAAAGTAACCCATCCAGCTTTTCACTCCAGAGATTATTCAACTTTCGACCACTGGATCCCTCCAGCAGCAGCCCTTTGGCATCCGTTAGGGATGAGAAACTGGCTGTCTATCACCAAAAAAAAGTGAGCCTCTTCAGTCACTGTTTTCATTTCTAATTTACATCCACTGGCATCTCCAGTCATATTCCCAATTTTTGACTCCTAGGAGGGAAGCTTTCCATACATTCATCATTAAGCAGAATGAGCCAGTCCATCAAACACAGGAGAGCTCAGGGTACGGAGGGGCAAGGTCTAAATTCACACCTTTGGGTTCTAATTTCAGTTCAATGGTGTTAAAAACCATCATCCCCTGTGAAACAAGGTCAGTGCAACGGTAGCAGCCTGGCGGCAGAGCACTCCCATATGCCCAGCTATTAATCATCCCATTTCTCAAGTTGTACCAACCAGCTTAACTCTGGAAATACCATTAAGAAGTAGCTAAGTATTAAATTGCCAGGAATTTCCAGAGTAAGGAGGGAAAGGGAAGAAGAACAAAAAGAGCAACCTTATTTAAAAAAAATAATAATCTTCTTTTTTTTTTTTGTACTCCGGCCAGATGGAATTAGGGCAATTGTTCACTTGCAAATACTATGGAGATTAATGAGGTCCAGGGGCAGAGCCATGAGAAAATAGAAATGTAAAAAAAGTGAAGTTTCCAAAAATACAGCCACCACGATACCATAGGGATGGATCAGATTGAATGTTTCATCTCATAGCCTGACTGGGCAGGCTGCCTCACCTTATTAGATTATTAAAATTCTGAACCCTTTTTTTTCACCCTCTCAGGCCAACCCCTGTGCAAACGCAGTTCATACTCACAGTCTCACATGCCTCTACCCAAAGAGACACGGGCCCTAACTCTGCTAAATATTTAAGAATACACTTAAGTTCATCTAAATGTTCTAGGCTGTTATATTTGCATTTCTTTGGTGAACTCACTTTGAATTAACTTATGTAGCACTGACAAAGTATTTTCTCAGTTTTACAAGAGAGAGGGAGGGAGCACTGGGAGGCTGCGGTGATTAAACTGGGGACCCAGATGCAGATTTGGAACATTTAACTGTGGTACACTGTGAACCCAGCAGAACACACAGGGAGCCTTAACTCATCCTCCCGCGAACACAGGCTCTTTGGTTAGATGCTTACAATTGATTGGCACGTCTGAAACTCCAAAGGGCAAAGTCCTTCTCATCTTCTCAAGGTCAAAAGGAAATTTCCACTTGATTGTAACATGCAAATGCCAAGATTACACCCTCTAGCTTTATTGCTGCCTGTGTTGGAAACTGCAGAGATTGTTCAGCTACACGTCACGTCCCTGCTTCCCAAGGTGTGACGTGAGGATAAAAAGCTGTCTTGCAAACGACTTGTGGTGCCACACTCTTGCTGGCCAACTGCTTTTACAGCAGCAGAGATGATGCTCAAAGGAAAACACTAGTGACACACCTGCTCATTGTCACCTCTCTGGAAAGGTGTGAGAGATCTTTAACCTGTCTACTCCTACACACAACACAGCCCTGACGTGAAATGTTAGGAGGCAATTGCTGCCCACTTGAAGTTGTCGATTACTTAAGAGGCTGTTTTACGTCAAGCCATTGGCAAAGAATATCTGCAAAGGAGTTATGCAGGTTGTGGGGCCAGCTGTCTTACGTGCCCATGGTCAATACAGCTTCTTAGTCTTAAAGGTGTGTGTGCAGAAGGAACAGGGAGAGAGGCATAGAAAATAATATATTTTTTTTATGCCTTGAATCTTCTGGGTGTTGTTTTAAACAGTTCTTATTTTGACAGCAAATCCAAGATGGGCTTTATTAGAGCAGGAAATACTGTTTAAAAGCATTGCTTTAAACCATTATGTGTGGTCTGAACCTTGCTGTGTTAACAGAGCGTAGAGAGGAAAACTCATGAGGCAGGCTGCTGAAAAATTTCAATACTCAATGCATGGGACAGGTAAATTTAAAGCAGCTTAAATGACTCTTGTGTTTTACCTGCTGTTGCTGCCACACACAGATCTTGTCACTTTAAATCTTCATTTGGCAATTTTCTGTTCCGTAACTGTAGGGCATATACTTGGATCCACAGAAGTATAATATTCTGACAGCTGTTTCCTTTGCTAGCAGTTTATTTAAGCACATTATTTGGTGCAATTTAGACCTCATTCAGAACTGCTTCAAAAACTTAAAAAGACTCATTTCTCCCCCAGCTTGTCTGTCTGTCTGATACCACTCCAGTCTTCAGAGCTTCCAGTTCACAGAATCATTTCAGCCATAGTTAATCAAACTCAAAGAGGAAAGGCATATGCTTTCAGGCTAGATTTAACCTCTATATGGGTGCCAGAATATCTTTGGACATAGAAGGAAATAAGAAGAAAATCCTTCTGTTGAGAATAGCGGGAGTGTATCGCTTTCATTTTTAATCATCCAAAACTTGGATTATATGGAGCAAATTAACTGATTTGAATGAAATATGATTTGGGCTTATAATTCTATGGGAAATTCTTTTTCTTTATGCCCTAATCCCCGGAGCTCAGACACACGCTCTCAGAGCTGCAGATATTCTCAGGTACCTGACTCCTGTTGAAAACAGCGTGGGTTCAGTTTGTCAGCACAGGAGGTGTTTTGGAGTGAAATGGTTTTACAGGAGGAGATGGAAAGGGGTTATTTACAGGGGTTATTGCAGAGGAGACAGGGCAGAGGCATCCCAAACCTTCCTGTATTTTCTGCCTAAGTGCGGGGAGGCAGCAGAGCTCCTGAGATGTGACAGCACCTGAAAGCTGGGAGGGCAAAGCTGGCCTCAGGTCAGCATCATAGACACATGTGCCATTTGATGGCTCTCGTTGGAGTCAGGGCAAACAAAGACCCAACTCAGTCTGGACTCATGCCCAAAGTTTCCTGAGGCCTGAGTTGAGTGTCTCCTCTCGTTTGCTGTCTGAGCCTCTCTGCTGCGCTGCGAGCCGACGGGAGGTTTTGCGGGCGGCAGCGGGCAGGGAATCCTGGCAATGAAATCCTTTTGCAAACTGCTGAAGGAGCCACATTTCCAAACCCCCCACCCCAAAGCACTAAAGGAGACAGGGAAGCTCAGGTCTGCACCTTGAAATCAGGGTTTCCCACCTGGTTCCAGCTCCCTGACAAGAGGCAGAAGCCATGGCTCTCGCCGCGCATCCCTCCTGCACCCGCTGCCCCATCGCCTCCGCCATCCCTCCTGCCCCAACCTGCCTGTGCTGCAGGAGGGGCTGACATCAGTCTTACCAGCCTGGATCAGCAGCCAGAGATAGCAATCTCCCAGAAGTAATTAAATTAACCAGATTTATGCAGGCATTCACCACATAGTTCGGATTTTCCAGAGGGCTGCCAAGACGTGGTGCTGAGCCGCGCCGGCGGGAGGGACGGGAAAGGGGACGGGAGGCTGGAGGTGGCCATCCCTAGCAGAGCATGGAGGAGATGGCTCTGCCAACTGCCTCAAAGCCGTGTCCACCTCTTCCCAGCAGCTGGCAAAGGGCTGCGGCGTCTCGGGATGGGCCCAGCCCCACTGCAAATCTCTAGACGATCTTGGATGGGCAAACAGGTCTTTCCAGGTTAGGGCTGCTCCTGCCCTCCCTCTGCTATCAGGCTGCATCGGATGTGGGAATCCTTCCTGAGGTATAAACTAATTTGTAGCGGGCAGCAGGGTGTTTGGTGGTTAGGAGAGGGGAGGGCAGGGAGGCATCCCTGCATCCACCAGCTGATGCCAGCCATAGCAGCTCATTCCGGCAGATTAAGCCAGCTGATCTGCTGCTAATACCCAAACCAGCTCATTTTAAAGCAAGTTTAAGTTGATCTAATCTACAGTTCAGTCACAATGCGCCGTTTGTGCTCATTCATTTACTCAGTGCCACATCTTTCTCTTGGTTGTAATTTAACCAGCCCCCCTCTCCGTAAGGAGCCCAATTGCCCTGATGAGCTGCGTGAGATTTAGCCAATGCTTCAAGTATCTGGGCAAGTCATTTTAAAAGCCCGATGACTCAGTTTATCCACCTGTGTAATGGGGCATTCCCTTTGTCTCGGTGCTGTTGAAAGACATAATGAGATCTAGCAGAGACGTGGGGCTGCAGGTATTCAGCGTCTCCCAGGGCTTGGTCATTAGGTCTTGATGAAGCCAACCTTGCTCATGAAAGGAGAGGCAGAGACTTCCAAGAGTCCAGCAGGACTGCTCAGATGAGGAAGTGCTTTCAGCTGGAGAATTTGCTTTGTGAGGTGCTTTGATGCTCCTTGGAGAGAGGCAGCTGTAACATGAAAATTCTTGCCCTTGCCTATTTTAATGAAATATAACAAAGTTTGTTTTAGTGGGTTTTACTTCAAAATGTCCCTTTGTGTCTGAAGAAAACAAAGTGGCTTTGTCAGCTTTGCTTCTGAGGTAACAAAAGTATTACATCTGAAATGGAGCTGTAAAGGAGCGGTCTTTTAATTTAGTGGCATTTGGTACCAGTCAGTAAGTGTTTCACCAGACTAGCAGCAGCTAGTGTGTGTCGCAGAGCAAATTTTTGGTGCAGATTTCTCCAACTTTGGAGAAAAAAATACACTGAATAATAAAGTTCATGAGAATTGAGGCAAAAAAAAAAATCCCCTTACATGCCTCTGCTGCCACAATTGTACAAATGAGAAGCAAGTGGGCAACGCATGCTTGCCTTGGAGATGTGAGTTACTGCTCTCAGTTCCTCCATGAGCATGGGCAACTGGTCTAACTCTCTGTGCATATGTTCCTTCAGTCTGTTTCTAGTTTGCCTGCTTGTATGACAAGCACCACAGCAAAGGTCCGTTTTGTCCTTCTCATTTTCTGTAATGCCTGGCCCAGTGAGCCCTGGCCTTGTTTGGAAGGGCTTTTCCTACTGCACTATTTTTCACCATGGTGTTGGAGGATCAGATGGCTTCAAATGGCTGGAGGGTGCTGTCAAAACATGTGGGCACCTATCGATCCCACAGCCAGAATTTCTGGGATCACTGAGCACCTTTGCCTTTCGTGCCCTTATGGGGTAATATCTCTACCCTTATAATTGCCAGGTAAGAGACAAGGGCAGTTTTCACAGGGGAAAACACTAGCCTGGCCCAGCTACTGAAGAATGCAGCTTAAAAAAGGACAAGGAAAACCCATCTTCCTGGCATCGTTGTCCATTCAGCCAGTTCCCCACCTGGCAGTAGATGTGTTCAGTTTGCAAATGTCACTTTGTCGTAACACTTTGTCCTTTGCTGTCTACTAAATTTTATGCAACGACAGTCATTGTGGATTAAAGTTTCAAAGTCCTGAGGGCCAGTTCCAGTCTCACAGGAGATGCTTCTCAGTCTTTCCTGAATATTTTAATTCAGTTCCACGTCTTGAACGATTTGGCACATATTGGCTTGCAAAATCTCAGGTTTTATACTAGGTAGGGAAAAAACAAGCAGCACTTTACATTGTCCATGCTCTCCTACAAACTGTGATGAAAAAGTTCATTCTTTCAGCATCCTAAAGAGCATGACATAGCCTGGCCCCACCTGTTGGATTGTCTCTTTCCCTATCACACAGCCTCATATTGTGAAAACAAGTAAGCATATGTGTCCAGCTTGCTTTGCCCGTTAGCCTCCTCATTTCCTATGATCTTCCAATCTCTTCAGTTCAGGTGTACCAGCAGGTTAACATGCAATGACTTAATGACAAATGAGCGCCCTTCTTCACCCAAGCTGACTCTCTACCCCCTGTGCTTCTGCTGTTGCTGGACCACAGGTCAGGATCTGTTGTATAATTGCCTGGCAATTATTTTATATTGCTTGATCAGGCACCATTTTGTACGGCCAGGATTAATCAGCTGCCCAGGGAGAGCACTGGAGAGGAAAACAAATATTCAGCTTCTGAATAGAAAGGTGACTGGGAGAGAGATTGTGCGAGTTCGCTGAGCGTTACTGTTGCGAAATATCTGTGCTGTTTTGCAGTACTGTGCAGATAACCAGAAAGAAATGACTCTCCCAGAATGATGGGAGAGAATATACATGATATTTCTATATCTCTCAGATTCGGGATGTTGTATCTCAACCACTCATATATCTTTGGGGATTTCCCTTTCTGACCATAATATCAAAGTTAAAAGCAGATCAGAAAAATGACTCTCTTAAAATGAGAACTATTTTGCAGGTTGAGAGAAGACGATTGAAAAATCCCAGATCATTCTGCCAAGCCTATGAATTACAAGCAGCAGACATGCTGGCTCAAGAAAATCCTTATTTGCCAAATGCTCACCCTTATCTTCTTGGTGACATTTCTTGCAGGTGCCAAGCTGTGGTGAGCAGACACCACTGATTCTCTTGCACAGGCTAATACCTTTCCTGAGAGACATATTTACTCAAGAGACAGCTGGAAACAAATGTGTCCTCTGTCTTCTCTGTCATAACTCATCTTTCCCCAAAGGCTCATGGAAGGACTCCGTGCTATGACGATCTTCTTGTTTAAAGCAGGAGTAAGCACCATCCAGTGCTTTCGGCTTCTCCAAGACCCTGGCTTGTAGGATGCAAGACTCTTCTCCTGAGGGACTATTTCCCTCTTCATCCTGAATGTAGAGTCTCTCATCCTCTCAGGCCGCTTGCTGGCTCTGCCCTGGTGGTGAGGGGGACTCATTCTTTATTTCAGAAGGACCACAGTGAGACTTCTGCCCTGTCTTCTGCAATATGTGATTGCCACAAGCAGCAGACTCTTTTCACTCATGTTAGATTGAGAAGGATGGTTACGGGCAGTTGGGGTTCTGCTGGTAAAGAGCAGCTTTCAGCAGGGCCTATTAGTACATTTGTACCTGAGCACCTTTCAAGTGCACAGCCTTCTGCAAGGGACTGAACTGGCTCCTGGTTACTGTGCCTCTCTTTTCTCCTAATTGGGCTTTTTCTGCGCAAGCTTTCTGCTCTAGGATACGCGGGTGGACATATAGTTACCTGGCTTACACCATCCCCTCTGTTCTGCTGCGTTAAGTTCTCCTGCAGGGACTGCTGATGTAAGCAATTTCAGAGTGGGACCCTCTCCGAGAAGAAATCTTGCACTTAAAAATCCCCTGTTAACAGCATTCAAAATATGATCCGTTAATCAAAAGCATATTGCTAAAAATACTCCCAGTGCTTCTTGTGTTAATTCCAATAAAGAATAAACTTTCACAGCAATCTGTAAGTCAAGCAAGTTTTCAGTAAAAATATACACAAAGAAAGAAAATCTATAACTTTTAAGTAATTTAATCGAAAGGATACATTTGCAACCTGCCAAGTATATTTTGGGAATGTTGTTAAACTAATGAATTCTGAGGAATGACACCATTTAGATTCAACATGATAATAAGCACAGAGACATCCCTTGTTGATCTCAATTTCTTCCCACTGGGAGCCTTATTAAGCCTGGTAGTGAGTCTTAGAAAGTTTTTGCTAGGAATGGGCTGTTAAGACCAAAGGAATACTATGCCATTAGAGGTGGAAACAGGCGAAATATTGGTGGTAAGCAAGAACATTTTTGAGCAAGTTGGGAAATCTTGAAAAGACAAAGTTCTTTTTGAAGGGCAAATCAGAGGAATTCTTGGCATTAAAATAGTCTTTGTTTCATGTTTTGTTCAGACAGTCTAATAAATAGAGAAATCATATAACTTTAGTGACCAATCACACGGTTCAGTGGAGAACTCTTGAGCAGAGTCCTGCTGTGATCATGTCACAACCAACTGCGCATAATTTGTTTGCACCATTTCCTTACTGAAGAAAAAAATCAAGAAAGGAGAAATCATTAAAAAAATCATGATATGTTCATATAAACTCTGTGAATAGGAAAAAAAAATGAAATAGGAAAAAAAAATATACATTCCTCCATAAGAAAAAGTTCATAATGAATAATTCAACTTGCTATACTAGTTACTGCAAGTCCTGCCCTAGTTAGCCAGGCTGCAGAAAGCTGAGTTAATAAGGCTACTGCTCTGACAAAGGAGGAGAGAGAGTATGATTTCAGTAGACGTATAAATATATATCTCTATATTTTAAACTTCATAAACTGCATTTAATAAACCTGAAAAAGCACACCCTTAGTGTGTAGTACATGGGGGCTCCCATTAATTCAACCGTTGTTTCTTGTGTTTAGAGTTCAAGTAAGTGCTTTTAACAATTTGCTAAATCCAGTCTTTGCTCCTTGGACTGGAAGTTACCTTTGGATATGTACTTCCCAAACAACTGAGAAACGATAAGGAAAAAACCCCTGAAATTAGTAAGAGCTTGACCTAAGTGTCTGCATATTACTCTTAATAATAAACCTTTCGTCATCAAAGAGATTCTCGCTGAAGCCTGGGAGGGTGTAATTTTCTCAGGGGCCCTTGTGCGTGTGATCCACAACACTGTCTCATCAAATAATCAGGCACTGTGCTGCTGCTGCGATGTGTCAAGTTACACAAAGAAAATTATGCCTTTTGTGTGCCCATAAAATGAGAGTTCAGGGGGGATTTTAAGCATGGGAAGCATTAAAAAAAAATAAAATATTATCCATCTCCAAATTTACAGCTAAAGAAGAAGAAATCCACTTCCTTTCTCCTAAAATAACAATGATCACAAGAAAAAGGAGACTGCTGCAAGAAGAGCAGAAAAGAGAACTTAAATGTATAACTCCAAAACAGACAAAGGGTAATTACAAGTTAGACATGACATAGGTGAAATGGCTACTGCTTTTCAGGAAAACAAGACTGAAGAAAGCGGTATAATTATTTCTTTCACCCACCCAATCTCAACATAACTCCAAGCAAGGAGAGGCATCACGGTTTGGCTCTCTGACCCGAGTTGAGCAAATTGCCAGAGCAAATGCTGGTGTGCCATTAGTGCGGCATGCTGGATGTTCAATATGAGCTTCGAGTGCTTTGCTGAACTTAAGGATTTTGACTATTTTAAGCAGTGTTTGTTTAGAGCTGGATATTTTTAATACTGTTACTTACAGCTAGAAAGAGGTTTGCACCAGTAAAGTATGGTCATAGCTGCATGCATGTTAATCTGGTTCCTTACTACTGTCACTCTCAATTTAAACTGTTTTTCTCTTTGATATGAACAATATTTCATTTGTTACTTTTATCTTCAGTGAGAATTTAAGCTCTGGGCTTTGGGAGCTTGCGTATCATATCTCCAGTTATTTGCATGTTATAAGCACTTAGGTGGAGTTCAAGAAGTGCTCAGCTCCAGACCAGCTCTACTCTGCTGGAGTCGGTGAGAGTTTCACCACTGGCAGGTAGATCTTGCTGCTTTAGAGCATCTCCTCCACCACTACAAATAACCCAGCAACTCACCTTGGCCCTGGCCAAGTATGTTTTACTTTTGCCCTTGTTAGATAGTAAGAGTTTTGCTGTTGACTGAATCCAGCATTAAATGTTTGCATTTTTAGAGGTCTCAGATTTAGCTCTTGTTCTCAGTGCACAGGGAGAGTCTTTGCTGTAAAACCTGTAACTTTGGTGTGTGTGAGATCGTCTTAATCTGCTGAGAAGCCGAGTTTGCTGCAGCCTGTGGCTTGAGAACCTGTCTCTTAAGGTCAAATCAGAGGTCACTTTTCCAACTGCTAGTTGAAAAATCACTACAGCTGGGCAAATATTGCAAAAAGCATTTATTTAAGAGAGGCCACGTGTTTGCTTCAGCGATACTTGCTTTCTGCAAACATTCATGTAAGCAACGTTTTGTTTGCACAGTAAAAAGAAGAATTGCAAAGACCATGCGCTAACTATGTTCACTTGGCTGTTTTGAAAGGTCTTTCAAAGGTCTGGACTGTGAAGCTCAAATACGGACTAACAGAATAAAAATATTTGATTATCATGAAACTTCCTTGACCAACAGAAATGGAAAAGAAAATCTCAAAATATTGCGGGATTTATGATAGAATCATGACAGCTGATAACTATATTTAATATCTTCATGCTTTTTGATCTTTATAAAATAGAGATAATACTTTCTTAATGCAAAAGAACTGAACACAAGGATGAAATAATTTAAAACTGTGAGGTTCTCAGCTATTGACCTGATGAAGGCTACGTAATAGGTGGATTAAAATGTTGATCAGTTAATGGACACATCAGTTAATGGAGAAGTTGTTCATAGAATGAAAGAGAAATTATGAAAGAAATTAGATTTGCCACTTATAGATTGCAGTGCTAGTGTGCAGAACAGCACATAAGCCTTCTCACTGTACAACACTCACCATGACAGCTTCATCCTACCCCCAGAAAACTCTATCCCCCTCTTCCTATGGGGGATTTTTCTGCTATCAACTCACATCCTATTCTTAATCACCATTTTAGAGAACAGAAACATTTCCACCTGCCCTTTCCCCTCCTTTTCACATCTTGATCCACTCTTACATTTTCCCAAATTTGCGTTGTGTGGGGTTGAGTGTCCGTTCACCTGCCTATCATTAACTCTGTCTCCACACATGTGATCTCCCTCTTCTTCTCCTACACATCAGTTTTGTGTCCACTGATGACGTGCCCACTTCAGTTCCCATCCCCCTTCCCCGATGGGTCACTGACGCATGAACGAGCCCCCACCTCTGCTCCCTGCGGTCCTCCACTTCTCACCTCTCACCATTACCCCATCTGTATCCATTTATCACCACTTTCCAACTTGTCTAACCTCAGTTACCGAGTCATTCTTTTTTTGCAGCCAATTGAGAATTTCACTATCAATGCCAGACTTATTAACCCTAAGTCTTTTATGCAGTATTGTATGGGAAGAAAAAAAAAAAAAAAAAGGCTTGTGGAAGTCCAAGTCAATTATGTCTGCTGCTTCAGCCCTGTCAGCTCTCATCGTCACCTCCGCTCCAAGGAGTTAATCATATTTGCTGAGGATGACCTACTCTTCGTAAATGGATTCTGCTGACTGCCCTTGCTTAGCTTGCCATTGAGAGAGCCCGTGTGGGATCTATAATCTTTCCCAATACTAGGGGATATAGTATAATAATGCTCTAATTTTGTCATTCCTCCAGCCAACTGCCCCCTTATACCATTACTTTTGTCACCAAGGGGAACTTGAGAGTGATTTTTCCCCTAAAGGCCTCTACCGAAATGACAGTCCCTATAATAGGCACAAACACAGAGAGCGAGGTGACGGCTGATGAGCTGCTGAACTCCAGAGGGAAAGTGGGGAGAGCATTTGCAGGCACTGAGGGTGAGAGAGAAGATGCTCAGCCATGTCCCCGCCGCGGGTTAGGAGCAGAGCTGGGAACAGAGCTGGGTTTTCTGATGTCCTTGGGCTTTGCTATGGCTCTGCCTATTTTTATCTGGGAAAAAGCCCTGGAAGTCTCTTTGCGGTGGTGTCCTCCGGTACACGAGCAAGAGGTACACAGCCACACGTATATCATTCGGGTATTTCTGTTAACAAAGGCTAATCAAGCAGCAGATTGGAAAAGCAGAACTGACACATGTGATGAATGTACGATGGGGCAGAGGGTGATCGTATGTAATGAAATATGTCAATTCAAGTCATAATAAAAACAATGAACTGAAGACCTGACAGGGAGGGTGGAATCCATCTCATCTAGCGTGAGCTGCCGTTGCTAGTGCCCACAGGCTGTGCTTTGCCTGGCATCCAGGAAGCAGACATGCGTCCCCAGAGGATGACCCACCACCCGTCACAGGCACTGAGCTTAAGGTGACCTGTCCTCCAAAGGAGCTTCTCTTTTGATGAAAAATCAGCCTAAGTGGCTGATTTTCAGACTTCTAATGTTAGGAGATGGTTGAAAGTCTGTCCTAGTTATGGGGTTTGACGTAGTTAAATGCTCCTTTGGCTTTCTAAGAATAGATAAAATACACCTTGTCCTCTCTACCCCATGGCACCATGCAGGGCATGATCTGATCCCCAAGGATCCTCAAGAGAAGAAAACAGTGTTGCCTGTGGATTATGACAATAGAAGTGGGGAAGCTGCTCGACTGACTCTTGAATTCTTACTCCCAAGTTACCCCTAGTCCCAGACTGTGGACTGAGGACATGGCCTTGGGGAACAGGGAATCCCTGCACCAACACATATAGCATCCAGCAAATGCCAGAGCCAAGCTGCACCACAGCTCCCAGCATCAGCATCTCTCAAGTACAGCTCAATACCTGCAGTTTGAAGTGTCACGCTGAAAAGAACTGAGGTTATTTACCATATAAATAGACATCATGTAGAAATTATATTTTAAGACTACAGTCTAAAATTGTTTGTTTGGTTTTTTTTTTTAGTTATTATCTATGATTATTTTTTAGAACTGCAGTCAAACCTGGGTTACAGCAGTCAGCACGAACAGCAGTTTGAAAAACCCTGCACATCAAGGGAAACTGAGCTTAACCCGTCTCTCACCGCACCCCCCCAAAAAAAAAATATATAAAAAAAATCAGTCCTAAACTTAATCCCTGCAGGTCTGCACATCTTTGTCTTCAATGGGAATCATTCTTATATGAAAACAGTCATTTTGATAAAATGGACTGTTAAGTGTCACTTCTCCGCTAGTTAGCCATCAGATTGCCCTTAATATGTGCAGATATTTCAAGTACCACATAAATGTCACTCCACTAGCACAACTTCTCTTGTATATCTGGATCTGCATTATGTGAGGAGCAGCATAATAATTAGATTCTCATTGTAAAATGAGGAAAGGTTCACTGTAATTCATGGGATCAGATCCAAATGAGAAGTACTCTGATGTTATTGAAAGCGGCATGGATCCACCTGTTCAATGTTAACTAAGAACCTGAGATCTCACCAGATCTTCACAAGGTATGTGAAATTTGGGCTTCACAGCTTCTCTGTATCTGTTTATACAAATTTGGAGCTTTTGTGTGAAAAAAGTTTGTGTTGTATATACTCAAATATACTTCCTCTTCTCCCCTCCCAATAACGGACTTCTAAGTAAAACGTTTTTTCTTTTTCTTCTGTTTGCCCCTCGTTTCTCCATCTGTGTGTAGTTAAACGTAGAAACCATATGGAACCTGTGTTACCTTGTGTTTTCACAGCAGACTGTTATTGTAAGGGAAGCTTCCATGAAGAGCCAGGGACCATGCACTGCATTAGCATCCGAGCAGGCAGTGTAAAAAATCAGATCTGATTCTGCCTGTGGAAGATAAATGAGCCAGAGTCCCCAATGCCCAAGATTTGGTCATCTCTTTATGAGTTCTGAAGTACCTATTAGCAGCTTTGATGAGTGCTAGGGGAGATGAAGTCTACCTTGAACAATGTTAGAAAGCTGAATCAAATCACTCGAAATCTCCCAGAGGGAGAAACAGCCTGAACTGGTTACAGACACTGTATCCTTTTCTCTATTGCCTATAAGGTTTATATGAACACTCTGATGGTGGAGGAGAAAGTAAGCATTTTTTCCAACAAAATCTCCGAAGAATTTACTCATATCTATAACAGCTACTTCCCCAGCAATTTTAGGTATGTATTTAGTCAGTTTTGCTGAAGGTTTTGTCCCCAGTCTGTGTCTTTTCTTCCACAAAGAGATGCCACCTGCTAAGATGGAGCAGGTGAAAATGAACTTTCCATTGCACGTGCTCCTTGGATCTGCCAAGGCCAGTTCAAGGTGGCCCTGAGGAAATATTTTGGGACAGAAGTATGTATTTCCAAAGCAGTACACGAACAAGGAATATGGATTCTGGGCTAGCATAGGGGCTGCCCGACACAGGAGACTATGACCACGCAGGTAAAATGGAATTAGTGTGATTTAGCAAGTCACTGTGTGTCAGTGGAGCCACAGTAACTGGTTTTGGATTTGCTTTTAGCAAAGCAAGACTGCTTAAAAAACCTTCAAGCTTTCAGATGGGTACTTACTTATTTCTAGTTAGAAATTAGTTTGTTTTCATTAGTAACAGACCCTAGAAGCTGTTTGCATGACTGTGCCCCAAATTTCTCTGTGCCAGCACTTTAGAATTGGAGTCTGGCACCCCTAAAGTTTGTTGGGGTTTTTGTATCTGCGTTTGGGATCAGAAACTGATACCAGAGCTCCCAGACATTTTTTGCCAGGCGTTGGCAGGGGTTGCTGCAGCAGAGAAGTGACAACGCAGAGGCAGGGACAGTCACCCTGCACCCTGCCTCAGGCTGCATACGGTCTGGGAAGGGCTGACACCTCTCCAGAGCTGGGTGCTGGGGGATCCCGTCCTTAGGCTGCTCAGGTCTTCACTGCAGCACTGGGAGGCTGCGGGAAGGAACAAGGTCCTCTGGGCTCAACCCCACAGACGGTGTGGGAGAGAGGAAGAACTGTTGCACCCTTTTTAGGGGGGGTAAATGGAGCCACAGAGGTCCTACGACCTGACCGCTGTTACAGCAGAAGTCTCTGGTGCAGCCAGGATTTTACAATCCCAGAAATTAGACTGGGAACCAGACGCAATGGATTCCTTCCTTCTGCAAGCAGTTGACCCCGTGGTTGTCCCCGTGCTTAATCCGACAGAAAAGCCAAAAAGAGTGAGCTGGGAGGAGCTGAAGTGCTTACAGTAGCTGGAGATGTGGAGTACTCTGGTATCTATGCCCTAACTCTCTGTTTGCAACAGGGTGCTCCAAATCCAGCCAACTTGCTGGCAGATAATAAACCTCTCATCCCACAGTATTACATCTTGCATAGCCACTAGAGGCCTTTCTTTAAAATCTTGGTCTGGGAGGATGAATTGAGATCCAGTTGAATGCAGTTCATTTTCTTTTAAAAGCATTCAGTGGCTGCTCTGAAGCAGATTTTGATGCCAGACATCTGTGCTGCTTGCACGCACCCAGGAAAGGCTTGTTACAGCATGGCAGAGCTTAGAGCAGGATTATTCATGCCTGATACTGATGGTTGGTAGCAGCTCCTGAAGCCTTGAACTGAATAGCATCAGAGGCTGTCGCCGTCAGTGCTTTCCTCACTGCAGGGAGCCATGTAAGTAATGTTCAGCCTAATTTAGAAGAAAAATGAGTTGGGTTTGCAGCAAGAGTGACTTTTCTATGGTAGCCAGTGAAGTGGTGCTCCAGGCAGCGGTGAGAAGTTCTCACCTGGGGCTGTGTGTGGTGACTGCGGGGCTTGAGAGGAAAACTTGTACCTAGTGGGCAGCCCCAGCGCTGGTGGTGGCAGCGAAGTGTGGCAGATCCCTTGCCAGAGAATCAGACGCCGCTTTATTCCTCTGTAGTCAAGACTCTGCATCTGGAGAGGCTGTTTTAATTTTTTACATATTTTTTTTTGCCAGGTGCAGGGTAGGCCTTCGCCTAAAAGCTATCCCACTAAATCCCTTAGAGTATCTTTGGGCTTCTCCATTGCTGGATGTTTTCATAACAAGTGCTGGCTTGTGCTCTCCCTCTGGGCCAGTGTGGGACGTGTGACCAGTAAGTGCTGACACCGTAGTACTGTGAATCTATTTTGATCTGAAGAAAAAGAATCAGCCAATATAAAGAGATTTCAGCATCAGAAGATACCAGCTTTGCCCTCTGTCCTTTTTCCCTAATTGTGTGGAGCAAATGGCCAGCGCTGAGTTGAACTTTAAGCCCAGACCAAGAATTTCAGGGATATAAAATGATTTGACTTGAAAGCTTGGGATCCTTACAGCTCTGCTTCCACTATGGGAACAAAAGAACTTCAGAAGCACAAGGGGAAGCCAGAAAAGCTTAGTTAAGCCCTAATGATTGCTGAAGGAAACCAGTAAAACTAAAAGAGGAAACAAGTCCCAGTATAAACCTACCCACCCGCTGCCACCTGACGGGGTTACTTTGTGGGCTGTGGATTTGAATGCCTATGATTCGCAAAGACCCCCTCCTGCCCCCATCCCCAAGGGGCACATGGTGGGAAAGGTTTGGCTGTCTTTTGGAGGGCAGAGGGACTGCTCAGCAGGAAATGAATTTTCCCACTAGGCGTTAGCCAGGGAGAAAAACTGATCACGGAGTTTCCCACAACTGGGCCAACGCAAAATAAATAATGCAAACATCCAAAAACATTCAGAATCACGGTCCTTTCGTGGCACCTGCTGACTGCACAGGATGTCTCTCTGAACTGAGGCCTCGACTCTTTAGTCCCACGACAGGAGATGGGAGGCTGTGTCAGACAGAGAACTGGTAAAACTCAGACCAGGGCTGTAGCAATGGGGAGCAGAGGAAACTCTGCCGCTGTGAAGGGAAATCCAGACTGATGGGATTCAGCTCCACAAACAGAAGGCAGTATGTCCTATCCAGTTGGAGAAGACCCCATCCAGTTGGAGAAGTGTGACCCCTTTTCTGGAGTGTATTGCTAATTAGCAGCTATAGCAATCAAGGATGGTTGTATTCACCCAGGAGCAGATGGCCCTATCAAGATGCAAAGAAATCTGAAGGCGATTAATTGTGCCCCATTACCTGTCCCTGACGTCCCATCCACTGCCCAGTGCACACCACAGGCTGGAATCTCACCCGGCCTGGGGGCAGATGGATAGATTGCTATAGGGTTCTCTTTTTTTTTTCTTTCTCTGTCTGCATATGACTGAAGAGTGATGAAGGTGAGAAAGTCCTGTAGAGACTTGTCAAAACATGTTCTACACAGGAGAGTGAGAGAGGGAAAGGTTTATGGGCTGCAGTGGCAGATATCTAATCCTCTACAGCATTTTTCCACAGAAAAGCCACATGGGCTCCCTAAACTTTTGAGCTGCCTCAAACAGCTTTTATTAGACCTCCTTTGCCTGCTTGGCTCATGTGTATTCCAGATGTTGGTAGCTTGAAGGATAGAGAGGGGTTCCTAATACTCAGGCCTGGTGTTGTGGGGTCCCACCATCTACCACCTCTGCATATTTAACTGTTACCTTGGGGTTCTCAACACTGCTGCTGGGATTTTCATTACACCGTGTGCTCTGCCCACATCTCTTTCCAGAGTATCCTCCTTTCTGAAGAGGAAGGTGTTTAGAAGACTTCTGTGGCTTCTTCGTGAAAGCACATAGCATTTGTCTGTCTTTCCCATACTGTGGCTATCACAGCATCAGGGTCCCTGCAGGACAAAGCAGTGATAAGTCGCTGTTGCTAAACACCCAGCAGCAAACCTTCCCAAGATCGTAGTATAATAACAAGTTCGAGTAGATCCCATTTATCCTGTGTTATTGTAACTCTTCACAGTGTTATCCAAGCTTTGTTATCAGTAAGATAACGCTGCGGGTTTTGCAGGTAGACAATGCCTTGGGCATGATGCCAGCAGCAAGAGGACTTTAGTAAAGAAGTACAGATCAAATACTGTTATCAACTGCTCTAAGTAAGGGTTACAATCCTTTGAGCCCCTCAGACACAGGCAACTGAATGCTCCATTAGACTTTTATACCTGGGTCTCCCTAAGAAAGGAGAATTAGTGGAACAAATGCGACTTATTTGACGTACAGAGAGGGAGCTTTAGGGAAATTATTTCTCTGCTACATTATTAAGGGTACAAGCACTTGTACTTGAAGTTTACTCATATCAACAAATGCCCTGAACAACAGGGTTTTGTTGTTGCATTAAAAATTTTGCTTTCCTTTTTTTTTCTTCCTCTTCCATCTCTCACTCTTTCTCCCCCTTCTTTCCTTCTTTGTCTTTTATTTTTGGTCCTCTCTCTCTCATTTTAGTTGATAAACAGAAAAGGCAACAGCACTAGAACAGTCAGTGCATTGTCAAGGGGCCTGCCTTAATCCCTGAAGTCCCTGAGGAATAGTAGGGCTGTGTTAAGTGGGCTTCAAAGGCAGAAGGTGGAATGAGGTGTGATAGGAAACCAGCTCTTACTAACTGGTTCACTTCAGGCTAGCTTTAAATAAATTGCAGCTCTGAGCTGCTTGGACGTTGACAAGAGGGCTGTGATATTTGTGGCTGCACTACAGAGAATTTCAGCTTTTTAAAGCAGGAATGAGGAGAACCTGAAAGGGCTTAAAGCTGTGAAATTGTAAAGCAAAACCAAAACAAGCCTCTCAGCATGGAGGCTCCCTGGGCTTGCTCCTGGATTGCTCCTCTCATAGGCAAACTTTACCTGGCTCTTAAGAAAACACATGCTGCGTCCCTTGTTATTTTGGCTTGGTTTTGGGAGCGGCTGAGCACTCTGGCACCAACTTTGAGAAGTGCCATAGATGGATTTTCTGGAAGAACTCAGGATAATGGGAACTGAGTACTGGAAAAAATGCTGTTTGGCACCGAATTGGGAGTTCCAGCAGCTGGATATCTGAAAAAAAAAAAAAAAAATTAAAAAACCTGGCCCCCACATTAGGTGCTGTGAAGTGAAAATCTAAGTCCTGAAGTGCAAATTCAGCACTTCCAAAGCAATTTGTGGACTGGTTAAGGGTTCACTTGGGTCTCCTTAGCACCCAGAACTACCACCATAGTACCACCATAGATGTTTATAAAGCTGCACCTAGTTTAACTGAGGCACTAATTGTGGAAGACCAGGGTGGAGACCTGATGACAGCTGTGGCCTGACTTTTTGTCCATTCAGACTAAGTCAAATCATAAGTGCAGCTTATTCCCAGCAGAGTCCTAACAGCATTGATCAGGCTTCTACTTTTCAGGTTTTTAGTCACAGTTTGAGTGTTATAGTCTCTCTTGCTCCCAGCTGTTTTTCCACCCTTAATCACCACCAATAGAGATGCAGATTGCTATTGATGTGGGCATAATAGCTGGTCCACTGATATAAATCAACATAGAGAGCAATGGGATAATGTAGATTTATATCAGATGAGGCTATAGTATGTGTTTAAAGGCAAAGTCTTGAAATGCTGAGGTTCAGAGTCTTAATTCACGAACAGCTGCTACACGTGGAGAGACCTAGAATGGAGACCATAGCTTTATTTGGCTAAATAATGTTTAAGTTCACAGGTCTGTCAGATGGAATACCTTCATTTTTAATAAATTTGATTTAGACAGATGTTGATGGAGGTGAAAAGCTATCCTCCGCTCGAGTAAAGACGGCAAGATGGCTTCCCATTCAGCTGGGTGAGAAGTGTCCTATGTTGCATTTTCCTGGTTCAGCTTGGAGCAATATGGATGGTAGGGAATTCTTGAAAGCAGCTGCACCCTCATCTACTTCAACAAGATCAGGAGGAGCAGGTCTATCCACACCTTTCATACAAACGAAATCTGACCCTCAGTCTCCATCAGCATTTGTTCAGGATGAAGTAATATATTCCCCAAAGGAGGGGGTAGCAACAGCCAAGTTGAACGGTGGTGGAAACAACCTAAATTGCTACCACAGCTTGGAAGGGGAGGATATGGCTTTAGCTGTAAGACTGCTTGTCATTGCTCTGATAGCATAAAGGGGTCTTAAAGTGAATACAGTCCTAACTTATGCCTGCTTAAAGACCGATTTGCATTCAAAATGGTGTAAATAAGCTGTTTTGGATGACTGACAATCCAGTTTCTACACAGCAAGGAACACTATGTCATTTGTATACACTCATTTCTTCAATCACAATCATTCTTCAGTTTGGTTGTCCCTTAGAGAGGAGAAGGGGCCACTCTAAACTCGCAACAGTCAGATGAAAACCCAGCAAACAGAGAGCTGGGGCATGAGGGGAAGGCCAAGGAGTAGAGCATTGACCTAAGTAAACACCACAGAAAAAAATACAAACCTCACCATGGGCATTCCCACTGGATTTTCACTAGATGTGGTGCTGTGTACAGTACATCCGCTGCGCTTCCCATCATGGCTCGCCTCCCTCACATACAGGCCTTTGTTAGCAAGGCCATGACTCAAAGCGAGGTAAAACCACAAGAAGGTTCAATCAGAGACCAGCAGGAGTTAGTAAAAACAGGAGGAACCAGCAAACTGACCACCAGCAGGCAAACAAAGCACACTTTCTGCATGGAAAGCTCATGGAGCTTCTCCATGAAAAGCTCAGGAGTCTTGGGCAGGTCTCCTTTCTCCTGCAAGGCTGACCTTTTTCCACAGCTGCTCTTCACACATCCCTACTTGACTTCCCAGCTGGGCTGTGGGAAGGTTGCTGGGAGGTGTGAATCCAGCTGGTTCAGCAGCACCCACTTGTACCATTCCTGAGCAAGACAGGGCAGGCAGCTGGCTGGTGGACCTGGCTGAAGGGACAAAGCCAAGTTCAGTCACGTGCCACTGGCGGTTCCTCAGAGGCTTGTGAGCTTCAAGGAGCACAGGCAGCAACAGCCAGCTCCTGGCCACCATCCTTTCCATGAGGCCCTGTCCTAAGGAAAGGGCAGGTTGCCAGTAGAGTCAGCACAATGGATCTGGCATACCTGGGAAGTGCTGCACGTACCAGGCATGACCAGACAGCCTGCGTGTCAGCGATGCTCTCAACTAGGACATAGGAGAGATGTGCAGAGAAGCTGAGCCGGTGGGAAAGCAAAGTCCATGTCCTCTAACCCAGACTTTGGCAACCAAAGTGGCCACCACAACAGGGAAACAGGTTTGTGCTACCAGTGCCCAGAAGCTCTCTCACATGCACTGACTGATGTCCACCAGCCCTTAGTTGTGTTGAGAGAGAGCGCCCAGGTGATAACTATCATTCCCCACTCATAGGGAGGGACACTTCATAGCTTGACTCCATCTTTTCAGATTTTCAGTTTAATTTATGGGGGGAAAAAGCTATTCTGCATTCAAGCATTTTTTGACAAAAAATTTTAAAAAACAGAACAGGTTATCCTCCAAGAATGGAAGACAACCCTCAGGTTACCTTAATTAAAAAGTAATTTCAAAAGGCAAAGAAAAGTTTTGGCTCTAAATCTCTTTTTTGGGGGGGAGAGAGGAAGGGAATATATATCTATATCTCTCTATATATACCTCTCCATTGATACACATATAGATATATAGTTATATATGTGTAGATATATTTAGTGAATGTATCAAATATTCAACTAAACAACTGTTGCTGAATCTGCAGCTTACAGGAGAAGCGTAGGCTGCAGTAATGTTGCCCACTCCAGATCCACCACACCGCCCTACTGGGATGAGCGAACCAAAGGAGAAGGTCAGAGCTGCAGGGAAATGCAGCCAAGGGGTGGGCCATGACCCTGAGAGCCATAGTCTATGCCCTGCTCTGTTCCTGGGGAGCTACAGCTGCATGTCATCCCACTCAGGCCGAATTGCAAAGCACAACGAATCCCCAAAACTGTCCATGTCTCACGGCTGTACCCTGCTCATGGTCTGCCTTTAACATACTATGTGAGTCCTGCTGCCGCAAGAGGGTGAATGTGAATGACAAAGAAAAGCAAAGTCACGGAGCTGTTAGACCCCTCTGTGTTATCAGTGTGGACGTACCTTCCTCCCTCACGCTGCCAAGTGTCCTCCCTGCCAGCTGGCAGAGCTCCATCCATCAGGAACGGCCTTGCAATTCTGCAATAGCTATATCTGCCTGCCGGAGCTGAAAGCTCCTAAGGCACTGGCTGACCAAGGCAGGAACAGCAAAGCTGTGTCTCTCAGGTAGAGCCTTTGGTGAAATCTCCGTTGGTCTTGTGCTAGCTGTTCCAAGTTTTCAATATCTTATAAAAAATGAAACAAGGAAGGACTCTTAAGATGGATGGATGGATGGATGGATGGAAATCCAATAAGCCAAGTGACCCACTGACATTTAAAATGTTACCTATTCTAACCCAAATACTCATACTTGGAGGTGAAAAAGGTGACAAATGTACATATGATGACAGCCACAATGCAGGGGATGGGAACCAATATTGTCTCCATGACATTGGAGGTCTAAAGTTTATCCAGAGCAATTCCAGTTCAGACCAATTGCAAGTGGATAATAGAGTTTGCTCTTTTCAGCTTTTTCTAACACTGCTTGTCTCCCCAAATCAATTGAAAGTTAAACTCCTGAAAGCCATAGAAGCATTTATCCCCTTGGGAATGCAACTTGAAATTTGTATTTGGATGCACGCAGACCCAAGTCACTGCTGGGGGAACAGGCTGCTTGCTTCCCTTTGCCATGACCAACTAGAGCAGTGGATGGCCTTCTCTCCAAGAATATCCATGCCTTGCTCCTTCTAGCTTAAGCTTAAGCTGGTCGTGCGGGATGAATAACACCCAGCTGTGGATTAATGATCAAGCTTTTCTGCCTGCAGATGAGTGCTTGGTGCTGGATGTCAGGCAAGTTGTTGATGTGTCTCTACGGTTCAAATTGGGCAGGCCCCTACATCAATTGGTAGCATTAGTAGCTTCCAGTTGGAGAAATTAATGGTGAGGCATACTGTGGTCAGAGAAGACATTTGTCTGTTGAGCAATTACTGTATTTCATTGTCCAAGGTTTAAATCTTGCACTGAGAGGTTGGTTCTTCTGCTATTGAAGTCAATGGCAGTTTTGTTACGTCTTGAGCAAAGACTGAGGCAGGACCAGAATTAACTTTAAATCAAGGGTCAGATAATGTTGCAAGAGATAGAGAACATGAATGGGAAACAGAAAAAATTCTGTGTTGGCCAGACATTTCCTAAACAGGTTTGTTTCATGCTTCTGAAATTGCACAATTTTTACTTTGTGTAAACCACTAGTAATTTCCCATTTGGATGTATAAAGTTTATTAGACAGCCCTTAAAAACAGATTCAAAATTGACCACAGAGGTCTCCCTCCATTCATAATAAATCCATCTTTATTAAAAGTAAAGTGGTGGGAAAGGCAGCCTTCCAGTATCCGTTTTCAGTTGTTTAGTTACTAGCCTAATCAGTGACAACTTGAGAGTTTAAGATTTATGACATAACAAAAATTAAACATATCCTTTTCTCAGCAGATTGTTCTGGAGAGGGTAATTACACAAATACAGTCTAAGCTTATTATCTTTCTCTTTCTTTTTCTTGTGCTATCTTCCCTCCTCCTCTTCCTTTTTACACTACTACATTTCCTACATGTGTTCAGTGAAGCTGAAAATGATATTTTGATAATGGGCACACAATGAACGTTTAAGAGGGCTGGTTGACAATGTGAGACTTTGTTAAGGAAAAGAGGATACAATGAATAGCTATAATGGGAGTCATTAATGAAGGGACTGCTGCCTTTTTTTTTTTTTTTTTTTCCTGAGGAAGGCTACATCTTAATGCTTCTCAGGTTTCCTTCTCTATTTATACAACACTGTGGAGGTCAAACCTAAAGTTAGGTCTTTCCTGGTGATATGTAATGAAACTTAGGTCACTGAAGAATTTGTTGAGCGCTTTTTAGCCTACATGTATTCTGCCTGCAAGAGATTCCACCTTCCTTTTTGTGGGTGTTCTCCTCCATTCTGCCTCTCAAAATAACTTGTAAATGAAAAATTAAATGAAACTGTCAAAAATGTCTGCATATCCCTGGCTGATATTGTTTGTATTCCAGTAATAACTAGGAGTCTTGAGCCGGGATAGCACTGTGCCAGGAGCTGTATAAGTACATACAGATAATTCCCACCTGCAGAAGTTTACAATCTATTTTTTATATATTTTTTTTTAATTTTAAAATGACACTAAGATGTTTCATCCTCATGATGTCAAGAGAGTTATTGTCACGAAAACTCACCTGAAAATTTAGAGCACCTTTTCAGTTAAGAGAAAATCTAGGGGGTCTCATTGCAATAGTTGGTCAGAGCTGGCTGCTCCCAGCAATGATACATCTCTTGCTTTCCCCTTTGTGATCACAGGTTTTTCCTATGAAGAGCAACAGGAGCAGCAAACCCAGCTTTTGGTTGCTCCCTACTCCCATCTCAAACCATCCTTTGACAGGGTCATCCTGGCACCAGCTGGGCTTGGCGACCTTCACTATTGGGGTGACAAAATCCAGCTCCAGTCATGTTTCTAAGAAACCTTGAAGCTGCTGGGAAAGTTAGTGCTGAGATTTGCTTTACTCTCCCTTTCCATGTTCAGTAATTGTGCTGGACTATTGCCCAAGTGGCTGTGCAGTGGACACACGGTGTGTTCCTGTGTCTGTGATGAAGGAGGATTCCATGAAGAAAGTAAGTATTAGTTTTCCTGCTGAGTGCTGGTGGATTGTGAGCCTGAGGAGCAGGTGCAGGGCAGGCAGGGGAAGAGAGGGAAAGTTTTCTCCTTTAGTGGCAGTGAAGTAGTAGTAACATTTTGCCTTATTGCTGAATTGCTTTTCACTAGAATAGCATGCAAAGGAAACCCACGCTTCAATACCTCCATTTCCTTAATGACGGAGAAATCCTGAGATGAGTTATGCAGTGTCCACATCCTTCCTGTTGTGTGCATCCTGTCCGCAGCAAAGGAGGCTTCTTAATGAAATAGGTCTTTTTTCTTTCTCTTTTTTTTTTTTCTCTTGTCCCCTCTTTCCCTCTACACCACCTGTTGCGTCTCACTTTTCTGTCCGACGAGAGAGGAAGAAGAGGAGGCACACCTTGATCCACAGCCCATTTAGCTCAGAAATGCCATACCTGAGGGCCAGCACCCTATGCCTTAGAGATTTACTGTCTGGATTACTAGTGTGGGACACTACAGATCAGAGCACTACTGATATGCTCTTCAGGTCAGGGTCACTCAAGTTGACATTATTTCTTTACTGCCATTGACACTGAGGAGAATTAACCAAATTCCAGCCTCAGTTTCCCCTGAGTAAATCCAGACTCAACTCCACCGACTCCAGAGGAGAAGGTCTGTTGCTGTAAGGAAGTGCTATGGTATCTGTCCCCTTCTGGCAGGATTTTTTCCCTTGGTTTGTCTTTCCAAATTTATTTAACATCATCCATACTGTAATAGAAACTGTCCATGTTGACACAGTAGGAGTAAGGCCAGCATATACACTACAGGGAGCGAAAAAGGGATTTTATTTTATTTTTTTTAAAGATGCTAGGCTTGAGAGGGTTTCCACACTCAGACATAAGATCATGGCTATCTAAAAAGCAGAGTGGTCAAGACCTTTCAATAAATCCACACATTGCATCTAATTAAATAGCTGCAAAAGATGACAACACTTACAAGAGCTAATGATCACACGAACAGAGAAGGGACGCTGAAAAAAAAAAAAAAGTTGTCTATCTATCTTGAATACGCAGGCTTTTTTTATTTTTATTTTTAATGTAATGCTATATTACCACATATGGTTACACATGCAATGTTGGGGAACTAGCTCTGAAAACAGTTCTTTTACTAGCTTTTAATAACACCAGATGTCTATGTGGCGAGAGGAAGGAAAGGGCTGCAATCGAACTGGGAATTGGACCCTGTGGACTAGTTGAGCCCCAAAGCTGTAGCAAAGTCTCTTCCCTTCATACAGCACCACCTGTATTGTTAACTGGCATCTAGAAATGGAAGATGCTCTGGGTTTTCAGATATCATAATTCCCTAACCATCTGTTTGATGTGAGGCTAACATTGTGATACTGCTGCTTACGCCACATTGACTGTTAAGCCATTACACAAATAATGTAACAAAACCCACTCTGCTTTCTGTTGTTGGTCTTTTTTTTCTCTGAAATAGCGAAACACAAGTATTTTGTTGTTCCATCTCAGCAAAAGACACCAGATGGGCTTGAGAGCTAGAGTGCAGACTTATTCTCATGATCTCACCAGACCAGGGGCAGAAACCATGTTAATGTGATTGTCCACCTGTAGGGTTATTGACCCACAAGTCAGTGATGAGATGTGGGACCATATGATGGGATATGCACCATGGCAAAGGGACTCTGCTCACATCTTCTGGCAAACTCAATCTGAAGAAGGAGGAATGGTTTCTGTGCACCTCATACTTTTCTCTCTAATTCTTTAGAGGAGGTTGCGGTCTAGAAGTCTTTGGTACGCAGCATGTCTGAAAGGATGGGTGCACCAGTGTCACTGTGAGAGTCACAGGATAAAATGCTGTCAATAGAGGGGCACAACAGATGCCACACTGTTTAGCTCTAGTCCATCAGAGGGTGAAAGGTGGAAAAGTACCAAAAACCCTTATGTGCACTCACTCCCATCAAGCTAGTTTGTATGTGCCCTCCAGTGGGCTGTCACAGCCTGCCAGGCCATCTATTTATCACACATCCTCTCCCTCTGACACTGCCAGCATCCAGGATCACCCATCTAAACCATTAGCATATTTGGTTTGCTTCTTCAGAAAGGTTTTGAGGTCCACTGAATAAAGGATTACTGACAAATTCTAAACTGGAAACTGGTTTCTCAATTTTTAAAAATCTGGAAATCCACCCCTTCCAATTGAGGTAAATATCTCGTAGCTACATGGGAAACCAGCACTCACACTGTTGGGGACTTTTTGGGTGAAGGACAAAGCACAATGTCAAAGCTGCTCTAGGATATGGGTGGAAATAGGCTGGTGCAAGCCACATGTAAAGTACACGCACAAGGCTTTCACACAGGGACAGGCAGGACTGAATTAGAATTAAAAAGTATGGAAATGTTGCTGGATAGTTGCTGCCTCCTTCACTTCTTCATGAGTTGCTTCCCACTCCCAGTATTGGACTGTTCGTTCCTTCTCCCTGAACTTAAATTACAAGGAGAATAAATGACTGCAGAGCAGTAAAAGCACAGGGGGGGCAGAACAGGGGACATCCCCTTCATATCTCCTTTTGGACCCAGGGGCTTTTTGGCCAGTGTGCCAAACACCCATCCACCAGAGAATTTAATTTTTCCTCTTGTGCTCTGCTTTTCTGTTAAGGTCTAAAAAGCAAATGCCTTTGGGAGCCACTACTGGGGGGGCTGGGGGGGAGAGAGGAGGGGGGGAGAATAAAAAAAAGGATGATGCCAATACTTCTGCACTTTTTCAGATTGTGCACTTTTTATCCCCCGCATAGTTCGTAAACAACAGGCTATAAAATACAGAAAAGCAGCCCTCAGACATAATAAATAGAATATGGATTTGATCCAGCATTTTAAGAAAAGATAGTTCCACTTACTGCAACGGAGAACAACGGTGCCAGGATGAGATACAAATAGCTGTAATAATTTTTGTGTTTTTAAGACTTTAGCAGAGAATAATCATAAATCAGGCTTTGGAAAACTTGGTATTTTTAGTCATAGAAAACTATTCCGCAGCAGCAAAGTAGACCTGAAGGGAGATCACACAGCCGGGCTTTCGTTTATAAAGTGACTGTCAAATTTTGTCTACATCCTTTTACACATACCACCTGCAATCACGTCGCTCCGGTCTGTCCCTGCGCTCTGTGTTTAAGGAAGCAACCGCACAGAAATATTGTGACTTCTCCCTGGTGTGTGGAGAGGTTACACCTGGCATTTGATCTTCTTCACTTTGATCCTTTCTGCTTATCGCTGGCTTGGGATGAAGGCTCACCCTCAGCCCTGTGTTTCTTCGAGCTGATGCTCAGATTGGCACCTAAAGGGAAGAGGCAGAGCTTTGATTCTCCATCGCTCTGCAGCCGGTTTACTCATTTCCACCGGTGCAAAACGGACACAAAGCACCACTCAGGCGGAGCGGCGAATGGTTATACAAGGAGCATTGGCAATGGAGAACGAGACGCTGGGACTATTGATTTAGCAGACCATGTGTGAGTTTTCATTGTTTCTTTTAGAAATGTTCACAAAGTTTGGTGCCAAGAGCAAAGATAAACAAATTTATCATCCAACGATGGAAGGGAAAAAAAATATAAAAAATCACCACTCTGGAAATTCAGTTCTACAAGCTTTTGTAATACTAAGCGTAAAGAGATAAAGGAAGCAATATTCATTTTATTCCTTGCTATGGTGGTGGACATATATTAGCTACTGAAAGCCTCAAAGCGCTACTTAAGGGACTACAAACTTTGTACATGAAGCACTAAACTATTGCCACCTCTAGGCTGTGGTAAGGCAGTCATTAACATGGCCCTGAATACTGATTGGGATCAGCTAGCAGTTATTTGAAATTGAAAAATGCCAGTTGATGCAATTCACGGGTGGTGATCTGAATGTCTTACTTGGGAAAGGGAAAGTGAATTAAAGAGGAATATTTTTGCTTTCAAATTTAATGTGGTTTTATTATAAAGTAAATATATTGAAATTAAAAGAAAATATTTTAAATTTATACACTAAAATATTTTTTAGAGAAGAAAAGTTCAGAAAAAATATTTTGTTGATATGATATGATCTGAAACCTTTTAAATTACAGTTTTCTACCTTTCACTCACTATTAGGATGGGAAAACTCTAAACTGAGAATTGCTTGTAGACTGGAAAAAAAAACTGTTTCCTGCCCACCTCTCCTGGCAAACCACTATGTTTCTGTTTTGCTGCTGAAACTTCAAAAAACAACAGGCATTGGCTGGATCTGAGTTGATCTTCCAGCAAATGAGAAATCCTCCCAGGATATACATTTGGTGAGTAGCATGCTCATGGCCATGGGAATGTTTTGAAAGGTGAGGTTTCTGTAATAACTCCTGTGGCTTCTTCACCGTGGGAAGGTAAGCGAGTGATAAATATGCCCTCTCTGTCCCTTTCCACATTTGTGTTTGCTCTTCTGCAGGAGGAAAACATTTATCTGACTGATTTTCAAGTGGGAAATGGCCATACCGTTACAGCCATGTGATGCGGCTGTGGGGACTTGCAGGACACTGTGGGTTTGGGTGCTCTCTACCTTCTGTGATGTTTTGGGTCTATCTTTAACTTCTTCCCCTCTGAGGAAGGAGAACTCCCAAGAAAATCCAAATGCTAAAACATACCAAAACACCTTTTCTGACAAAGTCTAGAGAACCAATGGAAAAGTGTGTTCATAGGAGGTGACCTCAAACCAGAACTGTGTCTCCACTATCTACAGGAGAAAGCTGAACTCAGACATCCGGATTGGTGCTGAGAAGACCTCAGCCAAATTATTATTTCTAACTCCAGAGCTCCTTTGGAACCAAACCCAAAACAAAAGACTGAGGATCATCTTTGTGCTTACATAGTCATGCTGCTACGATGGAGATGGCCCTCACTAGTAGAGCGTCAATATGCTTCACAGCTCCTGTTAGAAAAATGTGAGCAAAACCTTGGCACCTGCCTTGAGTTTTGATCACAGTAACCAAAGGCAATGGCCACAGTCATCTTGGGAAAGTAACAAATATCTAAACCTAACAAAAACAATAATATATTTCTTTTGGAGAGGAAGAAACTATACTGGAGGCAGACTGGAAAGCTCATCATGGTCCTTTGAGCTCCCTGGTCTCCCTTAAGAAACTGAAGAGACGAGATTTACACTTGTGATCTGGGAAGGTCTCCTCTTGTTGAGGAAACAATTGTCTTAAAGTCAAATACCTCTAGAACACCATGTGTAGTTTTCTAGAGTTCTGATTCTAGGCTTGAACCCCAAGTGTTAAGCAGTTTGCACAAGACACAATCCCAGTCTGTTTATTTGTAGGCCAGAGCTGGAAATGCACGTTTCCTCTGACAAGGATGTTCTAAGTTAACTCCTGTTTGCAAGACATTCGTGAGAGGGAGATCTGCACAGCGTGGAGAAACCCAGGTGAGGAAGGGCTTCCTTCTTCAAATGGAGCGTGACACCAGCACACCGTCCCAGCTGGCTCAGAAACCAGGGCTGTTGAGGCAGTTCACTGGTCCGACTGCTCATAGGAGAGCTGTACTGGGAGATGAAAGAAAGCAGCACTTTTATCAGGTGGTCTAATTTCTCATTATCCAGAACCAGTTCATGCATGTGTCTTTGTTCTCCCTCTGCCCCTACAAGTGAAGCAAGGATCAATCCCAGAAATATTTAGAATTAAGAAAGGACTTATTTTTTCTCTCTCTTCCCATCCTAGGCTTTCAGACCGGGGGGAAGGAAGGGGAGATGGAGGGTGTCAACAACAATAAGCAGGAGGGGAAAAGATGCTTGGCACTCAGAGAGTTCAGGCTGGGACAGTTTGATCTCTCCCAGAGCACTCGCAGTGCTTGAAGATCACTGCTTTTGACACGTTTCTCCGGCTGCTGAATGAGAGGATTTACTTGGGTGAAATTTAGGCCCGAGGGGGACATGAAAATCATATTCATAATTTGAAGTGACATGTGATTCAGGATTAAAAAGCTGGCTGGCAGAGAAAAGAGCTGAGGTTATCCTTTTGAGCTGTGCTAATGCAGAAAACTGTGTTTTTAATCCTGTTTTAAAAAGGCCTAGAAGGTTTCCAGCTGGGGCAGTTAGAATATAAAGGAGCGGTAAAGATGAGGAATCCCTTTTTCAAAAGGAAGAAAAAAAAACCCAAAACAACAACAAAAGATCAAGTTCTGCTTTTGTTTTTCTCTGATAGCAAGTGGCTGAAAGCCAATACAGGAGATTTTTTTTTAACCACCATTCCTTTGTCTGGCTCCCTAAAACATGGCGTGCAGCAAGGCGGTCAGTGGGACAAGGCAGAGGTGACCGCTAAGGGAGACACCGGTGCTAAGGAGAGATTTCCCAGGAGCCAGGATTGCAGATTTCCTCAATTTGTGCATTTCTCTGGGGGACTGGGGTTCCAGCAGCAGCTTCTCCCTTTCCCTCACTGCCCAGGAGCTCCTTGTCCTTTGTGCTGGGCACGGTGCAGAAAGGTGCCTCCCACCCCACTGGGTTTAGGGTTGTGTAATTAATCTCGGCTCCTTTTCATGTCACTTTTCCTGAGAGCTTCTTAATTGTAGCAAGGGAGTAGGCTGACATCACTGTTATTATGCTTATTATACTAATTTTAAGAGTTTAGTTGATCTTACTCTAGATCCTTATTTTTACTTTTTGTCTACCTTCCTTCTTTCCTGACAATTACTCAGAGTAATTTTCAGTACTATGGGGCAAGGACTCACTTATCAGTATAGCTGCTTAAAACATAGTAAATGATCGTCCATATTCCAAAGAGTACCTTAAAATATAACATACTGCAAGTTAGTAAAATGCACCTTGAAGTAGTGTGCAGGATAAACAGCAAATTGCAAAATCACAAATTTACATATTAAAAATGTGTTTTTCCACATTTAGCTCAATAGTTTCTGAAATCCTTAGGTTATTTCTTCTGTAATTTTGCAAAATTGCATTTCACAAAGGAAACTGTAGGGTTAGTAGAAACATTCTGTTTTGATTTACTTGAGTTGATTTGGGTGAGATTTTCTCTTACTATTTCACATAGTCCATTTTGAAACACAAGTTTGAATGACATGAAAAAGCAAAGTCCTTTTGCTCTGAAAAATGTCATGTTATTTTCCTGGTTTTGAGAGTGGACTTATATTCTTTCCTCTCCTCCAAAAATCTCTTTTTAAATTGAAATAGCATTTTCTAATAAAAATCAGCACTGACAAAAATAAAGCAAACTTCTTCCATGCTCTGTTCAAAGTCTGTCACTGGAACAAATCACATGAGATCAAGGTTTCAACTTCCCTGTCCCTCAAGATACAATTATTTCCTATTGTTCTTTTCCCCCTTCTGGAAAACTCCTCAGCTAAGACAAAAAGAAATGATCTAAAGCCAGAGGAAGTCAATGAGAGCTCTTCTATGTATTGACTTTGGGTTTGGGGAAAGCTCTGGATCAATAGGGTGCTATTATTAATCTAATAGCCTATATAGAGAATTTAAGTGTGCCATCATATGAGGATTTTAAATCATCCTATAGAATTCAGAAGCAGTGTATTCCATTACATTTTCATGACTAAAAATGGATACTTATATTTTTATCTCTTGCTCACCCTGTTGAGGCGATACGGCTGAGGCAGGCACGCAGCCTCTCTCTCCAGCATCATCTCTGGACGTTGAACCCGTCCTTTAGACTTTTAGACTTGTTCAATTCCTCCTCATAAATATAACACTGAAGGAGAAACAAAAAGATTAGGGACTACAGGGAGCTAACCTGAGGATATGATCTGGCTTACAAAAACCTTTACTGGAAGCATCACCATGTGAAAGAGGAAGATTTGCTGGATGCCTCTGGCTGGCAGGACTAGCAGTCAGGGCAGTGGGAAACCACACCAAAACCCAAACCTCTGTACCAGCACTGGTTTCACTTGGAAGCTGAACACATCTGATTTGGGATCACTAAGAGACCATAACCATGAAACCCAATAATACCAGGGTTTTTTTTTACACTGTTCAGGGTAGAAGAAGATTTTCAGTGTGACAGACCTGGCTGCAGGCCAGCAGACTATCCAGTCCTCCAGAGAATTTTGTTACCGTTGCTGGGCACACTAAGAGAATGTGGTACATATTATATATGTAATCAGGGAAGGAACTTCTGCCTTGGGTTCTTTATAGATTTTCCTGCCTTAACAGCTTCATTGCTAATTTTTGTTTGTTTTCTTGCTTCAAGTGTCAGCACATCACAAATTAGATGTATTTGCTGATCGCTCTCTGCATCGCTGTCTCCAAAAGACACCATTTGGGGGGACTAAAGGGAAATGACTGATCATAGAATCATAGAATCATCTGGGCTGGCAGGGACCTTCAAAGGCCATCTAGTTTGACCCCCCCCGCAGTCAGCAGGGACACCCCCAACTAGACCAGGTTGCCCAGGGCCTCCTCAAGCCTCACCTTGAATGTCT
>JAOQGH010000005.1:11703239-11723251 GCA_025769975.1 Gallinago jamesoni | reverse complement strand
CCATCAGGTCCATGTCCTTCTTCTATTGAGGGCTCCAGACCTGCACACAGTGCTCCAGGTGAGGTCCCACCAGAGCAGAGGAAAGCGGCAGAATCACTTCTCTGATTAGTTGTATGGTCTAATCCTCTGCCAGAGAAAGGTAGCATGCAGTGCCCAATGCTGCACTGACTAAGGAGATCTTAGTGTAGGTGCTCAGCCAGAGAGGTATAGCTGAAAATGCTGTTTAGAGAACAGTGCCATCTTCTAGTCTGGCTGTCTAATTGATCGTTTGCATGTACGATTACCACAACTGTGGTCACAATTACAGTAATTATATGGGCAAATGAAACATGCAATTGCATGTGCCCAGTTCTAAAAATCTGGGCACAGGTAATTGCCAAAGACCACAGGGAGACTGTGCTCGGGAAAGGAGATGCAACATCATCCCCAGGTTGGGCTGAAGGATGTGCTCGCCTCCCTCCTGGTGCCTCATGTTTTCCATCTCCTCATTGTCTATCTTGGAGGAAAGTAGGCTGAATCCTGTCCTCAGCACCTCCTCTTGGACTTGCATGCTTAGCCTCAGTTTCTGAATTGTTTTTGAAATCCAAACCAAGGATGAGGCCAACCTCTTTGGATATCATTGTATGGACCTGCACAGTGGAGACGCTATAAATAGTATCATCACACATTATTAACTGCATTCTCTGAGAAACCCAAAACCAACTGAGATCATCTTTATTCATAGGAAAAAGTCCTAGGCATATTTGCAGACCATTTCTCTAGGTTACTTTGGCCAGTATTACTTAACAGTCGTCATTTCACTGTGTGTACAGGAATTGACTTTTTATCTGACAGCTTCAAAAATGAGATTGTAAAGTTAATTCTAAGACAGAAGAAGTATCCAAAATTATCTCAAAATTATCTCAAAATAAATAAACAACCCTTAGAAATTTCATAAAAGTCAAATAAAAGACTCTTTTAAGAATAAGATTTTGTGAAATAGACTCACACTTCCATTGTCAAAAATAAATTTAGCATTTTTATCTTATCATTAATGTTATCTGAGTTTATAAAAATTGCATTAAATGTGATTTAAAAACCCTTCCTGTATTGTGTTGCCATTTCAGATCAGTGTAATCATGCAATCATTGCAAAAAAATTTCACACAGACACACACACGATTACAGACATATTTGAAAACAACCATGAATCCATTTGTAGATTATTTTAAGTGTCCATGGTGATCAGAGTGCAATAAAGCATAATAAAAGACTAGTGAAAAATGATGAAATAAAAAATCACTATGCTTTTATAAGTTGAGTGTTATGAGAACGACAGACCATTTTCTCTGAATATGTAATTTTTATTCTGTCTCTTTAATTTACATGAATAATTAAAATAGATTCAAGCAATTCTATGTTTCCTATGGTATTTCAGGTTTAGAAGAAAATATACTATAAGAAAAGACTAATGGATGAAATGCTGCAAATCATAATAGGGAGCCTGATTTGGGAGAAATTACTAGCCTGATTTTCAAATGAATATTGAAGGAAGTACCCAAATGTCAATTTATTTTCCACCCTAAACTTTGAATTATACTAATATCTAATTTAAATCTACAACAAGAAGAAAGAATATGAAGAATAGATGTCCTAGAAATTCAGGTTTAAATCTTAATAATTAAGCTAATCTTTCAGAGCCAAAACCGGTTTCCAAGTCAAGGTTTTTGAGAAAAATTAGATATTTGCTGTTTATTTAATGAAATATCTTGCACAGATATTTAAAAATGTAGCAATATGTGTTATGTGCATACATATAGAATTTAATTATCCTAATGAATTGATACTTCATGTGGCCATGAGCCATCACTACAATACCATTGTAGTCTAATGGAGACTTCCAGGAAAGTGTTTTTCTCATATTGCTCATTTCTCCCTCTACTCATGTCCATCTGGCCAGCAGCAGAAGGAAACATTTTGCATCCCCTTCTGGGCTTGAGGAATAGCCCGCAGACAGGTTTTGCAGATGAGCGTAATGTAAAATAACTGGGAAGCAGCTCTCTTCTTTGTATGAGACTTTGATCAGTCCCATCAGTGTGGCCTAAGGCTGGAGAGCTTGGGCTCTGTCTCTGCAGGGTTTGGGGTGTACCAGGCTGGATACTTCCCTCTCACATAATTTAAAGATCCTTCTCCAAGCTTCAGGAAGTCTTGACTTTCTCTAAAGAAGATTTGTCCAAGGTGGGTTCTTCCCATCTATTTCAGGACAGGATGACTCACTTTTGGAAATGTCCCCCCCCTCCTCTTTTGAGTTTGCATAGGTGAATAACTTTGCTTGGCTTCAAATTAACCTGAAGACAGTGAAGTCAGGAGAGGAGAATCCCAGCCCAGGGACAATCATGTCTCTCTCCTTGCTACCTACCGAAGCAGCAGTCAGGCTCCCCAGCAGAGACCAGGGCAAGGGGCCATGCCCACCCCAAGCCCACCAGTGCTGTCTGCGAAGGAAAAGCACCACTGAAGCAAGTCCCTTTATTCGACGTTAGAACCTGGCCTGGTTTTCTGGCACATGACTCCTCCATCCAGCTGGAGCTATGAGTCACAAGCTAAGCCCCAAAGTTACTAATACAGCTCCACGTACAATCAAGTTGCATATTTTGCAGCATATTATCCTTTTTGGTTTGGCAAAGGGAAGCGTCTCCGTTGCAGGCAGAGTAGGAATTATGATGAGCTTTTCCCAGCTGGACTTCTCGTAAGCGTCGCAGGGATAAAGAGTTCCTCGAGACTCCAGATCTTACCCTGTCATGCTCTAAGCCTGTCTCCAGCTCTGTTGAGCTTGTCAGGGGTTTTATTTACAAGATTCAGCTAAAAATCTGCCCTGCCAGAAGCCAGGGAGTTCTGCTTGTTCCTTAATCTCCAGGCTGCCTCCCTCCCCATGTTAAGAGACACTTAGTTTGTTTAAGGCCTGAGGCAGGCGTAATTACAAAATTTAGGCAGAATCCTGAACTGACCCCAAAGGTCTTCCTACTCAGACAGAAATCATTTGTCATAATGAGCCTACTCGTAACCTACTGACCCTCGGAGCTCAATTAATTTCACACAGAAAAAGTGTTCACAGCCTCTGGACCCCGCTGCAGGAGGGATTTGTATGGTGGTGTCTCCCTCTTGGAGAGAGGAGAGATTTGTCCACAAGCCTGTGTGGACAAATGGGCTTAGAAATTTCTCCAGAGAGAACAACGAACAGTGATCAGGCATCATTTTTAAAACGTAAAATGAGGTATTTCTGTCTTTGGTTGCTGAGAAAATGTGTGTTTCTTAGAAAAATAAGTAAAATATGCAGAAAGGTATATAACAGCTTGTGGGCACAGGCTTTAATTTTGTATCCCTTAAGAATCTTTAAAATAGAGTCATGTCTATCAAAGTGACATGTCAAAAGGGTTTGGTTTGCCAGCCCACCAGAGCAGCCCTGTGCCTGAGCAGCTCTGCCAGGGTGCATCATTGGGACAGGGCATGGGATGGGACGGGACGGGACGGGATGGGACGGGATGGGATGGGATGGGATGGGATGGGATGGGATGGGAACTCCCCTAAGCACATGGGAAACAAGATGAATGATCTGCAGTGGAAATAACCAGCTTGGGCAAAACACTGCAACAAAATGGCCATACTGCTTCCCATAGGTAGAGCTGGGGCTTTTCTGCATCGCACTGCACTGGGTCAAGCAAACCCAGAATGTATTTTGGGGTCAGACCTTGACTAGCTGAAGATGAACTGCCTGGATATGAGGTCTCACTCTTTCTCAGCTGCTAGCATGACTCCTGGATTTTTCTATTGTTTTGCCTAAGTAGTACACAAATTAGAGCGAGAACAGAACTTTAACCTGAATTCTTTTGTGCATGTTTTCTGGTCTTTGTTGTCTCAAATACTTCAAAAGAACCTCTGTGCAATTCAGCAAAAGAGATTAAAATCTATCTAAACTATCTAAAATTAACTGTCCTGTGCAAGCTGGGTGTGGAGCTAACAGGGAACAGAAGCAAAGGAGTTTCAGATCACTTGGATCAGTGAATATACAGTCAGATCCTATAGCAGCCTGTCTTTTTGGTCATATGAGAAGGTTGCATTGGACCCACTTGTGTTGGAATAGATGTTACTAACCAGAATAATAAAAATCTGGCCTGTTCTGTCTCCTGGCATGGTCCAGCCAGCCTATTTAATTAAGATGAAAAGCACAGTCATGAAGATAATTCAAGAGACATCAGTCATCTTAGACAATATGAGGCAGTGATTTTTTGTATCAAATCATTGAACCTGCTCATGCATTTGCGGGAATGCATGTGGCTGGACTGGATAATCCAAGAGGCCCTTTCCAACAACCATAACTATTTGCACTTACATAGCACCTTTTGGCCATGGATCTCGATGCCTATAAATCTGTAGGCTCATAGGTGAGAGCTCAGTAATGAATTTGAGAGCCATGTGATAAATTGTGTTTATTATGCACTTTCTTTATACAACGCTCATCATAGATTTTCACTAGAAACAAGACCTGGACTGTGCAAGCTCTGCTGCGAGCTCAGCTGCTTTCATCTCAAGCAGCCAGAAAGCTGTTTTAGGGTAATCCCCAGATGGCACAAAATTGGCATTCCCTGTTCTTTACCACATGGGGTTTTGGCATAGGAGATAATATGGGGATGAAGTGCAGCGCACAGTGATTAAGCCATGGCAGTCACTAGCTGCAATCATTTTCTTTTGGAAATTCCACAACACTTCTCTAAGTTATGCAAGAATGGTTTTGGGTGCTACTGGGCTCAAGCCCTCTGAGAGCAGGAAGATAGCAGTGAATTTCCCCTCCCTCCCCTTCTTCCCATTTTGCACAAAGAATAGGCTCACCGTTTAGGACAGAGCCCCTAGAGTTATGCACAGCATATTAAATAGTGCAAGTGTACAACAGTTTCAACTCAGGCTACTCTCCCTGGCTTGATATATGCCTACTGTTGAGATTGTTTAACAGATGACACAATTTTCCCCCTGGTTTTTGCACAGTCTGACAACGTTCAGAGACTGCTTTTCCCCTAAACTGTTGTCTCAAGTGCTTTTGCTTCTGACGATCATAGAAGATAAAAATAATGTATTTTGAGTGTGTATAAGTGTGTATATATATATATATGATACACGATTGCGGAGCATTTATGACATTAATCTTCACTCACAAAGACAGAAGAGATAACTCATAAGTTATCCCTCTGCTCAACCGTGAATATAAATGTCAGTCTCCTAATGGAGATGTTGTCTAATGAAATATCGTGAATTATTGAATCTCCTGAGCCATGTGTAAATTTCATTTCTTCTTCCCTTTTGGGTTCAGATTGGGTATTTTTGAGGTGATGCTATCAGCACTGTAAAGAGCAGATGGAAAGATTCTCAATGTTGCATTAAAGATCTAATCTCCATGCTGTGGGATGCCTGGGGGGATGCTGCCTGCCCACTCCCATAGCATCTATAGTTAAATTTACATTACAAATGAATATATTTGAGACCTCTTCCTCTACGAATCCAATTCAAAGGTGAAACTAAGGAAGTCTAAGGCTATAAGAGACAACAGCATGGTCTATAAATCACAGTGGTGTAATTAAATCAATGTAAAGTGGATCAAGTTATTTTGGTGCCAACTCAACACACTTTAAGTGGTTTAAGCCTTGTTTAAATAGGTTTAGTTTCATTTAGTAAATTAGCATAGAAAAGCCAAAAATTCATTGTGATTTACCATTGCTTCTGGTCTCATCATCTTGTATGTTGTCTTATATTGTCTTCAAGACATTCTTACCAATGTGCAATTACATCCTTATTCTTCCTTTTTGCTTTGGCTGACAGGAGGGGGGATTCACGAGTGGTACAGTTTGTCTGCAGAGAAAAAGCTCATTCAGAAGTGATGCTGTGTCTAAGGACAGACTCGCACCTTGGAAGCCTTGGTGGAAGTTCCTAGGAAATTTTCCACCTTTCTTCCTAGAAAAACCTAGCCCAGACCAGCAGTTGTCAACAGCAATACCTGATCTGTTTACTGACTTGCTCATGTTTTACTCCCAGGCCCATTTTAGCCTAAATTGCACTTGTTCATGCTACCAATATCAGAGACTATTTCTTGACCCATTTGAACTGAAAGAAGTCCAAATGCCTTCCCACAGCCAGCTCTGCTGGCAGATCTAAGGTGGTAGAAACCTTATCAGAAGTGGGTGCTGCTACATACAGTTTCTTTGCTTCCTTCCCTATCCCTCTTTATTTGTCCACTTGAAAAACACATCTTTTAATTTTATTGAACTCCATCATCTCCTGCGGGGCCAGTCTCTTACTTTCAGTGGAGAATTGTGACTTGCTGCAATCCGATCACTGCGCAGAATGTCGTGGTTATGTGTAAAACCTGAGAAAGATAATGCTAAAGTTTCAGCTTAGTCTTTACAAGGTACAAATAACCAGAGAGATGATCATTCAGAGGTCTGTGGGAGTGCTTAGGGACAGTAATCCCTCTAGCCCACCAACACATTATGCAATAGTTGCACTGATACCATCACGCTTATCCTCACATTTGCCCTATGATGTAGAGATGTGTTATTATCCCCACTTACAGCTGCAGCACAAAGGATGAGAGTAGAATAAATGACTTGCCAGAAGGCAGATGGGGAGTCTATGGCACAGAAGATTATAGGAGCCAGGTGACCTGTGTCTGGTTTGGCTCTATGCCCAGAAAATCTCTTTTTCTTCCTGTAGTTATTGTGCCTTCCTTCTGCAAAATGGAAACCTCTATTGAAATCTCTACCCCTTCAAGGCTAAATCTCTACCCCTTTAAGGCTGAAAAAAAAACCCCAACCAAACCTAATTCCTAGGTTTAAAAAAATACAAAGGAGCCCTTACTTACCCTGTAGGGCTAGGCATATTGTATGGTTGTACTATATTTAAGAAATGACCCAGCATGAGTAATGCCTGTATTGTGATGTGGCGCAATTTGGCCAGCACATTAGCACTGGCCTCTTTTTTCCATTGATATGAGTCAGCTCAGAGTTGTACATCCAGGACACTGATGGTGTTAGTGGGTGCTGATCCTGATTATACTGGAGAAACCCGAGAGAGATGAGGCCCACCATTTGCGAATCAGATTGCCCGGGTGGCATGGCAGCAGAGAAATGCTTAATGGCAGAGCTCTGCGATACTGAGCGTGAGCTCCATCACATCATCATCATCCACTGACACAGGGTCTGCACTGGGTTGTTAAATTCCTTAAGTATTTATTGAAGCTAGCAGTGCCTCAGGCTCCATCCCCCCTCCTCCACATACCAGGCTGAAAATGACTGCCAGCCTTTGCCACTGACCCTTGCGGGAAGCATTGAACCGGTTCCCCCCTGACAAACCCAGAGCAATGGCTCAGCCTTGCCGAATGACCCCCGGTGAGGTCGGCTTGACACTGCAGGCGAGGATTGATTGCAGGTAGGAGGTGAGACCCTTTCACTTGGCTGCCTCTGGGACCCGGCCAGACGCTCTACGCTTCCAACAAGACACACCGTGTGCGGGGAGAGAAGCCCCAGCTACTTTTATTAAGGCTGTCTGATTATGGTTTTAGGCTTGTAATTGCTGGGTGCGTTGATGCTTTTCCTTGAGCTCTGTTCTTGGGGAGCAGCAGAAGGGTTTTGTGCTTCCCGGGGTGAAAATGGAAATGAGCACAAACTCCCTGCTTATCACCCCCCTCCTCGCTGATGGCCCCTACCGTAGCTCCGTCGATCTGCGGTGAAGATACCCCCCTATTTACACCACTGTCCAGAAAGAGACAATTTGATTTGAGGTAATTGTTGTCCAATGCAGTCGATCGGGCCTCTATCCAGTGCTTTATGGGAGCAATATTACAGCGGTAGTGATTTTGCTGTTGCAGTGGATTGCATCAATATACGCTGGAACTGATGTGTTAGGATCAGGAAAGTGACATTTACTGCAGAAAAGGGAGTACGTATTTGGCCCCAAATTTAGCTGGGAGTCGAGAGACATAATTCTATCTTCAGCTGGAATCATTTATCCCAGCTCTGGGTCTTGCCAAGATAAATAAGCGCTTCTTCATGCTCACATGTTAATGCTGTTGTGATGAGCAAAGGGTTCATTTATTTTTTAATCGCTGTTCAAATTAAGCTGTTAAAATCAGGGAGAAACCCAAATTCTAGGGACCTGGGTATGTGTGATACAGTCCTTTATCTGCTCTCTGTAGGCTAATATTGGAGGGGCTATATTGCTTCCTAATTTATATTAAAATTAGACGGAGGACAAAGAAAAAGAGAAAAAAAGGAGAGAAAGAAAATGCCCGGTCTAAATCTGGTCGAGGTTCTGAATCCCAAATCAAAGGAGCAAGGCATCCTCTACGATAAATGTTTTATGAAGAGCACACACAGCATGGTAATGCCCACAGAAATCTGACAGTTTTCTCTGCTTTCCCTCTCTCTGCTCTAGTTTCCCATCCGTGCCTCAGGTCATACAATTGAGCCTTGTTGCTCCTGTCCTTGCCTGTGGTCCCTGATTCATCACTTTTCAGACATCTCTTTGCTTGCTGTCTCTGGAAGGAGCAAGCAGCAGAGACACAACTTTCCCCAAATTTTGTCATCTCTGTACTTCTGCTTCCAATTTACTTGCTGCTCTTTCGCACTTCGTTTGCCCTTTCTCTCCCGTTGTGCTTCTTTCCCCACTACTGTTTCATTGTTTGGTGTCACTTGCATAGAAAATGAGCCCACAGTGCGTTGGGGAGGAGTCCTCGGACTGCTGAAGTGGTGGACCCCAACCTTGGCTTCCCTGGGCAACCTCTGTGGCTGCAAACCCACACTTTTATGAAGGTCCCTACATTTCTCCCCGGCAGTAGAAGTGGCAGGTTTAAAGTGCCCTGAAATGCCCTCAAGAGACAAAATGCCTCTATAAAAAAGGGCCTAGAGGAGTCCCCCAGGTGTTTGTTTTTGCTCATGGTGAGACTCCCGAGAGGGAGCAGCTTCCAGCTTCCGTGGGGCTCCCAGTGTATTATTATCCAGCAATTTCCTCACTTTGTTTAGGCATCTGGGGCAAGCCGTGGCTTTGTTGGTTTTGAACAAGCTTTTCTAAGGCCTAAACTACTGAGGTGTATTTTGAAAAACTCACACACTGTTTTGTTTCTTCTTTTCAATGTGAAGGATAGCTGGGGATGAAGAGTCTCACCACTCCTGGGTAGACAGTTCTCGTGATGCGTTTCCTTTCCTGTCAGAAATGTGCTCCTGCTTTCCTGTTGGAATAGGCCTCGTCAGAGCCATTATCTTTCATTTTAATTCAACTTTATGGGAAGCCTTTCATCACAAATAATTCAAAAAGGTGAGGACTCTTGCAGGTTTTTTCCCTCATCCACTTACCACACAGTGTAGGGTGGCAGAGCACGGAGAGGATTTCCCATCACAGTTCAGTTTTGCTTTAAACCTCCTCCTTTTCTGCACCAGAGAAGAACACACATTGCACAGACCAAGCTGTATACAAACTGCCTTGCAATGGACCCGCTTCTGCCACCAGGCCAGGAAGTTCACAGAATCACAGAATCATCAAATCTTCATGGTTGGAATGGACCTTTGAGATCATCGAGTCCAACCATAAACACATAAAAAAAACCCCAACCATCTCGGGCACTAGAGTATGCCCTGAAGTTGCAAATACACCTTCAGCACAGCGGGGTCTTGTGTCACAGCCTGGGCCCATCTCCCTCCCCAGATGAGGTGGCATTTTCACCCAACCCCCCCATCAGACTCATGTTAACAGTCAGCCAACGCAGCCTTCTAGACATACTTTGGCAAAGAAATAAAAATTGAAATTCAGTATATTTACTGCAAATGACAAATGAGAGTATAAAACCGAGTAGAGAAATTACCCAAGGAAAAAAATAAAGTATCCCCCCAGGAATCAGATCATATTTGAGTCTGTGACTGGATCAGACAAGTGAATGCCAGTGAAACTACAGAAATTCATTGTGCACCGAGGAGCTGCAAGGTACAGACCTGTGGCTGCTCTACCCAGCCTCTCCTGAATACTCACTGCCTGGCCGCTGAAACCTGCACTGCGCTCTCCTTGGATTTGGAATTAGACCAATTTTAAAGAAGAGGCAGCATGAGAATGCTTGTCCTGAACGTTGCTGTGCTAGAAATGGCATGTTTTTACGAAAGCGAATTTTCAACACATGGGCAAGGTCTGGGGCAGCCCATCCAAATGACTTATTGACAGGTCAACATTTCCATAGCCAGTGCTGCAGAGTGGAGGATGCTCAGGCTATCAAATATTTTATATTCACTTGATAAACTAGATTTTGCATGAATGATACCAAAAGGATCAACCAAGAACAGTCTGGGTTAGGTTCTGAGCTGTGTCTTGAGATCTGCTCTACGAGACATTTCATCTCTCAGCTTCTCACCTCTATTTTTCTAAGATGAGGGATTGATTTTTCCTTTGTGTTACCTGCTCGGATTGGTCTGGACTTCTACAGTATTTCATATGAGTATCAGCAAAGTGTTGTCCCATGTTCTGTTGCAACCTCCAAGCAAAACCACAACAAAATCCCAATAAACTTTCAATTGATACAAAGAACCAAAAGAAAACAAAAGAGAAGAATCACAGAGAAGCTGAGCATGAATTAATAAACAATGTAAAAAAGTTTGAGGGTGTTTTGACTTAAATGAAAAGGGATAAGTGAGAGGTCTGAAGAGAAGCATGAACCATCCTAATTCTTCTCCCTGTTTTGGGACTTGTACAATAGGCTGAATACAGATGGGTTCCTACAACGTGTGGGTATTGGTTTTAACTGGAATTTATGAGATTTTCGACTTACTGTCAGAGCACAATTTCCCTGTGCTTTTCTTTTTTTTTTTTTTTATTTTTTACTTTTTCTCAGAGCTGAATGGGTGCATGAAGGGCACATAAAGGTTTATTGAGTAAAAGCCCTAAATGCTTGCAAACTTTTACTATTCTTCCAGGGCCTATAAATATTTTTCTCAATCCTTCTCTTCAAGGCAATAAAAAATTAGTTTAGAGGTTAGCTGTGGGACACTTGACATGAGTCTGGCTCTAATCTCATTTTGAGGTTAAGGAAAGAAGTAGAACTGAAACAGCCTAGACCGCCGAAGTATTAAAATAGATATTAGCATGCTCCTGTCTATAGGCCATACATATCTGTGGCATGGCATGTTGCATGGGTGTTGAAGAGTTTAAGTACATGAGCATTAGGTGCTGCTCTCTCTCATCGGCTTTCCTGAGGTTTGCATTTTCAGTGGAGTGTCCTCCTTTTTAAAGGGAATGGTTTGTACTCCAAAGTATGGCCACACTCTGAACAAACCTCATAGATGGAAGTCTCAACAGTGCACGTTGCTGGGTGCCTGGGATGCAGCTGGAATGAACTCAGAGGTTCAGACACCTGTCTTTGGAGGCAGGGATTATTCTCTGAGTGCAAAATTACACAAAAATGAAGTTTTATTTTACCAAACAAACCCCGCCAAACCAAAACAAAAAACATTTGCCTGTACTTATTCCACTGACAAGCCAGGTCTTGCTACTCCAAAAATGGAGAGTTTAAGGAGGTACCATTGCACCAAAACTATCTTAGCCACATTGCTCACAATGATCCAATTCCCAGATTTCCTCCTGTCTGTCTGTCTGTCTGCCTCTGCAGATCTGTACAGTTTGCTATGCGCCTCCAGTTAGGGATTCACCTAGTTGTGCACCCTTGGCACAACTTTTAGGAGGTATTAGGAAAGCAAATAAGAAAAGCCAGTCTGTGGCCCAAAGGTTCAGATCCATTGCACAAGGCCCTTCCCTTCTGTATGAGGGATTTATGTGATAGATATCAATGTGGCATCTTGTAACCACTCTGCATGTAGCTGAGCTAATTCCCTGCCAGGATAAAGCAAATGAATTAATGCATGTTGACTTACGACTATTTAAAACACATTCCTTGTCCAACAGCAGACATCTTTGTCTTCCTTCCTTTTCCCCTCCCTTTTGGCTCTATCTCTTCCTGGTTTGCAGCCCTAACCTGGAAGAACAGGAATTGTCCCTTCTGGCTGGCAGGTGACCAGTGATATTAAAGATCTGGCAGGTGTAACGGTGTCTGCCACCTCCTGCGGAACCAGGAGGCTTCACTCAGGTGCCTCCAAGAGAGAGGGCTGCTCTCAGGACAGGAATCCACCAGTTGGAAGCAATCTCAGTCCTCCCCTGATGTGTATGTCAGCAAGCCCCGCGCCCACGCAGGAAGCAGAGCTCTTCAGCAGAGCAGCCATGAGAAACTCAGCAGTTTTGGTTTGCGAGGGTACCTATGAAAATATTTTCGGTGTCGATTTTCCCAGATGATTCCAGCTTGTGAAAATTGAAGGCAAGCACCGACTTTCCTGTTCCGGAGCAGTTGTTGCTAGAATGTCTGAAGCTTCTTGTTTCATCAGCGTTTCACAAAAATACCCTGAAAACAGGAGAATGTCATGGGAACGCTCCTGAGGGCCCCTCAGCCTGAAGGTGGTAGGAGGCGTGCAATAACACATTCATCCATTTAAAGGACTCCTTTGGAGGTAAACCCATTTCCCGTGTAGATGTCTACACTGAGGCAAAAAGAGGAGAAAAGGAGAAAAGCATCTACTTCACAGGGTTTTTTTTTAATCCAAGAAATCCCATTTTTTGTGAGAAAACCTCCAGTTATCTTTGGGCGCTAGTCATTCCTCTAGGAAAGCTGATGTAAACATACATAGCTGTTAAAGATTTAATGAGATCCCACCAGTATGTGTTGTGCATTTATCTAATGAGATCACATAGGTTCTCCTCTCAGCACCTCCTCCTCTCCTGAAATCAGGCACCTTCTCCACTCTAGCTAGGCCCCCAGATTAATATTGCCTTGACATAATTGTTCATTCAACACGACTGCTAATTTGTCAGTGGAGCTATCCCAGGGTCTTGCTCCAAGAGATATGAAAACAATAACCTTGTGACCAAGAGACAGGCCTAATGTTTTCACTGCTAAACTGTTGAAAGGGTGTTTTGTGTGAAGGAGAAGGGAATGAGTCATCAAGCAAGGGGGGACAGGGTTAGTACTCCTGAAAGGAAAGAAAAGGAGAAAAAAAACCCACCCAAGTTATCCTTCCCTAATGCAAATCAGAAAATCGATAGGGGAGGAAAAAAGCAAATATATACAAAGCGTACCAGAGGAATGCACCAATTTGCAGATCTGGGCATTGTTATTACAAACTTGTGCCTTCACAAACACACATATGTGTATGCTTTGTCTTGCACACGTGTATGCATCACTAACTCACAGATGTGAAGCTACCAAATAATGCCCTTCTAATAAAAAAAAAAAGTGCCCCATTGCCGTAGTGACAACTGCAGCACAATCAAAACCAACTGCCGGTAAAAAACAAAAATCATATTTCAAAGACACACTGAAGATCAGCCTGTGGCTTTCGCTAAACTGTGTCTCTCTGATTCCTGCTGGGTGACACAATGGGCTGGCTTAACGCAGCCTGCCCTCTGAACTCAGCCATACAAGCCGTGGTTCCTTGAAACAGCACCCTCGCTGTCTGTCAGATTTTCAAAGCTACACATATTCTGCACAATATAAAATATCCTCTTCTTTCTCTGCCCCATTTGTCTGTGGCACATCTGTATGCCCCATCTCCCTATTTTTTATAAAAGTCCTCAGAGTCTTTTGTGCGTGTATTCCTTTCAACATCTGCAAAAGAAATCTTTTCTCTTCGAAACAGTGTAAGGGTCGGGGAGTACACACAATAGCTGGAAATACTGTTTAAGGCCCAGAGGGGAGAACTTTTTTTCTGCTATGAAAATGTGCTGTTTCAATGCAATGTAATATTCAAACTCAACCCCCTTCCTACCCTCCTACCCCCTTCAATAAAAAAAAAAATGCACAAGGTGGAACAGGCTCATCTAAAGCAAAATAGACTTGAGAGAACAGATGTGGCAAAACAAAACCCATAGCTTTCCATGAGGAGCTGCCAAAAATAACATTGGCTCGGCTGGCATGTGATCTTCAGAGGAGTTTGCTACTTGAATGAGTCAGAATGGTGATTCCATTTTTACCTCTTCAGTGAACAGGAAACACATTCTCCTTGAGCACCAAATTCTCCTGCAGTGGCCCACTGACACCGGATTATATCAGTAGGCTTTGCAGGTGCTGAGACAAAGTGGAAAGGGTGTAATGATTTCCTCTAGTTTGAGAAGTTGTATTTTATTGAGGCTAAACCCAAAAGGTCATCTGGAAGTATATGTAAAAGCAGATACCTGCGCATGCATATCTGAAATGAGGAGCTAGAAGAGGAAGGGGGAAGTAATCTAAAATATCCTCTTCCGTAAAGAAACAATTGGGCTCTGCCCAGAAAATAGGTTTTATTCTTGGATGCAGCATTTGCAAACTTTATGAAAAGAAGTCAATGATGTGGCTGATCTCACCAATCTAGCACATGTTCTTCAGGTCATTTTTCTTGAATGAAGATGCTTTGGTTTAGATTTTACAGAGAAACAGAGTGCTAATGACCTCAGAAAATTTCAGGTTTTGGTATCCAACTGTTGGAGGTTGGGACTCTCCAAATCAATATCTGTGTTCTAGTTACTGAAATTTTATTGTGAGGAAGCAAGATATAATTTGATTTCGATGTCTTGGAAGGACTTTGCAGAACTTCTGTTTGAATATACCATACTTAGTCCTGTAAAATTATAAAATATGGAGCTGGAGTTGATAAGGATGATAAATGAGTCACACATATGAGTTGCTGCAGTCTCTTTTTCTTTAAGAACTGCATCTAAATGAAAAAAAAAAGAAAAGAATGTTCCTTGAAAACCTGTTACTTTCTCAAGTGTCTTCCATATCTCTAGGAAGAATCATTTTAATTTTGCAATAACTAAGCATATGATATCCCAGTTCCCCTGAGGGAACCACACTGATCTTATTTGCTCATTCTACAAGAACCACAATGATCTTATTTGCATCTTCCCATTCAAGTACTGTCAGGTTTCCTGTGGTATATTTGGGAGACAGTTCCAGATGTTCCTGAAAAATGTTGCCCACATTGTCCAGTGTAATACCAAAAAGAGTAGAATGAAGTTCAATTGTGGAGCTGGTTGACTGTAGGCCTGGTAGATATGTCACCAAAAATGAAGATACAGTAGGAGTTGGGAAATGGTCAGTTGGGTCCTGGGAAAATTACCTCTTATTAATAATAAAAAAAAAACAGTATTCAAATATCTTGGATGCAAGTACTGAAAATAGCAAAAGTAATGAATCATATGCCAACTCCAGACAAATGCAGCCTCTCATCAGACATCTGAAGTCATGCTGTTTCTGTTGGAGATTTCAATAACTTGAGTTGAAGTCCATTGCCAAGACTTTCAAAACCAACTGTTGGGGAGAGGAGTTCAGAGGCTTTAGCAGAGCCCGATTTTCCCAGAGTTTGGGTATTCAGCAGTTTCTAAAAATCAGGCCAAGAGCTTTTCAAATTGAGAAAACACATCTGACAATTCATGACTGGAAAATGTGGTCTACATAGGGCTGTAGGTGCTCACGTCTTCAGAAAATCAGTCCAATGTTCCCTCAAGTTAGAAACCTGAAGTTTCCAGAATGAGAAGTCTCTTTGGAAAATTTTACCCTCAAACTCTGTTTTAGCTTTTCTAGCTATTAACATGGGAAGAAAAATATTGTATAATGACTAAATATGATTATTATGTAGTGGTTCATTGAGCTGAGAAAGTGGAATAATACGTGGGAAAAAACAGTGTGCCACTAGAGGTGAGGCACAGTTCATTTGTGAAAAGGCAGTGACAAAGTTGTCTATCACTGGCTTTCTAATTTTATGGCAGCCTCTTGATACAGGAAATCGTAGCTGTTCCATGACACTGTGACTTTGCATCTCCTTATTTCAAGATCTGTGGATTTGTATTACTCTTTAATTATTTAAACACAGGGCTAATCTTTCAACACTCAGAGGAGATCAAAGGAAAAAAAAAATAAAAAGAAAGGCCATTTCTCTCAAAATCTAAGTGATGGATATCTTCACTACAAGATTTTGTATTTAAACAACATAAATGAAATTTCCCTTCACATTGTTAAAGCTCCTGGAAATGAAGCTTGTGCTTGCTGAGCAACTCATATGTCACAAAACATAGTCACAAAACTGATTCTTTCATGGTTTCCATGGTCTTGCTTTTAAGTATTGGTACATCTTTCCCTTTCCACACAGCACTGACCAGACTTTTACTGCTCCATCACTGTGTTGAAGCAAGCGATATATCTTGGACATTTTGATAGACCTTAATTTTCAAGAAAAGAGAAGAAGGACCCAATATCAGAGACCAGTCTGCTCTGGGGACAATACACCATGGTTTGTGAGCTTCTTTCTTAGAAAATTTGTGGTCCAGCATCTTTGTCCTGATCATGATCAGTGGGAGATGCTTACAAGAGAACTATAATCAGAACAGCCACATCATTTGATAACAGAATCATTCATTATATCTCTGATTTCCTCCCCTTTTATTTAAATTTACAACAAACCAGAAAGTTCCTCTGTCTCCTAGTTTTTCAACACAAATGGGTGTTGTAATTAATTCCTGCACATTACATGGCTGCTGAGATATTTTTATACAACATTAAAATTATTACGTAATGTTCTGACACATAATGACTGATGATGCTTCACTGGTGCCTCAGTACATCACTGAACACTTGGGTGGCTTCAGCTGATTGCTGATACACTCAAACTCTTAATTACTTTTTTTTTTTAAGGTGGATTCTTTTTTTTATGTCAGGGCTTTGGTTCTTCTTTCACCTTTAGATACAACATAACTGTTTTATAGGTTGATTGTTTTTTGTTCTCCCATCTAAAGGAGAAATCTTCTAACAAATCATTTTCTATTAAATTTTGTAGTCCCAAATCTTGGCAATTTCAAGGCCGTATTTTGCCACAAAGATGAATTAAAAGAGGACTACTCCCAAGGTGTTGCTATCATAACATGGCGTTAATAAGACCTATAAGAGCTCTGGTGTAAGGCTCCAACTCCAGTCAAAGGTTTGACTGAGTTTTATAATCGATGGTCTCTGCAGATCTTTGAGACCTCTGTTTTTCCTGCCACTGTATTACATTCACAGAAAACCCAGTTGGTATTTTTTTCAGAAAATATCACTATGGGGTCAGTATATCTGAAGACATCTATACCATGTTCCCAGATATACTATTTTTACATTATCAAGGTGTTTAAGAACTGTGTTTCTCCCCTCTTCTCCTAACTGCATGGGCAGTTACAGCCCACACAGCAGCTGGATGAACCTCTGGATAGCCAGAAGGAACTGCATTCATAGAATCATAGAATCATAGAATCATAGAATGGTTTGGGTTGGAAGGGACCTTAGAGATCATCTAGTTCCAACCTGCCATGGGCAGGGACACCTCCCACTAGAGCAGCCTGGCCTTGAAATGCTCCAGGGATGTGGAGATTTCCATTCCTGGAAAATGATGAAACCAAGGTCTCGTTTTTCATTCCCAGTCATTTTTATCACTCCAAGTGTATCAGACAGAAGGCTCTCACCACATCAGGGCTTCACAGTGCCGGGTGCTATACACTCACTCAATGTGTGCATTCCTTCACGCAAAGGACAAGAAAATGATTACATCCTTGCCCCAGGCACCTTCCCTTTCCTAAGCCACCCTCTCCACTCCCTGTGTGCATCTCCTCTTTATCGTGCTGTAGATCTCAGCAACTGGTGGAGATTCAATAAACACAGGCCTGATAAACATTGATAAGAGAGAGTCACAAACCAAAGCAAGCAGAGAGAAAGACTCTCTTCCTCGTCAACCCCCCTCAGCTCTTCTCAAAGGAGCTCTCATATGCTTGATGATGCAATTGCTTTTCAAGTCCCAACAAGCAATTTTTCTGCCCAACTGTGAAGCAGAAAGACCCCAGCACTGTTAGCCCCATAAATTCAGCTGGCGTGAGTCAAGCTTCAGAAAATCAAGAGATGTATTACAGGTAATAAAACAAGAACATGAGACGTTTTACTCTTTTCTTTCAAAGTTTTGAGGTTGAAGTGACATTAGGAACTCGACAGCAGGGCTGGAAAACTGAGGGGGAGGAAAGCTGAAGTTCCTTTGTAGTTAATTAATTAATATATCTGGGAGGGCAACGTTAATCCCAATCTGCAGGTTAATGCAAGGCATATCCTTAAACTCAGGGGGCTGCAATATGGAGGTTCTCATGCAAGGAACCGCCCTCCCCCCTTTCTGCTCATAGCAAATTTGCCTTTTTTAACCTCAGGAGGTCTGATTTGCACAGCGTTACCTGCTGAAAATCAGCCACCTACTGCAGCTGCCCTTTTATATCCCTTCTCTGGGAGGAGACAGACCCAGACATGTTCTGGGAGGAGCAGGGCTGCTAGTCTGTCTCTGACACCTCCCTGAAATATAGCGCTTCAATAAGCAGCTCCGCCGCGGGGCATGGCTGCTCTCCCCATTCAGCCAGCACGTTCTAGGAACAGCACACCCCACCCACGGGCTCAGCCTCTTCCAGCACCCACGGGTGCCACCCAGGTAATTGCCATCTCAGAGACAGACCAAGCCTTCTCTGCCTCTCGGGTTCCTTGTGCAGTCTACGGGGCCAGGCGATGCCTGTTCAGTGGCTTATCCATCCTGGGAAAGGAGCTTCTTGTGTGTTTTGTCAGTGCCTCCTTTTTAAAAACATGTGTTTACTTGTATTTTGGGAGGGGGGGGCAGAGAGGGGACAGGACACACACAATAGCGTGGGAGATGAAGAAGCAAAAGTTCAATTCATCATTCTAAGAAAGTCTTTTTGGGTGACCCTGAAGTGACATAGTATCTTTGTACCCCGATTTCCTACCTCTAAAATGAGCATAGTAGCTGCCTTGACTGAGAGGTGTGCTAGAAGGACACAGAATAACATTTATGAAGTGTTTAAATACCACAGTTGGGAAGGAAAGGGAGCATAGAAGCACATTTGATGACAGATTTATGTTTCCTTTAAGTTATATGTATGAGCTGCTCTTTGTGCCATGCTTCAGCTATTGACCCCCAGATTAAAAATTCAATGGGTGCATCAAAGGATCCCGATTCTTTTCTAAAGTGAGTGAGATGGGATGCAAATCCCTTAATAGTCTGTCTCAGGGTAGCATGGTTCTTCCTGATGGACAGGGCAAAAAAGCAAGTGGAACAAGTTTGGATGACACCAAACTATGATATGAGTGATACTGGCATGTGTGACGGTGTTATTAAACAAAATTGTACTTCCAGAAGCTCCACCTGCAGTAGTTATACTATGGGAGGAAAAAAAAAGAAATTAATTAAAGGTGCCTAATTTTGCAACTTCTGCATCTCCTGGAAGCATTCAAGCTGCTGGGTTATAGATTGCTCAGACTATGTGTCTTTTTTTTTTTTTTTCAGAAAGAAAAAGTCTCAATTTCATTCCAGAAAGAAACAAAAGCAAAAATAGTCATGAAATTAACATCTTGGAGTTTTGCCAATCCAGATTTTAGGAATTCGGGGAAGAATTTAAGTTCTCACAGGGAGGCCGGCAGACAAAGATCAGCTGTTAAGTGATAGAGTCAGATATTACATATATAAAATTATCCTTCGGAAAACAGAAACATCCCGTTTCCCCATACAGCTTTGCCGTGATGCATCCTAACAGCGGCCCAGAAGCATCCTCGGCACAAGGCAAGGCAGTGCTTGACAGAAGCACGCTTGGCCAGGGGGAGAGAATAATTTTCCCTTGATTTCAGCAGGGGCTGCATCCACTCACAGCTCGATAAGCCTGGTCCTGAGTAAGGCAGCGCGCACAGCGGGGTATGGGTATGTGTATGAGTTTGGGGATGGGGATGGGTTTGGGTATGTGTATGTGTATGGGGATGGGGATGGGATGGGGATGGGTTTGGGTATGGGTATGGGTATGGGTTTGGGTATGGGTATGGGTATGGGTATGGGTATGGGTATGGGTATGGGGATGGGGATGGGTTTGGGTATG
>JAOQGH010000005.1:11674424-11703139 GCA_025769975.1 Gallinago jamesoni | reverse complement strand
GGGTTGGGGTTTGGGGTTGGGTTTGGGTTTGGGTTTGGGTTTGGGTTTGGGGATGGGTATGGGTATGGGTATGGGGATGGGTATGGGTTTGGGTATGGGTATGGGTATGGGTAGGGGTTTGGGGATGGGTTTGGGTATGGGTATGGGTTTGCATATGGGTTTGGGTATGGGTATGGGTATGGGTTTGGGTATGGGTATGGGTATGGGTTTGGGGATGGGGATGGGGATAGTTATGGGGATGGGTATGGGTTTGGGGATGGGTATGGGTTTGGGGATGGGGATGGGTATGGGGATGGGTTTGGGTATAGGTTTGCATATGGGTTTGGGTATGGGTTTGGGGATGGGGATGGGTATGGGTATGCCTCTCTCCTCCTCTCACACACACCTACATAGACAAACACAGACACTCGCCCGCTGACTCACCGCCTTCCCAGCAATCGCTGCTCCTTTACTAGTTAAAACATGCAGCTGATACTCTCTCAACCCCGTGGGTTAACCCCTGTCTCCTTTATACACCATCACCTATCGCTCGGCAACAGAAAATAGACTCTGATTCGGGCCTGATGGGCACTCTTAGTGGTGATGCATGGAGACAGACAGATTTTTTTCTATGAGCTCACTTGACCCTTCAGGGTAAGAAGTGGAAATACTTGTTGAGTAGTAAATTGAGCAAACATGACATGGACGGTAAGAGAGAGAGACAGGGAGAGAAGGCACAAATAACTGTGAGGGCTCTACTTCTTCCCATGCAGCAGGGAAGAGGGAAGGAGTCTCTCTCGCGTCACCCAGAGCTGAGTTTGTACCTGTAAAGTCGACCCACAGATTTGAACAAAGGCAGCTGGAGATCTAAAATAAAACAACCTCCAAACCTGTTGGTTTCCTAACATTCAGTTGTTAAAAAAACCCCAGGATTTTACCCCTCTAAACAGCACCCGAGAATGCTTTTATGATTTTATTTTTTCTCCTTCGCTGCTGAGAGGAGGAGAAACATGCCTTTATTAACAATAAAGGTTTTCCAGGTGAATAAAGTTGCAAGATCTCCCCAAACCCATATTTCTAGTGCAAGAGAACCTGCAAAGTACATTTGCAACACTTGCCAGGGCACATAAATGGCACAACAGTCTGATATTATTGCACAGAAACATATCACTGAAATGAATGACAGATACAGGGTTAGAACTTTTAAAATCCTTTGAGTTGTAACCCAATCAAACTCAGTATCCTATTTTACAGATGCGATGTTAGATTGTGATACTTCATTCTACACTGAACCTTGCTCTTGCATATAAAGCAGATGTCTCTGCTCATGAATTCATATTAGAAAGAAGCATACAGAGTCCTTCAGTTTGCAGAAAAGGGGCCTGTCCATATTCTGGATATGGACTTCTCTGTCCTCTCTTCCCTTAGGGCTACAGAGCATGTAGAATTTTGTCCCAATAAACTAAGTTTCCAAACTGGGTGTTATTTCATCATGACACCTCACCAAGAAGCAGTAGGTGGGACTGATTTGAAGCTACTATATTCAAATCTCCCATAACCACACAGTTGCTCCATCTTGAACTTGTCCCATTTAATAACTGGTTTAACACAAAAGGGGGATGGTGCCATCTAGGTCTATTAGCCTGTCGCAAGCCCATGGCACTTCAGGCATCAGGATACCAGCAGCCCAAAGTTTCATTAGTAACCTTGATGGTTTGACAGGGGGGAGAAGTTACTACCTTGGAAATGTCTCAGTGAAAAGTTGTTTTCAGAGTTTTATGTTTCGGTGACCATCTTGCTTCAACACAGCGGGGAGACTTGCAGTTTCCGAGGGGTTAAGGGTGAGGATGGGAGAGGCTCCATTTCACAGATTGCCAGTTGCTGGGTCTTCCCTCTCCGTGTCTCATTTGTGCTGACGTCCTTCACTAAGCAGCAGACCTTCTCACTCTTTCTGGAGCACTGGGTGTTTACACCTCTGGGAGATGCGTTCGGCAGATAAAGGTTGCAATCCCACGTTGTGCAATGAGGTAGAGCTTGGCCTGACAAGCAGGGAGCAGGTTCGCCAGTACAGACGGCTCGATCAAAGCATTTCTGTCCTCACCTGAAACTTCCCTCCATCGCTATCACTACAGCCACACAGGCATCCCTGCCCTATTGCTCTAGCAACTTAGACTGAGACTGACAAATAATCCAAACCGGTGGCTATTATAAGATAATCCACTCGACCTGGAAAGTTAAATCTACTTAATTTTAAGTGAATTGTTTGCCCAGCCATGTAGAAATAGCTTCTACTATGATTTTTGCTACTCTGGCTTGTGACAGTTTCCCAGAAGAAATACGTTTTATTAGGAAAGGCAGTTTTGGGGGAGCTTCTGATGGTTCACTTGCATTTATCCAGGACTATTATGGTATGAAAATACCACTGAAGAACACACCCCTAAACACCCTGGCTGTATTATCAATTATCACAGACAAGACCTGACCCGAAGGGAAACTACCAAACTTTCCAAGTCTCAAATATTTTTGAACCCAAGTCTGCAAAAGCAGAGAAGTTAGTGATTTAGTCCAGCAGCATCATATCAGTCAGACAGATGAAAGGCCTGGGAAGAACCGCACAAAGTAATCTGGCTATTTCATTCCCCTTGAACACCAGTTTCCAGTGGCCAGAGACAAAAGACATGAAAAAGATCCTAATATAAACTAGCACATGGGCCAGAGCACAAGCAGTTAACATTAATTATGCATTACCTAAGCACTATAGATAGCACCAAACAGGAAAGGGAAAACCTCACGAAGCTATTAATAATGAACATAAAATTTGTAAACTCTCTATGAGGAATAATTTGCATAGCAATATAAACATAGTCTCTAGTGTTAAAAAGCTGGAAACAGTACTCTGGTTTTAAAAAAATCATTATTTTATATGTTTAAAAGTATAGTTCTATTTATTTATTTATAAGCACATACTATGGTCTCTAATTCACAGGTTCCTGTCTGGGTAGAACATAAACACTTCGCTACTGCAGACATTGCCATTTGCTGGGCACACACAATAAAAAATCTGGAGCATGTGCTTTCTAATGGTCTCGAGTGGAGAGTGACTCCTAGTGATACTTGTGCTTGTTTGAAGATACAGATGGGTTAAGAATGCCACAATCTAGTAGATCTGGTTTTTAACTTTGTCTTTGTGTCTTAATTTGCCTTATGAGAAGTCATTGCATTGGGTTGTATCTTATCAAAGGAGTCAGATCTCTGTTACAGTCAGCTCTTAGCTTCTCAGTGAAATAAGGTATGACTTTCACCTTCCCCATCTCTTTGAAGAGCTCACATGGTTGGCTCCGATGGCATGTCATCCTGAACCTTCAGTACTTTGGTGGGGAGAAAGATTCGTTCTTTATGTGGAGAGCTTACTTCATATAATGTTTCAGGGCCACAGTATCTAAAATTGGTGTATGGATTTAAAACACATCTTCAGTTACCAGGGGCTGGCAACATCCTGACCTGGCTGTGCTGGAGCTCTTTACCATGAGCAAGACACTGGTTCTCTCATTACCCTCATGACAAACCTCAGGCTGTTGTGTTTTATCACGGGAAGAAGATGCCAATTCGTATTTATTCTAATCAGAACAGTTCCAAAATATTCAGAATTGCTTAAAACATACAAATACAAATGCCATTTGTTATATAATCCACAGGGTTCACCAGGCCTCTCTGGAATTGCTTGGGCTAATGCAGGAGACTGCAGGAGCAATACAAAACACAGTGACATTTGTGAGACCTGGGAAACCACAGGTTGATTTGTGTCAAGCAACTTCATCAGAGAAACCTTTTCTTTGCTTTCCACTGAGCCTGAGCAGCAGAACGTTGGTGACCTGCACCTCAAGATATGATAGAAATTCCCCTATAATAGAACGGGACAAAACATTGAGTGGGTCAGCACCCAAGGTTGGGGTGGGCTCCTTTCTCCCCTTGCATCCTTGCTTCCACGCCTCACCAGAGAGCACACCTTTGAGTCTCAGCTCTGCCTACTCCACTGGGCTGGGGAAGCTTCCCGCAGGCTGTGCTAAGCTCTTCACAGCTGGAGTTTGCTTCTGCATATATCACAGACACCTCTTGGTGGGTTGTGACTTGATTTTCCAGAGAGGCCTCCTGGGAGCGTGTCTCAGGAACAGGGTACGGGGGAGGATGGGGAAGGATGTGGTCGCATGCTTGATCAGAAAAGCAATAATGAAAAGTGGATGGAGAAGGGGAGAGAGCAGTGGGAGTTTTCTCATCAATCCTGGGTCCTGTTGGGCCAGCAGCCCCTCTGGTATGTTTGGGGATGCTGTGTGCCTTAACAGCCTCCATTTACTAATGCAGTAATGACCTGCTGGAGGAGGATTTGGCCGCTGTGCTAATTGCATTCCTCTGCTGCACAATAACTTAACACGTTATTAAGATTCCACAGAAGAGGGTCAGGGACTTCATCTCTCTCCAGCGCTCTCCTGACCCCAGCGCCAACTCTCACACACACACACACACACACGCAGTTCTGTCCTCTTTTTTCCAAATCCAAATGGATGCTTTCAAAAGCTGGAAAGGAAACCCGCCATCATTTCTAACAGTGGTACAGTCACAATTTTTTCTTCATATTCAACATTTTACGCCTAATTTTGAATAGCTGCAAGCTCCAGCTCTCTTGCTTTACGCTGCTCTTGCACAGCAAAAAAGCTCAGAGGTGGAATCCATGGAGTAAGATGGACTCAAGTGGTGCAAGTCACATTTGTTGAAGATAAGACCTCCTTTAGCACATTTCAGGTTTTCACAAGCTCACCCAGCTCTGGGGGATGGACCAAAGCACAGCAGAGAGACATTTTTTCCTTGGGACTTTCTTTGGGACCTTGATTTATGGCTCGTTATTGCCTGATTTGACCCAGTATTGTTCCTTCATTGGATAAAAGACTGCCAGAAAAGAGTGTAAGGAGGCAGTGATCGTTCCAGTGTGTACATTTACAGCTGCTAGTTGGCCAAGACAGTACAGGGCTTGACTCAAAGCAAAGTGGAGGGTTCAAAGCCTTTGAGAATTGCTGAAAACAACAGGGGGGTAGGAGGGTGGGAATATAAGGGTAGCTGAATCATTTTGGATTACATGCTAATAAGAGAGCATGGTGGAGGTGAATTCTGTCTGCAGAGTCTCAAGGACAGCTCTCTAACTGATTTGCTGGTGCAAGGTGGGGACCTGAGTGACCTCTTCACTGCACTTCTCATATGCCACCACAGTGATGGCAAGCAAGGGCAATCTTGCAACCTGATATTAATGGGTGCTGTGGATTGCCCTTCACCAACTTCCTCTTCTTCCTCCTCATTTAGAACTTCTCTCTCCTTTCCTCCCTGCCAAAGGATGAGAGGGCAAATTGCACCTTCTTCAGAGGCGATGTCTCTCTTGCATGGCAGTCTTGGTGAGAGGGCTGTATCCAACACACTGGATTGACAGTGAAACGACCTACTAATCTCTGATCATGAGTCTGAAGGCTGGAGCATTGCCCCAACTCACCAGTGAGACAAGGACCAGACCTGCTCCTCCCCACAACTGCCCTCAACCCTGCCCACCCCTGCCTCACCTCCCCTGCTCGCTCCAGGCTGCCCATCTCCAGCCTGCTCAAATGCCTGCAGCAGCTCTCCTATTAATACATATCAGCATCCTTCAATTTCTCTGTTCAGAAATCTTAAAAATCTCCCCTGTACTACACCATGTTCAGCTTGTAATGATTTTATCAGCTTGTGTTAGATCTAGTTAGTATCCTGCCACTTTTAGACTATTGGATTTGGAGGGGGAAGAGATTGTTTATTTCGTTGACTCTTATCAGAATAACATGTACACTCAGCTCACTAAGTAAATTAATGGTAGTAATAGTCATAAGTCATAAATAATAATTATAAATGAAAGTATGTGCAATGTTAAAATTCACTTGATAGATGCTTTCCTCTGGCTCTGGTTGGTTTGAACCACAATTCCTTTTATCATCTAGCCTCCTCTGCTTTTTATTTATTTGTATGTATCCTCCCATATCTACATAAAACAGCAGATAGGAGGCGGCAGGTGAGGTTTATTTCTACTGGCGAGGTACCATGAAACTTCACCGAGGAACTCAGGACAATATCTCAGCACAGGGGGATAACCTGAAAGCCAAAATCACTCCCGTGATGGTGCCCCAAAGACCTCCCCTTGCAGCAGGGAGGTTGGGAGCCTGCGCCATGGAGGTGCACCCATCCCAACTCCCCACCACCCTCCCTCCCTTCCCGGCACCGTCACGGCAGACACCGTGCCTGACTCATCCCGAGGGCTGGATCCAGCCCGGCACACAGCAGCTCTCGGAAAGGGCTACTGCTGTCATAAATAAGAGGCTGTCGGGTCATCAAAGTGAAGTCAAACTTCTTTTTTTATTATTATTATTTATTAAAAAACCCCTACAAGTGTCAGGTTTTGGTTTTTTTTTTTATTTCCCTGCTGCTAGGAATGGGCTGGTTTGAATGCCGTGAGTTCTCTGCTCTAGTGTGATCATGCTCAGGTGCAGAACAAGTTGGTTTTGGATTTTCCCCAAATAAGCTCATTAATGTATTAGTCACAAACAGACTTCAAGGACACTTGACCTCAGTGTCTCTGCTTTCCTCTCTGATCATCTTCCAGCTTCTGCTTCAGCAACAGAAAACTACAAAGAGAAGAAATGGCAGAGTCAACGAAACGAGGGAAAGCCAAAGATTAGGGCTGTGGTTGGCTCAGCAAAGCCCAGCCTGTGATGCCATGCTCCCCGTAACTATTTCCAGGTTACTCCCATGATGTAAATCCAGGTAGCTACATCAGGAAGGATTTTAATCCTTCACCTGACTAATTCTTTACATCATCTCGCTCTGCAGGGTTTGAAAAAGTTGTGTTTAAAAGTAAAGCACAGGCATCTTAAATGATTACTATTTTAGTGAATGATAATTAATACAACTGGGAAAAGTCTGAGAAGCAGACAGGATAAACAGCAAAGGAGGACACACAGAAAGAAAAAAAAAAAAGAGCAGCAGATAATATAGGAGAAAATAGAGTGACTTCTGAGCTGAAATTTTTTAACAAAGAGCTTTTCTTCTGACTTCCCAGCTCTGCCATTCCCCAATTGCATTAAAGTGGTTGGCAAGATGAATAATATTTTTAGATGAAATATACTGGCAGAACAACAGGAACTGCAGACCCTTTACTGTTCTGCTGGAAATTTCTGCTGCTGTTTCTGGTAAATATGGCTGGTGGCAGGACCTGGCTTGTAGCTTTAACCACATGTGGGAAGTCCATGGGGCAAAGATGCCAAGTCTAAAATTAACCCCCTTGAAAAAAAAAGATTTTAAAAAAAAAAGTGCCTGGGGCAGGGTGAGAGTGTTTAGGTCGTTATTTTTAGTCTTTCATTATATTAAGACAGGTAGAGATTTGGATTAATTAAGGATAAAAAAAAAAAGATCTCAACGTTTTCTGGACCGAAATGAATAAAGCATTTGCGTGAAATACTGTAGCTTTAAATCCTCAGACAAGAACCAACTAACAGAGCACTAAAAGTGAGGGCTCTCTGAAGCTCCCAGTATTGCAGTGGACAATGGGTCTAAGGTGTCACCTGGTTTTACTACGAGCAGTGGATTTCCCTGAGTTCCATTATTGAGACCCCACAGATTTTTGCAAAAATTCATGTCACTCTTGGGGGGATACAAGGTGCGGCACCAAAACATATTGGTATTCACATGTTTTCATGTGTTTATTTTTGTTTGTTTCTGAACTTTCTGAACACATCTCCTGATTTCAGGGGAAATCTAACCCCTGAATTTTGAACTTCAGAATATGATGGCGTAGCTGATACTGGACACACTGGTAAACATTTTTAAATAACTTTATCACCAGCAACACCAGCAAACCAATTTGTTTGAGCACTATTGGTAAAATTCTACTGTCACTTCACGCAAGACTGTCATGTGGAATCCAGATCTCAGAGGGTTGCCCCTGAAATCATAACTGTTAAAATGTTACTGTTATCTTCTCTCCCACCACTTCTCTTTCCAGTTCCTCTAACCTTTATTCTACTTACTTCATTTGTAAGAGCTGGCTTAGACAATTCAATATTACAAAATAGCATTTATGGAGATTGAAAGTTGTGGTAATTAATCATCTTCGGGTGAAATTCTAGCCCAGTGAAGTCAGTAGCAAAACTCTCACAGCTTGAAGGTTTCAGCTCATGGCATCTTAGTGCCATGAATTATTTGTACTCTGGATGTCTTTTGAAGCTCTGAGTACATTAAGGAAAAGCATTGGGTTTGTGTGTTTGGTCATTAGGAAGGAATAACCAATAGCTGCAGGTTTAAAAACTTATACATGGAGTTACAGGGTTTGGTATTTCTTTTGTCCCTGCAGATCCCAAGCCCAAATCAATTTTTCAAAGTTTTTGTGACTGCCCTGCAAACAGTCGGGGATCTACAAATTGAGCCGTGCTCTTTCTGGCTAGTGGTAGTCACAATTATCTCATGAGTGTGCTAATGATGCATGAGACACAAAACAGAGTTCTCCTAAGTTTCACTGGTTTTGCAGGACTAGCCATAAAAAAGCTTTCCTGCATTTATGGAGCCTTAGTTGTAGCACAGTGAAATCAGTAGAAAGCTTCCTTGTTGATGTCAATGAGCTTTTGGCTCAGATCCACAAAATTCTGATTCTCCTATTTGAACTGGTATGACTCCATTATGCAATATTTAAGTGTTTGTAACACTAGATCAGAATACACCATGGATAAATTGCAAACATGCTTATTTAATCCATGTAATAGAAGAGGATTAATCCATTTTTTCCCCAAATAATTTACTGAAGCAAAACCTAAGGGATTCCTTAAACCCCCAGGACCTGTAGTAACTGGGGCTGCTTACAGTAATCCCTCTCTGGCCTTAGAAAGATGGCTTCAAATATTATTTAGAAGCACATAATTTCCTCCCCTACATTCTTCTTGAGTTTGTTGCAGTCCCAGATACAGCCATAAAGTGAATAATCTTTAGGGAAGCTGCAGATGCCTTATTCAGACTCTGAAAAGTCGTGGTTGTTCTGTTGAGCAACAGCAGTTTTCTCAGCAATCGGTTTTGGAGTGAATTTTTTTGGCCTTAATAGTCAAAATGGGACCATAGGTGATGATAGTATTGACAACTAACCAGCAGCAACATCGCTAATACTATTGTGACTGTTGTAACGACAACGTTAACACTTGTAGTGCCTCTGCATTTCTCACAATGGTTAAGAAGAGATTTACCAGTCAGTCTTCAGCAGACAGGAGGAGGAAAGCAACTGGGAGGATTTGTGTGATTTGCCTGTGTCATACAATTCCGTAGCAAAAGTCATAAAAACATCTAGTAATGGATTTTTTTTTTCTCTTTTCTTAGACAACTAGAGATTTTCGAATGAGAAATTTTCCCCTTCATATCAGTGACAAGGTTGATTTTCCAGAGTTCAAGGGGAAACTCCAACTTGCTCTGGGCATGCAATAAATCATCCAATATCACTCTTAAAAATTGATCACCAGTGGGGGGCCATGATCTCATCACTGGCTTGGAGAAAGGAACAGTTGATACAAGGCAAAAGCACTCCTCGGATATGTCGGATAACTTTTTGTATTCATTAAGATGCTTCAGATACAGAACAACCCTCTTTGTTCAATATTTATCTTTTCATCTGCCCTGACCTGGGAACTGTGAGCACTTTGAGAAGTTAATTGAAAGCTTGCTTTGTTTCATTTTAGCTTTCAGGTCTAAAACTTCACTTTCCGTAATGGGACTGAGAACACTTTTGTCCTGTCTGCAATAGCTCAGAAACCTTTTCCAGCAACAACTGGGAGTTCATTATTGATCACCATTGTCTTATTCCAGGAATTATCCACTGAGATGATTTTTCTTATTGAATGACAACAGGAACCCGAAACACAGGAAAGGGATTATTTCTTTCATGTTTCCATTGCCAGAAGTGTCCCTTAATCACAACATGCTCTAAACAGGATTCCCAGATTGTCTGTCCTAGATGAGATGAATTTTTTATTCAGTTTTCATTCCCTTTCTCCTTACCCAAGTCTGCTTCCTGCCAAGAGGGGCTGAGGTCTGAGCAAAAATTTCAGAGACCTGCACTCTGATTGTGAGCTATATGAGTTTCTTATGTAGCTTTTTGGAAATATTTATGCTTGAACTCTGTAAATTGGCAAAAATAATGATACTCTTTTGTTAATATGGTCCCTAAAGTTTTTGGAGCAGGGGCTGTTTCTAATAAGATTTATATATAGTATTTGTACAGTAGTGTCTATGTCTGTTGGCAGAAGAAAAGATTTAGCAGGGGCCTGCTAATCAAAAAAAGAAAAAAGAAATTGCAAATTTACATCATTATTTTGAGTGAAGTTTGACAAGCCACAAGGTGAGTAACATGGAGGACTGAGACATGAAGAAAGTGGTAGAATACATGCAGAGATACATAACTGAGTGTCTATTTTTGATCATTTCTAATGTGGAAATTCATGACAGATCTGATAAATACTGATTTCTCAGTAGTTCCGTGTTAATATTTCCTTGCAATACAATGTACTTAATCAGCTCCATACCATTCCCTTGTTAGCACAGAGCTCTACTATACAGCAGCTGCTCCCATAACAATTTTGTTTCAAAGGACAAAGTAGGAAAAGCACCACAATATTTAGCTGAGACAAAGGACTGTGTCCCAAAGCAAGGACTAAAAATCTCAGCCAAGCATGAAGTCTAGGTTTTCTTCATTTTCTTTCTGCAGCAAAGTGTCCCGAGCACAATGAAGGTATGACACATTGAAGGTATGACACATTGACCACAAGAAGAGAAAGAATGACTCTGCACTTTCCTCTCATGTCCAGCCCATTCCCTTTCTCTCTCAATTCTCTCTCCATTTAATCTTGTAAGAATGGAAAATGAAATCTCACATTGCATTCATAGTTAAGTCCCTTCGACGTGTATGTGCAAGACACTTCTCTCTGCGTGGGTGCATTGGGAAGTAGATCAGGAAATGGCACCTTCTCTCCCTTTTACTTGTTGTCTTTTACTCTTTTTATTTTCTTCTTTTGGTTTAATGCTTTGCATGTGAATCTTTCACGTTTTGCTCTAATGAGTGAGAGTGAAAAAGAGAAAAAGGAAGGACATTGAAATCACTTTAAAAATATCTCAAGATAAGCAGCAAATAAAATCCTCAAGAAAAAAAAAAAAAGGAAACCAACACAAACCAATTCACAGCACTGCGTAGGTTGCAAACTGGACATCCAGTGTCTACTGCTGGGTCCACTTCCCCATCTCACAACAGAAAGAGAATCTTATTTACAATGACCAAACCCAACCTGTGTGCGTAAACCTAAGCCAGCACTGTTGGGCTATCCTATTCCCATTAAAGCCAACAGAAACCCTTTGTCTAAAGTAACCTTCTCACAAGCCTTCCTGCCCGTGCCTTTGCTGCAGTAAGCTCATTTCACCTGCTCCCTTTTCACTCAGTCTCATCTAGATTTGGGTTGCGTGATAGTCGCCTGCATGGGGAGCCCAGGTTCTCCTTTTTTCTCTGCAGTAGGAGCCTGCTGCTGCAGATCCCTTACTCTTTAATCTTCCTTTTTTACAGAGAAAAATTAACTCTTATTTCTACAAGTTGCTTTGCCCAGTGTGATGCCATGACCAAAAAAGTAGCCAATGTAATCACAGTTGGTATGAACAGAATTCAAATGATTTAGTGTATTTTGGCACCATGAGGAGCCCAAGTAATGATCAAGACCCTGAGTCTCTTTTCAAGGGGCTGTACTAGCACAAAGTAAAATACATTATTTGTCTTGAAGGGCTCATGGAAATAGTAAGCAACAATATCTGCATATACTTTAAAGCAGCAGTATTGCCTCCACTTGGTCATTCCAAGCAGCTTTGCATGAAATGAACAGTGATGAACCTCAGAAAAGAAAAAGTACCAAAGTTCTGTATCAGAAACCACCTGCAAGGAGGGTATCCCAAAGCATACATGAGGGCCTCATGGCAATCGTCTTTCAGACCATGCTACGAGTCAGTATGCAGAATATAGGGGAAGGGGGCTAACAACAATAATTGATCAGAGATGAAACAATCAGTTGACTTGAGTGGCTACGTTATTAATTGTCTGGGTCCAAAAATGCCATTAAAAGCTGCAAATGATGTGAAAATTTGAAGTGAATTTTAAACAAGTATACATTTCCTGACTCAAAAGCACTTTAGCCCTATAGCCTGCAGCTTAGAGACATCTTTCTGGCTTTCTTCCATCAATCGATAGCATTAAAGCCCTAAAAAAAAATCCTTTCTCCATATAGTTATAAAATATCAATTACATACATTTTCATTAGCTGAATGCAGTGATCAGGGCTGATACATTGGTTGTTTGTTTCTTGGTGAGACATTGTTGGCACTCTCCCAGTCACAGTCTTATCCAGTGGGAGCATCCTCTCTAATCTCGCTGATGGGGACCCGTACTTGGCACTGTGCTTTCCCACCAGCCCTATCGCCAGCTGTCAGTCCCAGAGCACAAAATGGGGGTGCTGGGCTCTGGTTTCTCCTGCCTGACATCCCTACATCCCATTAACCACCGCTGCCTGCAGAGGATATTCTGCTGCAGGATTTAAAAGCTCCAAACGGGCATTAATGAGTTATGTTAAACTCCCTGACACTCTTGTGGAAAGTACTTTCGCCTCTGTTTCACCAGTGTAGACATTTAGATAGAGGAAAGATAAGTCACTTGCCTGAGGCTACGTACTGGTTGAGTATCAGAGACCAAATTAAACCCTGACATTTCTTGGCCCTTAGCTCCATTGTTGTGGAAGCTCTGACTCCTGAAGAAACTGTTGAAAGAGAAGCCAGAACACATCGTCCCTACATTAAATATGCCACCTACTCTGTGCTCACCCATTCCTTCGCTTTTAAACACCAGGCTGTCAGCACCAGCATGCAGATATCCCTCTGTCCATGACAGCATACCTTCCTCCTCCTTTTTGGCTGAGCTCTTTCATACGTTCACTGTTGTGCATTGCTGTCCAGCTCACCTTTATGTGGGCCAACACTCAACTGGAGATTTTTTCTCGAAAAGGCAGGAGCTGAACATATCTAGGAGCATAGAGGTATTTTTAAACCAAGCAGAAACGTGCATGACCACACTGCATGTGGTTTGGGAAAATGCAGGTTTCTGGTTTGATTGAGCACTTCTTCTCAGAAGCAACACAAGAAAGGGAAGGCAGTGGAAGAAGGCGAGGTTTGCCCTTCGGAAGGAACATGTTGAAGGGCAGCATTAATTATTATAGTGTTTTATCCTCAGGGGAAAAAACACATAAACAAGTAAACAAACAAAAAAGATGACACACCTCTCACAACTTGCTGGTATCTATGGCTCTGCATCTCAGATGTCCTCTGAAACAGAAACCATCAGCCATGTCCTGTTTTCTAACAAAAGGAACATACATACCTTCCTGAAGAACTTGAGTGGGGCTAGAAAACATAAGGTTCTATATAAATTCAATAGACTCTAAGTCATCTGGTCTCGTTTTCTTGTCGTCTGTCACTTCAGGCTTGTGGGGTCAGTCTGCCTTTTTGATAACTTTTGTCTTTGAAGGGCTACCAGGTTCTCTCAGGCTATGAGAGCAAGCAGACTGAGCACTCCTTGCCCTGCATTTCTTGCCCTCAGCCACCACCTCCGCCCCGTGGCAGAGGCAGCAGATGCTGACACCACTGCTGCAAGGCTGGGTGTTACAAACCAGCCTCGCCTGGCAAACCTCCTGCCGGGGAGCCGTGCCTTATCCCGCATGCAGGACTGCCTTACGCAAACTTCTCATGCTTGCACAGGGTAGCACACACAAGAGCACAAGATGACCTCATTTCCAATGACAACCCTCTCACTGGCAGGTCTGATGGCAACCTAGTTTGGAACAAGAAGGTGTCTCTAGCCCCCAGGTCCATCCTACGTGAGTTCAGAACTGGCAATTGCAGCTGAAATCCTAATGGGAAGGGAGAGGAGCATAAGCAAAACACTGCAGAAGGAAATAGAAAGCCTGTATTTTACTGCTGTAGTGCTGGACACAGAAGGGGTCAAGAAAATATTCTCCCACTGCAAAACTCTTGAGTGTGCACAAATTAAAAGTACTTTTTATTGCAAGAAGAAAAATGCATTGATTTTAGCAACTGAAGAAGCTATCCAGTTGAGTATTGCAGGAAATATCTGCATGATGGACTGCAGACTTCCACTTTTCGGTTGTTAGACAAAAGTTTCCCTTGTTGGCTACTGAAAATGGAACCCTTTCAATCACCAGGTTTTTATTTCTTTGAAAGTAATTGAAATCTTGAGGTTTCCTTCCATCTTAATGATGGAAAAGTATATTTAATGGTAAATTTCTACTAGCTCTTCTTCAGAGCTCTCTGAAGCTTCCCATGATCACCAGACCTACAGGCAAAATGTGTCATAAATAGACCCAAGAATTGCTTTCCCCCTTCAGTTATACATGAGGTTAGACAAGGTTCCACAGCCTGGGGCATCACGGGCATGTGTGCTTGACATATGGAGATTTGGCTTTGGGAGGACCAAAATAAAATGGTCCATCTCATTGTAACCACGTGCCCACTCAGAGCACAGCCACCCAGCAGTGCTGGGAAATGCTTCACAGACGTGTCTGGCTCCTCCATACTGCCCACACGGTCAGTCGAGGTCTTTCCCCAGCAAATCCATCACTTCCAGTAGTTAGGTCACAGGACAGCATATGACTCTGTGCCTGCCAAAACCAGACCTGTCCTCACCACTGCTCAAGCACCATTGAAGTCTGTACTTCAGTCCCATTTCACTATTCCAGGAGAGAGTACGGTTTAAATCTACTCTGTCTCTTGGCTCCTGCTCTGCATCTGCCAGGAACTGCACATGCTGGGGTTACATCCACACAGGGACATGGGTTTATAGGCAAGCCCACTGCCTAGAGCCATAAAGGAACTGAGTCAGCCTGGTCTGCTGGATCTGGCCCTCCAAGGCTTGCAAGTTCTTCCAAGCCCATGTCTCACTGGAGTGTTTTTGGCCAGATGGGAAGAAGTGAGATGTTTAGTGGTAAAAATGACACCGCTTTTGATTAAGGGAAATGGTGAAGTTTCTCTCGAGGGCAAAAAATTGTAAATTCCCATGAAAATATATCTTCCCTGTGAGAAACTCCTAACTAGAAGAAAGCAGAGTTTTACAGGGCTTTTGTTTGCCAAGGAGTTGTGCAGATGTGACTCATTTGTTCTCCCCAGGCCAAGTGTTGGTTGGTGCCTAGAAAGAGGCTTAAGCCTCCCTGCAGACTATCTGGGACTCTCCACTAGAAACAGCCCCACAGGCCAGGTTCCAGCCAAGAGAAACCCTCTTCACAGCTTCCTTGAGCTGTCTGGTTAACAGCAGGGACAACACGGACAGAGGACTATCTGCAAAGCTCATTGCACGTCCAACAGAGGTGTAACCATTCCGAACACCTTCCTCCCTCCTGGTCTGTGTCTTCTGGAAATTCAGTTTATGTCTTTCCACAAAGAAGTCTTCTATGAGGGTTGCAAGAGACCAAGTGCTTGTGGCCAACTATTATGCTTTATTCTCTTTGCCTCTGAGACAGCAGCTGTGTTTGGTCAAATTTGACAGAGGGGAAGGCCTTGAAGACATCATATATCTCCATGGTTTGCAAAACACTCCACCACACTCTTGCCCCATTCTGCTTTTTCACAGGGGAAAGAGGGAAAGTTTCCATTATGGAGCATTGCCTCCTTTCACTGTCACCCTGGGGTGGGAATGCTCAGGAACCTTGGTTGCCCTGCTCCCAGACTGCATCTGAGTGAGGCCTACAAGAGACAGGGAGCAGAGGGCTCCCAAAAACCACACAGGCACACAGATTGAAATCAGAGCATCGTGCTCATTTTTACAAGCAAGCCAACTCTTCACCAGACCTAATTTTTTTTAAACATTATCTTTCTAATGATGCATATTGTTCTATGATCAGAAACAAAAGCTTCATCAACATACAGTCTTTTGTAGGAAAAATAAAACAGGTCTTTCAACACATGTATTTTAGAACAGCTTCATTGTCTGTATAGTCCCATTACACTGTGGTTTTGTTACTGAGATTATTACTATTATTAATATCAAGCCCTGATACTTTTATCATGCTTTTTTTGTTTGTTTCCTTAGATATTTTCTGTGCTTTGCCGTGTGCTTTCTTTAAAACACTTCCAGGCAGCTTTAGACAGCCAAATCCACCTTCTTCTTTAGCATGACTACAGTAAAGCAACACTTTTTACCATATGGACAAATCTGCATTCTTGTTACTTAGGCTATTGGCACATATATTCAATTTCTATTAGAGGTGACAGCAACAAAATTCCTGTTGAAAATGCATTATGCAATCCAATATATCTGAGCTTTGCTTGTTCCCCTTATAAGAAATGGGATTATTTACTTATTGTCCCAAAACAGCGATGAGGACCATAACACAAAAGGATTTTAGTCTTGTGCGACAAAAAGCCTGACATCCTTCTTGTTGCCGCTGATGATGATTTCTTTTCTCTAGAGCCTTATTACTGTTGGAAGCATTTAATGTTTTGGTTCTGAAAGCAGATGTGATCAGACATGTGATTCTGAGGGTTTCGGCTAATTACCAGCCTTCCAGGTAGTTTAGATGTCTGTCAGTGTTGCTCTTCCAGCGTGAAGAGGGTAAGGTGTCTGTCTTGGTGCTCACGCTCCCACTCTGGTTTGCCACTATGAATCAGAGGATCTCAAAGCTGTAGGTCACTGTTGTCTTTCTAGTCGAGATGAAGGGAGAGAAAGGCAATGCAGTTTGTATTTGACTCAAGCGCTTAGGTGGGTTCAGCAAACTCTGGAACAGAAAGCACCATTGAAGCAATCCTCTGAATAGCATAACTTTGTGTTTGGTCTCCCCTTTGCTTCCAAGGAGGGTTTTGCAGCCTGGATGTCTTGAGATGAGGATTTCTGCCAACTGTGACTCAGGAAAATAATTTAAATGTGATGGCCTTAGCTTAGTCCTTGGTGGAATATTTGTCCACATCATAAAACCACTGGACACAATATGGAAATGCAATTGACATTAAACCAAATGATATAATCCCATCTAATGGTATTATAATGAATCCCAAGTGAACTAAACATGATTGGGCAAGTGTTTCAAAGTGTTACTGAAACAGTTTTTATAGTGTAAAGGTCTGTGTTTGCCAACCAGTGGCCAGACACACAGAACAGACTCTAAGAAGTTAGCCAATTCCCACCCTGTAAACCTGTGGCTGTTTCTTAGAGAAACATCTTTTTTTAATTAGTGCTTTTACTTTTTGAAGGATTCAAAGGAGTTTTCTGAAGTGTGTTTCATTTTTTAAAATACTTTGCTCCTATTCCCAATTAGCTATTTCTGGTCTGTAGTGAAATCCCCTGATGAGTAGAAGGGGATTATATTTCTGTAAATCTACCATTTATGAACTTGTGAGTTGCTAAATGATGTTGGCCTTTCACCTAATGGCTGGTGGTGCCTTACATGTCTGTATGGTTTGCTGTGTTATTCCTCTCCTCTAGTGTTATTGTTTTTACTAATTTTGCATAAGGTACATTCTGGCATGATTCTAAAAACCTGATCCAAATGGTATGTGAGCACAGCTGACCGTCTGCTTGATTGAATGGCTTCCAAGTGCAATTTTCAAATCTTCTTTCCTCTGGAGAAATAGAGAGGGAAGAGAGAGTGCTTTCCCTCCAATCAGAGATAGCATCTATATTTTTGACCAGCTTGAGAAATTCATCCCTACAAAAGAGAATGGTCATTTCCTAGCTCAATGCTACTCAAGAGTCTCGATGTTCTTGAAGAGTGAGCTGCCCCTGAAGTCATAGAATCATGGAATCATAGAATGGCTTGGGTTGAAGTTCCTCTAGATCACACAAAATACTGAACAGCATTCACAAAATTTTGAGATTGTGTCTGATATCTTGTAATGTGTTTCACACATAAGCCTGAAATAGACATAGGTTTTCTTTGGATTCAGCCACATTTGCAAAAAGCATGTGTTTTGCATTTTTTCTTTATTGATCTAAATAGCTGCACAATATTCATTGATAGAAAATGGAGCTCTCTATAGCTGCCTTTAGTGTGGTGTCTACTTTACTTTCTGATAATTATTAAATATCATGCGTTAAATTTTGTCTAGAGACACTGATTGTCCAGAATAACAAGCTTACTGACACCATAGTATTTTCTCCAGTTACATGATACTCATGTACAAACTTCCACTGGTGATCATCTCAACTCTGAGCTGAGAGCCAAGGTCCTGTTGACTTTCTAATGAAGTCAGGGGTGTTTCCTCCCTTCAGGCTCTAGGCAGGCAATTGTTTGTCAGAGTATTGCAAATGTACTTGATTCCCATTCAAAGTTTTCCTCTGCTCATGCCAACACTATGTAAAAGCAATATAGACAATGCTATTGTAGTGAGAGGTATGCATGACCTGACCTGATCTGGGTAGGGCTACACAATGGTCAACCTGTCCTTGAAAGTTTTTTTTATGAGCTGTGCAGAACAGCCGGGATTTGTGCTCATTTCAAACACCCCATCACTGGTGATATTTGCTGCCTGTGTCCCCTTACTGAGAGGGGCTCTTCCAGAGGGGGTGCTTCAGACACTCATACTCTACTCTGAGCACTTGTACACTTCAGACAGAAACATTGCACAGACAGAAACTTTTACGACTGTTAACCTAGGTACAACCTCAGAACAAAGCCTCTGTCTAACCTGGACTGCGGCTCCCAGGGGCTTTCTCTTTCCATTTGCTTGGTTGAAGGGCAAGAAATCCCTCCTCTTCAGGCTTTCTCCAGGGACCTTACCCTATTAGACCTCTACGGGCTCACCTCATGTACATCTAACACCCAGCCACCCATCTATATTCCTGCTTGACTTCTTGTGAGCTGCTTTAGGAGGAGGTTATAACTCTTGCACCTTCATTGTGGACCAAGGTCCACAATGCTGCCTCCATGTTTTGTTATGGCACAAAGCAAAATAGATTCACACAAAAAATAAGGGGCTTTCCTCTAGAAACTGTACAGAGCTCTGTTATACATGGGAACAAACATGGTGGCAGAGCACTCTTAAAGCACCTTCCTACTTAATTAAGAAAGTCAAGTTGAAGGCTTGCTCTGCAAATATACCGGAGACTGTGAGCTGATCTAGCTGAGGTTAGCTGATGCTAAGCAATCACATCTCCACGCTCTCAATCAGTGTTCTGCTTTCAATGGGCTAGCCTGCCTGGACCCTAGGCTTAAGAAGATTGAAATGCAAGAATCCAGAGTCAGTGATCAAAATTACACCTGCTGGCCTTGAAATACTATAATTCTTCCACAATCTCAAACGTCTTCGTAGCTAGCAATGGATGAGAAGTGGCTCTAGCAGGCACAGCAGCAGACAGCAGACAAGTCTCAGCAAAACTTGCATAACCAGTTAAGTTTCTATACCAGAGTAATACCTTCACTAAAAGTACTGGAAGTCATTTGAGTGCTGTAGCTATTTATATCCAGTGAGGATTTCCCCAGAAAAGAGAACATGAAAGATGATCTTCTCCCTAAATGCCTGAGTTCAATGGAAAATGAGCAGTGAGTATTTTCTCTGGAAAACAAAGGATTTGCAATCTTTGCAAGCAGTCGAGGTCCCTTCATGATGTGTTCAACACATGATGTGTTCAGCAGAGCATTTCTGGTCAGGCATTTTAGAACGCCTTTGACTACTATAGTGATGTAATTGGTAGAAGACAGAACCAGATTGGAAAAAGTATTAGCCTTGAAAGTAAAATTCATCCCTGGTCACTCCACTTGCAAACTTCAAGAACAAATTTAGCTACACCTGTTGATATTTAAACTACTGTAACCAAGAACACAGTTCTTTGCCATATCAAGCAAAAATCTTAAAAACTGAGTCCTGAATCTTTTTTTGTGAAAGGACAAATTCAAAGAACCTTACTTGTTGTTTTTTTTCTGATTTCAGTGATTCATTGGACTTCTGCTTTGTCCCTAGGAGTACAAATCCTGTATATTTTACTAGGAGAGTAAGCAATTTTCAAGGGCACTTTTCCACCCTGACTGAGGAGGAGAGTGTGTGATTACTCACAGATATATATCATGTTACCAAAATGTCTGCCATTGCCATAGGGTATTGACTACCCCATGATTTTCACCTGTGCCTTATGGGTTAGTGAGTCTGTATATGGAGGGGAGTGAGAGCAGATAACCATTGCACAGCAGCAGTCTTTTAAACAAGGTGGTGGCGGGGGGGAAAGGCATTCTGCCTGAGAGGAAAATAATAAACCAAGAGTGGGCAGCAGTCAGACGGTTTTAGTTTTTTCTTGGGTAAAGTGCTGTGGATACAGATTAACTTTGTTTGTTCAATATTTACTGTATTTTCCTTTTACCTGCTCTGAAACGAGGACTGGAAGCACTTTGCTAAATGGATTGAAATTATCTGAGCTTCACAGCGTGCCTTGTAACTGCCGTGGTACCGTCTTTGGCTGTGCTGTTTTGCAGCTCCATAGAGCAATACCCTTTCAGGGGTTTCCATAGATTCCCCTGCCCCTGCTATGGCAACAGCACACTCTCAGCTCTGCTCCTCCTCAGCCCTGAAGCTCTGTTTGCATCAGAAAGCACCTGCTCCTTGGGGAACCGAGCCATCCTGATGGGTCCAAAAGCTCAGACCTGCCCAGGGGCAGAGGTCCCTCAGAGTTCAATGTGACCCCAAAACAACCACTGCCTGCTGAGGGGTACGAGGCACCTGAGCTTTGACATCTCACCCACAAGGTCAAGTTTGCCTTGGGAGTAGGGGACAGGCCACTATGAGTCTCTTTGTGGGACTTTGACTATCTATGCCACTTTCCTCGATGCAGCATGGGTTTCAGGCAGGGGTTTCCTTGTCCTAAAAAGAGCCATAGAAGCTGGAACAGATATTGCAGGTTCTCCATGGCACAAACTCTACTGTTTTCAATAGCAGATGCAGAAAGATGCAAGGACTTAATTCAAATCAGACACACCTTTGTCCATTTTGTCTCAGCTCAATGTTTTTTAGGATCTGGTAAAAAATGTCTAAACTCCAGCCGTAGTTGTTTTGTCCACAGTCCCGTATTTCCAAATATTTTTCAGGGTTTTTGGTGTTTTTAAACTTTTAATTATTATTTTAATTATTTTTTATTAAAATAAAATAATTATTTTAATTATTAATTGCACAGCACCTGTAGGCTATTACCTCCTCCATCCCCCTACACTGGCAAATAATCCCTGTGGCAGCCTCTGTATGGGAATTATTGGGAAAACTTTGCTGATATTTTCTTAAACTTTGGGATCTGGTAGATATCTAATGGAACAGAACAACATGCACACACGTACATTACTACTCTACATAAATGGAGGAAATTCCCACATAATCCAGGGGGGCAAGAGCAGGTGGTGGGAGACCTCATTGTTGTTACACACGTGCTTTGTCCTCCTAGTAACTTCTGTACCATTTAGGGCCCAGAGGTGAAGCGACTTTTGCATTCACTGAATTCTAAGTCAATGTGTATAAATGTCTGTTGATTTAATGTTTCTCTTTAACATTATGTGGAGGGAAGCTGCCTGAGGCAAATACAGTACTTAGAGGTGCAGTGTTACAGAAAACCTGTGGCCAGGCAGTGGGCATAGACCCGAGACAGCATCTTCCCCAGCAAACATCTCTTACTTCTTTCTCCCCTCACTGCCTCGAGTTTGATGGGAGCTGTCCTTGTTTATGGTATCAGAATCACTGATGAAGATAAATATTGGAAAGAAGAGCTGAGAGAGATGCAAAGGTAGCATTTGGCCGTTCCTCAGAGAGCCTACACCTTCCCTCCAACCTTCACGCGATATTGATGGTTTCGTAATGGACTTGCAGGAATATGGGATCAAAGGGAATATCTGAGTGTTATTGGTTCTAACTACCCAAGCTTAGCTACGCTTTTAACTTTAAAAGCCTTGGAGAAACAGCTTCTGTTTTGTTTTACATTTCATCTGATTCAGCTCGCCTTAGTAACCAATTAGCATCTCGTGATTGCATGTAATAATCCTGTGTGCTCAGGCTGTGCATCCTCTGTGTCTCTGAATGCTTATGTCAGGCTCAGTCCTGGGGGTGCCACACTGGTGGTTGTGTTCCTGGCCCTGTCATCTTCAAATTCATCATCATTAAGGAGGTCTTCTGTTGTTCAGTCCAGTACAAGTTGCTTTTTCTAAGCTTTTTTTTTTTTTTTCAATTGCTGTATTGAAAAAAATAGGATCTTTATTCTGTAGAGGAGATCTTCTAGTAGAGGAGATGCTGGGTGATCTGGTTCTTTTCGGACAAGAAGCTAAGATGCTTTTGTAGTCGTGGACAGAAAACAAAAGGAAAGAGGAAAAAGGCTGTAGCTTGGATTAATTTTTATTAATCCAGAGTTTATAAGACTCCATTTTGTATGTCTATAGCAATAACATTTGAAGACATGCTTTATTTTACTGTTTTTTCTCACTATTATAGATACTGATCACAAATTTCTCCAGAAATGCATAGTTTGCCAATCACTTGCAAAGTAGTTGCTGAAATGAGCAAGCGATAAATCAGCAAAAATGTGCACCAAAGAGAAAAACAGTGTTTATTTCTGCTCCTTTAGTTAATTCCTTCTCCCTTTTCCTCTTGCTACAGAAAAAGGACGGGTGCCATCTGCATGCCAGGAGAAAGGAGCAAGCCCCCAAACCCCTGGATGCCAAGTTCACATGCAAAAAAGTGTCTCCTGTGACTCCTGTGCAGCGGAGCTGATTTGCAGCCGTCAGCCAGCCCCCAGGATGGCTTGTACCCCCCAGAGCTGGGAACCTGTTTGCTTTCCAGCCGCTGCCTGCCCTGCAGCACCCCGGCTGATGTCCCCCAGCAGGCTCGGTCCCTGCCAGTCCCAACAGGAGCAGGGCTGGGAGCTGCCAGGTCACATCCCCATGGCTGCAGGTGGGTGAGTGCTCCCAGAGAAGGGGGGATCCCAGCCCTTCCAAACACAGGCAGGAAATCCAGACAACGAGGGGAGTGTAAATGCAGGCTGGAGTATAAATGCTGGCCCCGACTGGGAGGAATCAAAGGGAAGCAGCTGTTTTGAATGGGGAATGAAAGAGCAAAGCTGAAGTGGTTGTGAAGTGGCTCATGTTAACTTGTAATGCTGGTGACAGGCAGTGGCAACTTTGCAGGCTCCACAAAGCAACTATTTCCATGTTATGCTCCCTGTCTTTTGGGATGCAGAATAGCTCTGTGTATGCTGTCTTTTTTCCTTTTATCTTTTCTTTTCTTTTCTTTCTCTCTTTTTTTTTTTCTTTTTTTTTTTTTTTTTAATCTCCAGGTTTGAACCCGTTTGGGTTCAGCCTGTGCCACTCTCCCTGCCTGGAGGGCTGGCTCTGAAGGAGGACTAAAGGACTAAAGCCCTGGCACTTGAGTTTCCAAGTGAGCGAGACAGTTGGCTCCCTCCAGCCGTGAGTAGAGGTGTGAACTTTCACAGCAGCAAGGTAAACAGCTGAAGGATTTGGGGAGCTGCCTGGGAGCATGAACCTGACCCCTGAGCTAACACAACAGCAGAGAAGTCCCCCGGGACCCTTGTAGGACCAGATGTCAGCCCGTGGTAATCAGTTTTATACTGATTTTCAAACGTCTGCCTTGTGTCTGGTTAATTGCAAGCGGATGTATGTTATGCTTTGCAGGCTACCTGTTGTTAGGGTTTCTTTATTTGGCTGTATCAATACAGAGATGGGTATGAAACAAACTCAGATCTCTTTGTGGACGACCTGCCTACAGGTAGAAAGGTTACTTCAGTTGAACCCCTGGCTTGCAATGAATAATTCAACCATCCATAACTACATCCGTGTTTAAATATGGTTACCACTCTTACCACTGTCTTCTGTCAGTGTTCAGCTATTAAAAATAGCAACAACATATAGTAGTTTGAGCCAGCTTTATATTTACCTGTGTGTGGTTTATAAGAGGTATTTATTGAACGGCTTCTGATGGTCAACAATCACTGTAAATAAATATCAAGGTCTATCCCATTCATGAACATTCATTAAAAATCATTGGTTGACTTAACCTGAATCATGAATGAAAGCTATTTGCTTTTTGATCTCCTGGATGCTGCTGCGTGACACAGTGCACTGGGCTCTTTCAGGTGCTGCCGCTGCCAGACATCGCTCCAGGCTCAGAAGGTGTCACCTGTGTTATGTGTGTGACGATGCGCCGAGGTGTCCCCTCGTTAACATGCCACGTATGCCGGGGCCATTGCTCGCCGAGCCAAAGCCTGCTGCTGTGCACACCCTGGATGGGTCACTAGCCATGCTGCTTCTCCAGAAAGGGCATTCAGGAAAAGTACTTTTAACCAGCATTTACAGAAAAGCTGGGAAACAACAGGGCATCATGCGTGGGTCGAACGGTTCCTTTACCTGGGCTGTCTGAGCGCTGGAGAGTCTTATCTGGCACTGCTTCGGAGGAAAAAATAATCGGTATTCCCAGTATAGTACCTGGAAAGCCACTGGACAGATAGGATAAGAGGATCTCTCAGGATCCTCTCCAGGCTTCTCTTAGGATAAGAGGAATTATACAGATAGAGCAGTGTGTCCTTCCACTTAAGGACATCCCATAGAGTTCCCTAAGAGCAAAGGGCTGAGGTGAGATCTATATTTTACTTTGCTTCCAGCTTACTGCGCTCCTTGACCAAATAATATAACTTCCTCGTATTTCAGCTTCTTTCTAAAGAAATGTGTACTTACCAGAAATGTGCAAGAGCTGAGCTTCTACACACGTTTAATTGGAGTGCTGGTGATGAATATGATACTTAATTTTACATATTATACATATACAGATTTAAACTAACTGCAAGCCAATTTTTTTGGAGTAGTACATGGGCAACCCCGCTCCACAAAACACTTTAGGTCACTGTCGGGTACCTAATTTCTTCATACTTTTTCTAGAAAACAGCATCACGGAGGTGGCTAGTGGCTGTAGTAAAGATTGACAGAAATGAGTCTCAAATGCCTACTGGTTGTAGAAATAGAAGTAGCAGCAACATTAGCAGTATTTCTGTATATACTACAAATAAAACTAAACAAATTCACAAAAGAGTTTTAAAATCTTTACAGAAACAGAGCATTCTCCCTCTAAAAAATGTTCCGCTTCCTATAAGAGCATTTAAACTCATTTCTGCGTCTGTAGTTCATTCTGCATTTCTGCTCTGCTCTTAAATACACACCTCTTTCACCATGCTGAGAGCTGAGCCCCTCTGCCTCCTACAGAAGGAATGGGAGAGCATCCTTTGCCATCCTCTTAGCGTATTTTCTAACAGCTAAAACATCCAGGAAGCAATTTCTTCAGCTTAATCAAAGGGCAGTTTCTCCACTAGTACTTTCCCATGACACTGAATGCAGCGGAAGAGTTTCGAAGGCTTCCGAGGGGGACACCAGGAACAAATGCAAAACTGCGGAAGGTGCCTTGCTCCTCACAATATCGATCGTGTCGTCTTTCAGAGGGAACGTTTCCAATTTTTTTTTTTTTTTCAAATAATTAAAGTATAATATTTTACAGCCTGATAAAATTTACAGGCACCCTTGGCAAGTAATTATAGTGCTTCTTTAAAAGAGACCCCATAAAAGATGCATGATTAGAAAGTTAAGGATCTGGATAGAATTACAACGATGTGACAAATAATTTACAAGCGATAAACCATCCCGAGGAGAGGGGGAGGGTGATTAAAAGAAAAAGGGGGAAAGACACATTAAACTAACCAGTGATGAAGTCTCACAATTAAAATAATAAATTTCCCCCGTGTGTTTAGTGTTAAGTTTTTGTAACTACAAGTTGCTGTGCGTTGGCTGGAAAAAAAGATTCTCTCTGGTTAGAAAAGCTCTAGCTTAATGTTGATGTGAGGCATTTCTTTTCATCAAAGGTTGTTCTGAATTTGGCACAGTAGCTTTCATTTTATTACATGCTTAAGATAAATATTCTGTATAGATGTTCTGCAGTACTAATGATCCCTAAGATTGTGGAACAGTAGCTTGGAGGATTTTTATCTGCCTCCAGATGTTGGCTGAACTCATTTTTTATGGAGCACATTTATTAGGTTTCAGCTGAAAAAAAAAAAGAAAAGAAAAAAGAGAAAGAAAAAAAAAGTGATGGATTCCAGCTCAAAACACCCCCAGATTTCGGAAAATGCAGGTTTGGGTGTGGATTTGAATTTTGATGGTAGGTCCCATATATGCAGGGGATGAAGGGCAACTGTGACAGAATGAGTAAGGGGAAAAACAATTTTCTTCAGTTTTTTCTTACCTTAATGACTCCCCCTTGTAAAAATATCAAGGTCAGGGAGTATATTTGTCCCAGAGCTAACAATCATCACAGCACTGGTCCCACAAGGACAGCCTGCTGTGACCATCAGCTGTGCTGATCTGGGCAGGCTGGGGGGGTCCCAGCTCCCACGAGAGGATGAGGAGCACGTGAACAGAATGGGCTTCTCTCAGAGGGGGAACGTGGTGACATTTGCCCACATGAAAGTCTCTTCACAACACAGGACAACGCAACTAACACCTTACACCAGGCTGAAGTGAGCAGCAGAGGGTCCGTGTGGATTTTTGCACTCACCTTTCCCCTCACACGGACAGCAAAATAAGTCATAACCCAATCTGCAAAGAAAACTTCATTAATTTTAATTCCTGTGTTGCCTGTGTCTCCCGGAGCAGTAAGACCTTCAAAGAAAATAGGAATGTGTTGTTCTGGGATTTCTAGCTGACTTGCAGAGCATGTGGACTGATTCCCCACCAGATAATAAGTTACATCTCTCTTTGCCATAACAAAGGTTTATCTCCTTTGAGTCAGTCTATATTTTTATATTTTATACATATACAATTTTTATCATTTTTATGTTTTATAAAAGTATTTATATTTTGCTTTGACAACTGCAATTAATGTCTAAGAATCTTGAGAAACCATGAGAAAGGGATTTTTCTGCCCTACTAACACAAGAAAGCCCACAGCCTTTTTAAAGGTATTGAATTTTTTCTTCTTTCTTAGTTGTCTGAAGTTGCAACCCCAAAAGGACGCATTTAGTTAGTGATAACTCCAAAGTAGATCATCTGAAATGATCCACATCCTGGCATGGGGGATTTTACTCCGGTCCTTTTGTATCTAAAGAAGTTTTGCAAAGCAAAAATCTAATTCAAGTCAGGTTGAACACTGAAGGTGTATGAGCATAAATTTGACACCAGGTTGATTTTAGTGCACTGCTGATTTATCCTGCAGTAATTGCAGAATCAAGCACATTAATCAGATTGATTTGCGCACATCTGTTTTTCAAAAAAACAGATGTTGATCGGATGAAAAAGAAATGCAATTCTCCTTATACCAACTGATGTAAATCAGGAGTCCAATAATTGAAGGTACCTGCAATAGATGCCCATGATAATGACAGAAGAATGGTGCCTGAGGTCTCATGTTCCTCAGCAAGTCAATTTTGGGGCTCACTTAATTTCATTAAATCACTCATGTGAGTCTCCCCAATTTCTGTACTTTATTGGTAGCAGAAAGGGAATTCAATGGTTTTGAGAGACTCCTGGTGAGACCTAACCATCTCTTCTCATATCCTATAATGGCAAAAGAGGAAAGAACGTTATAAAATCTTTCCCTTCTGAGCGTATCTGATAATGCCTCTGAGCCTCTGATAATGCTTCTTTATTGGGGCAGGCTCTAATTTATTCACAAGTAACAATAGATTAGCAGGAATTAGAATAAAGTGGATTTTTGCGAACAGAAGTCAAAACGGCTCTACTTCTCATAGAACTAGCAAAACTCTGTGGGCTTAACACCTCCCGAAGATGAACTCAGGAAATGATTTCAAGGCCTCAGTTGTCACTTGCAATATCAATCAGACCTTACCTTCCCCGGGTGTAGTACAGTCAGTGAATAAAATCGGAAAGAGAGAAACTACAGGAGAAACTGCAGAGATTTCCCAAAGAAACACCTTTTCTGCTTCTCTCATTCTAGCCCTAGGATCCAAACGTTGTAACCCTGCTGCCATATTCTTGCGGTTTGTTGAGTGGAAAATGCACATGTGTTCAAACAGCTGTATTGTTAGAGGCTCAATCCTAAATGTAGTGCAACATCTGTAGGACAAGGCAGAGGTGTCAACTGAAGTGTGTAAACCCTGAGCTAATGATACGGCGCTGTGTTGACAAAGCCTTCTGTTGGAGCTGAGATTTTCCTCAGCACAGAGTGGCAGGCAGTTCGACGTTTTCCAGACGTTGGAAGGGACACCTTCCGTGGGATTTCTCGTGCTTCCCTGCCCGTGCTTCACACGTTGAGATGCCCAGGACTTGAGAACTGGCTTCTCAGCCTCTCCGCAGCAGCAGATTGCAGGAACTCCCCTTTTGGGGGCTGTTTGTTAGCACCCTGTCTTCTGAGCAGCTCAAAAGGGGAATTTTGTTACTCTTCACTCCTTTCCTTTTCTTTGAAGGACTCACACACGGGTGAGCTGAGGGGCAGTGTATGCCCGAGGTGCTCTTGCTGCAGTCATGGTGCCACGTTGATAATTCCAGTGCTGAAAGGCACTGCTGGCCAGGGCAAGGGAATAGTGTCCAGAAATTTTTGAAAGAGACACACTGTCATGCTCTGAGGCAAAAAAGCCT
>JAOQGH010000005.1:11572356-11674324 GCA_025769975.1 Gallinago jamesoni | reverse complement strand
AGGGACACCTTCCGTGGGATTTCTCGTGCTTCCCTGCCCGTGCTTCACACGTTGAGATGCCCAGGACTTGAGAACTGCCTCTCCGCAGCAGCAGATTGCAGGAACTCCCCTTTTGGGGGCTGTTTGTTAGCACCCTGTCTTCTGAGCAGCTCGAAAGGTGCTCTTGCTGCAGTCATGGTGCCACGTTGATAATTCCAGTGCTGGCCAGGGCAAGGGAATAGTGTCCAGAAATTTTTGAAAGAGACACACTGTCATGCTCTGAGGCAAAAAAGCCTCATGTGTATCCACCAAGCAAATTCAGAAGAAGATGAAATATATACACATACACATCTTTATTATTTTTTTTTTCTTGTTTATTCTCATTTGCAAGAACTGGAAATGTACAATTGCAGTGCTAAACATGCACTTGTTAAACACCAGCTATAGAAGAAAACAAAGAATAAGCTAACAGAAGGACAGAATTTCATCCTTGGAAACCTGTGCTTGAGATGATCCCAGCATCAAAGATGAGCTCTGATCTTCCCCATATTCTGGGAATGTCCTGATCCAGGGTTTGGCTCCAACCTTTGTGTAAGTGAAAACCATGTGCTAAGCTCAGATCCAGACTGGAGTCTTCCCAAAATCTGAGGAAGTTCAGATCCAGGGTTTTGGCGTTAGCCCACGTCTAATTCAAACCAAATTGTTATCTAGATTCCAAGTGGAAATGAGTCAGAAGGCCTCATCTTAGCAGCTGATGGGATGTCCACACTGCATAATCACCACGTACAGTTTGGCAGCCAGCAAGCGCCCTGACTCAGGAGAGGAGATCATGGCTGCACCTGCGGCTTGCAAAGCTTCTGTGGCCTTCAGGACCCCTCCGTGTGCTCAGCACCTGCACCACGAGGAGTGCACCTCGAAGGAGACAATGGTTTGGCCCTCTGCAACACCTGGACTTCATCCAGTTTATGAACAACAAGCCTTAATGTGTTTAAAGGAGGACTCTTTGTGAAACATGGTGACCTCCACTATGTATTAGTACTGTGTCCAGTTTTGGGCCCCCTACCACAACAAAGACATTGAGGTGCTGGAGTGGGTCCAGAGAAGGGCAACGGAGCTGGTGAGGGGTCTGGAGAGTAAGTCTTATAAGGAGAGGCTGAGGGAGCTGGGGGTGTTCAGTCTGGAGAAGAGGAGGCTGAGGGGAGACCTTATCGTGCTTTATAATTACGTGAAGGGGGGTGTAGAGAGGTGGGGGTCAGTCTTGTCTCCCAAGTCACAAGAGATAAGACAAGGGGAAACGGCCTCAGGTTGTGCCAGGGGAGGTTTAGATTGGATATTAGGAAACATTTCTTCACCGAAAGGGTTGTCAAGCATTGGAATAGGTTGCCCAGGGAAGTGGTTGAGGCACCATCCCGGGAGGTGTTCAAAAGACGGGTAGACATGGTCCTCAGGAATATAATTTAGTAATTTTTATTTCCTATTTCTTATTTATTTTTTTGTCAGACTTAGGTTGATGCTTGGAATAGATGATCTTTAAGGTCCCTTCCAACCTAGACGATTCTATGATTCTATGTGGCAGGGACATTTTCCTCCTGGAGCTATGCACAACGACCAGTTACCGTCTGTTCCCATCTTTTTACTGGCTCTACCCTCTTGTTGCTGGGAGCCTCCTGTCTGAAGCTTTTGTCCCTTGGGAAACATCCATATTCCAGTGCACTGGGAGGACTGCATTAAATGAATGAGCAGGGAGTTCTGCTGGACTTGAGAGGAGCGTTGGCCCTGTCCTGTGGCATTTACTCATTGTGTCCTGCCTGGCTGGGGATTCCTGTAGCCTTGAGGTGGGACTGTGTCTCATATGAAGGAGGTTTTATACCAAACCTGGAATGAACGCATTGAGGATTGCTTCCCTACATCCCTGTTTAGATTTCGGAAGCAATCTTTTCTGAGCACCACACTGTGCACACAAAGAATTTCTCCTCCCAGTCTCCACATACTTGGAAAGAGCAATAGTTGATTTTGCCACTCACACAGCACCCAGTAACAATTTCTTCCTGCTTTCATTATTAGCAGTATTTATTATCAGCACTGCAGTAGTACAATCAGATCCTTGCTGTGCTAAGTGCTTTGCAAATACGTGGAAAGACAGTTTTACAAGCTACTTGCCCCAGTGTGCAGAGCCTGTGGTGGTGACAAACTTCAGTTGGGCTGCTCTCCCAGGAGCAGAGAGGGCTCAGGGAGGCAGAGGACAACTTCTCCTCTAACTGCCCACACTTCCAGTATCTCTAGTCAAAGAAAAAAGGAGAGGAAAAGCAGCGTTGTGAGAAGAAAACTTACACTTGGTAGAGAAGTTTAAAGAGGACAGGACCTCTACGTTTTATGCCCTCCAGTATTTCAGCTTTTATAGAGAGAGAAAAATCTGTTCCAACCAAAACTCTGTTGCTCCCCTCATGCACTCCTAGCATATATAGGATTAAGAAGGTATCCACCATACAGTTTAGGGGAGCCAGGGTGTTCTGGGCTGGCAAGCAGGCACCACGAGGTCACTGCTGGGCTCTGCTTGTGCACAGCACCGTATCCTGGAGGGCAGGGGCAGATTTCTTTACTTCATCTGATAAAGAGCAGCACAGATCCCTCACACAGCCCTGGCCTGTGGTGCACTGCTCTCCAAGACCAGAGAGAAACTCCATCCTGGAGGGCACGCGATGTAGGCAGATACCTGGAATCGCTCAGCATGGATCCCATCGGCAGAGGGTCACGTATGTGGTTTTTTGCATCGTTTTGCCTCCCAGGAAAGAGTTAATGAAAAGTAGCGAGGCAGAGAGTGGTGTTTCTTATGGAATCACGTGTTGTGAGAATAATGCAAGCAAACTACTTTCGCAAGGATGCTGAGGTCACTCGACCACAAGCCTCCAGATCTGTTATATGCGCGAGAAAGAGAGGTACTGGGACAGAATTGTGGGCAAAAGTTCTCATTCGTGGGAATCCTGTCAAACCTCTACAGGCCTTGGAGACACCTGGAAGAAGATAAGCGTTATAATTATTTTCTAAAATAAGGGGCACTTTTGTTCTTTCCCTCCACCCGCCCCCACCCCCTCCATAGCAAGTCAGCAGCCCGTTGTGGTTTTGTTCCACGTGATTCCTTGAAGAGAGACAAAGAAATGCAACATCCTATCGGCGTGAATCACATAACTTGGAAATGACCTGATTCACACGTTTTTTCCATTCTCTGTCGCTGATGTGAGTCTTAAAACAAAAGAAGCAATAATGGGTTCTGATGTTTAGTCTGTGAGCTCTTGGAGTCTGTGCTCCATTTTCCAGCTTAAGTTAAGATGCAGGAAAACAGTTTGTTTTTCTGAAGAGTCTTCTTTTCAGACAGGGCTGAATGCCTGCACAGGGCAGATGCTCAAAGACATTTCAGGGGTCAGAAAAGCAAAAAGTGACACTGAGATCCGTGTGACTGGAAGATGTCCTCAACCAGACCTGGCCCCTGGTTTCCCTTGAAACAAATGGAGGAACTGTAGTCCCAGGGTGCGACTGGAGAGTTTAACAGAGGTTGTGCTCCTGTCCAGGTGACACTAGCGATCTGCCTTGCTGCCTCAGCCTCCAGCACTTATGACCCAGAAGAACACTTTATTCCCTGAGGGGACTCCCATCACTACGTGTCTGCTTCCAACAGACCCCCTTCTTTGCAGACCTTACTGCTCCTTTGAAAAGTTCACAACCAGCATCACACTTCTTTGGGGCAGGGACTGTCTTTTTTTCCCTTCTCAGGAAGCATCAGGTGTGGCCTCAGCAAAGAGACACTCTGCAGAATAAGTAATAGATACTAATAAGAAAATGGCATATTCCTGTATCTAATTGCATAGAGCAATCTAATTGATTTCTTATTGCACAGAGAAGTCTTCCTGACTGTGACGCCGAAAGCCAAATGTAGCTTCTTGTGCCTTACCAGTTTATGACAAAGCGCTGGTCTTCATAACCAGCTGAAAACTTCCTACTGACTAAAAGAAGGACTTAGGTTCCCTGTAACTAAAATAAAATAAGTTGCATAAGAACCTCATTAGAGGAGTTGGCCTGACACAGAAACTGGATACAGGATCTGGAGAACATGCAGCCTGCGTGCCAATTGCTGCCTTTGCTTATCTTGGTGTCAGCGGCTCATTTAGCCATCCAGGCTGTCACATATATATTTGATATATATAAAAAATACAACTTTCCAAACCAGTGGGAGCCCCGTGGCTGGCATCTGCCCAGGTCCAGCATGCCAGCTGCTGCCAAGCTGCTCTTTTCATGGTTTATTGGAGTCAGATACACACGGGTGGGCCAAGAAAAGAGGAGGGAGAGAGGCGGGAAGAGGGAGAGTGGCATTTCCCCCCAGCCCCGTTTTCTTCGTTTTGTTTTATATTTGTCATTATTATATAACTTTGTTTTGGGTTTCCAAAGTTGTTGGCACTGGGTTTGGTAGCAGCCCTGCCTTCCTTCCATGGAAAAGCTAGAGTTGGATCTGTTTTGGGGTTTTTTTATTATTATTTTGTTTTAAAAGACTTTCTTCTAGGACATGTACCACATGTTTGGAGCAGTAATTGTTCCAGATGTGCTTGAGCTAAAAACCTGGGCCTAAATTAGTCAGAAACTTGGAGAATTTGAGATGCGGTTTGCAACCCATCTCAGAAGAGTATTTTCTCCCCAAATGGAGATGCTGTCTTCCAGATTGACTTCTGTATCTGATCAACCTTTTCGTTTTAGAGATCACCCAGGTCAATATGGATAATAAAATCAGCAGGTGCTGCCTAAAGCCAAGCTGTACCCAGACTAGCTGGAGCTGGATGAAGAGACAAGGAGGTGAAAGGGAAATGGGCAAAATCAAAAAGACAGTAATATTTTGGGTATTATGACCTACAGCCTAGTGGTCCAGGCTTACTCTTTTCTACCCAAACAGTCATTTTACATCACTGGCAGCCAGAAAGTCCCAGCAGATCCCATCTCTCCCAGGGCAGCACTGTAAATAACTCTCAGTTTGTACTGAAACATTGGGTAAAACTGAGGTCAGACTTTTCAGTATTATCCTAAATTGGATGCTTACTGGCTGAAATCTGCTATGCCACAGAGTACAAGGTGTCTATTCTGTAATATTTGGATAGTCCTTGCTTTAAAAGTAGGAGTTCTTGGGTCGATGGATTCTTGGAACTTTGCTGCATGTGTGATTCATGTTCATGTCTAAAAGAAAGAAAACTAAATAAAGATTCATTCATTTTAAAAAATAAAGCCTACAATGAAGTAATGAATGAAAGGGGCATAGCATTGCTCGCAGATGACTAAGAGTTTATAATTAATTTGTGGTGGTTTACACAGCCCCCAAAAATAATACCTGCTGCCTCCCACATAGAGGAACAAAAGACATGTTGGTCTACACCATCATCAGCTGCAGATGGGTTCCCACAGTGTCTATCAAAAGACCCACTTCACTGCGAGGAGAAGCAGAAACAATGATTGTGTCTTCTCCGAGTTGAGGACATAAGTTTTGTATAAAATAGCCCTTCCTGCACAGTCATGAGACCCGGGGGGGCAGAGCAGGCTCTGGGCAGAGCAGGACACCTAGCTGGGCTAGGGCAGCATAAGCAGGGGCAGGCGGTTGTGTTGGGAGCAGTTGGGTTGTGTTAAGGTTAGGTGTAGCTGGCCACTGTGATGAGCCCAGCCTTCAGAGGAGACAGGACCGTTCATTAGGGGCAGCACACAAGACACAACTGAAATTCATGCCAACCTTCAGGCAAGCCTGGGGGAGCAGAGGACAGAGAGGGGAAATGCCGCAGCCATCTGTAGCTGACAGTCATGGAACTTCACCGATTTAGACGTCTAAGGAACAGGTTGTCTCTGCTTGGGTCTCAGGGAAGAAGAGGAGCAACAGGCAGCTGCGTACAACTGGTTAAAAGGAACAATGCAACTTGTTCAATTTCCCCTTGAGGACAGTGTTAAATGTGGACAAACTATGCAGAGAACCTTTTAGAGACATTGGATACTGCCAGGAGGGGCTGGGTTGTCAGTCCTTTCTGCTCTGACAGACTGTGGTGTGTGTGGCTCTGGTGACTTGTATTTTCATTCCAGGTATTTGTGTTTACTTTTTTTTTTCTTTTTTTTTTTGCAAGCACTTTGAATCACTCAGGGAGCTATTTGTGGGGCTGAAATAACATCAGATCAGACCTTCTCACGGTTCTTCAGTTCCCTGGGAGTCAAAACATGGTGGAAAGACCAGATCTCACATTATTTCTGGCCACACAAATTGTACCCAGGGGAAGAAAGGGTAGAAGTCCATTTAAAAACATAATCATAAATATAAATAATGAGATATTCAGGTTTGGGGGGAATTCCTGTGGAGTCTGAATACACAGGTTAAGGATGAAAGGCTGATTGCAATTACTTTCCTTGCTCCACACATCTTACCTGCTGTTCCTCAAGCTGTATATTGTGTGATGGAGATCACCCCCCGTTTCAGTACTAAAAACCATTAACTCAAAGCTAGATCTCATTTGTAGGCAAACCCCTGGGTGAAGTTGTGTGCCACTGGGTCCCCATGGCTCAGGAACACATCTGTGCTGTCAGAGAATGTAGGTTCACACCTGATCCTGGGATTAGATACTTCCATCATTCACATGTCAATGCACAAACCACATAAAGAAGAATGCTTAGCCCAACACACCACCAGTGGCCAGAGCAGCCATGGGACATGTTGGCTGCAGCTCAATCCCTCACAGAGAGTAGGAGTGAACTCTGCGTGCTCTGGCTGCTCCCAGTGGATGTCTCCAAAGGTCTAGTGCCCTCTTGTTTAAAAGCTTGATACCCCAAACTTGTGCAATGCCTTTCTCTGTCCAAGTGTCCTCCTAAGCATAGTTGGGGTGGAATTCATCCCATAAAACTTCAGATACCTGCTGCTGAACTGTGTATAACCTGTGATCTGTGTATAACCAAGGGAGAGAGACAAGCATTTCCAGGGTTACCACTTATTTCTTTCTGAGAAGGACATCTAAAGGAGGTCAGAAGAGTCATGCTTTAGCAGTGCTCCTTTCTGGCCCCTAACAGCAAAGCCACACCAGCCAGCTAGCTCAGGTGTCATGTCTACACAGAGGCTTCCATAGATCACTTGGACATACTTAGGCACAGGAGGGATCTAAAGTTATGGGAAATGTCTCCTATACCATGTGACTGAGCAATATGGGTGGAACACGTGCAGGGCTGGAAAAAACATGCTTAAATCTGTTGTTAACTGGTGGTGTAGACCTACCCTGAGCAGTTCAGTTCCTCTTCTGCTTCCTCCTCTTGTGGAGATGGAGCATCCTGACCACCCTGCAGGTGTGTCTACTTTCCTCTGCCACCTTAGGGTGACCCAGTACTAATGGTGCTGCATGAAAGATGGGAGAAGTACAGGCACAGCCTATTTCTTCTCTTGCAGATCTATGCCCAAGAGTTCACCAAGTGCAGCACTGACCTCTAAATACAGAATTACTGTTGGGGAAAAGCCATGCCTGAGAGACAGCTACTGCCACATCCAGCCTTTGAACAACATTTAGCACATATGCAAGCCCTTTTCATTCACTCTGAATTCCCATTTGGAACAGAAATAATCTTAAAATGCTCTCTTTAGCTTCTCTTTTGCTTGGGCAGGCCTTGCTTCACACAAGGAAACTACCTTCAGCATCCTGTGTTTCATTACTGTTGTTTACATCCCAAAAAGCAGACTGAAAGGTGCTAATTGTATAATGGACTTCCACAAAAGGCACATGTGCAGGGAAGATGTGATGGAGCTCTGTGCCTTACAGGAGTGATTGAGAGCAGCTTCAAAAATACAACTATGAAGGTATCAGAATTAAAAATATGTGTCATTTACATCCATTGATAGACAGTGACTGGGAAATTTTAAAAAGCATAAAGAAGGCGACACTATTAAGACACTGATGAGACTGTATGGAAAGGAAGGTGTATCACACTGAAGAAAAGAGCAACTGAGGAATCAAAGGCAATTTACAACAGAGGACATTTCCGTTTCAAATTCTTCCTTTTCAGAAAGTTGCCACTAAATTCTGTAACAACAAGCCACGGCCCAGCCTTTGGTCTTGGCAAGTTCTCTTTTTTCCAAATGTCATTATCCCTAAAGGCCCAAGTAGCCAAAGCCACCCGAAAACATTTGAGTGTTTCTACAGCTCTCATTTCACTCCACGTGTGAGTTATTTCAGGATTTCCCCCATTTGTGAAGATCTTACCTTGACCTTCCCCGGACAAAAAAGTACTCCAGCTCCTATGGACCTCTCATTTGGTTGTGCCCTTAGGTTTTATTAGCAAGGTAGCAATTAAGGTTTCCTCGCTTTGAAGGCAGTATGTTTCAGGGCAGGAGCCGAAGCCATAACTCTCTTCATACCAGCCCACTGAGGAGCCATCTATTAATGGCTTTTGACCATTGTGAGGACTTTGAAGAGGTCTAGATAGCTGTTAGATTATACTGTGAAGCCATCAAATTCTCACGTCTTCTCAGTGTTGTGATATTTCAAGCCACTAATGTTTTACATCATTGATACAAGAAACAAAAGCAAAAGCACTGCTCTATTATTAAGCAGCAGTTAGAAAGAATTGAACTGAAGAGTTCTCTTAAAGCTTGGGAAATAACTTCAGAATAGCTGTTCTTAAGAAACCTCTACTGGAGTGCAATAACCCACCCTGTCCCCATGCTCTGATCTCCACAGAGAGGTGACAAGGGCACAAAGGCATGCAATGCTGGAGGAGCAATGCAATGGAGGCACATCTGTGGGGTGAAAACTGCTGGTGATAAGAACCTGACCTCCACATTGTACATGCTTGGGGGGGCTATTTCACAGCAGATCTAGTCCGGTACGCTGGGTCGAAAGCCTATTAGCAGTTGAAGCCCTCCGAATGCACATCTTTTGGTTTAAATTTTCCCCAAAATAATCTAGTTTGTGCACAGCAAGTTCATTGTGCATTTCAAACCTAAGCCTAGTAAATGAAGATATTTGGGAGATTTCCCTCGAAAGGGGAATTATGAAAACGCTGATGCAGATGCGTCTATTGTATTAATAACTGGATAAGAATACAGCCCAAACATACACAGATTAGAAAAGGAAGGGGTACCATCAGGAGGCACACTGGAGTCTGGCCTGTCTTCCATAGCTACAGAAAGGACCCTCCTTTAAATGCCAGAGGTGTGTTTGTGAGAACACAGACTCATTTAACAAGATCAGGTTATGAATACAAGTATGAATAATCACCAGAGTCACGCCAAAAGTACTTTGATTATACTCCTTACATGCAGAAATGATCGTTTCAGGCCTCACTCACATTGTGAATACACCCATGATGAATAACTGTTAATTTAATTGTTTCTCTAGCAAAAATAGAAGACAGCTTGGTCTCTTCCTTGTTTATTGAAACAAGTATTTCCATGAGCAAGAGAACTAATGAATTTCGGTTTCTCATGATTTGTACCATGTGGCTTCCTGACTTACTTGAAATCAAGAAGAGCTGCGGCGTCAATGTTTTCCTCATTAAGTGTGCATGTAAAAAGGAGAGAGTTTTAAAATTCTTTAAACATAGGAGAAAATCAGACACCTGTAAGGGTGGGAAAACTTCACTCAGGAGTCGAGTCTCTGTTGTCTAGGACTACGACTGAGCCAAGATTGAGCCTCTTGGGCTCTGTGTACGCATTTTCTGGGGTTTCTCCCCATCCTCTGTCCTCACCCCCCATTTTTACAAAACCTGTGTTAACTTAAAATCTTTGAGACCTCTACTGTTTTATCAAATTTGGTTGAAATTGGCCAATAAGTTCAAGCTTAGAAGGTGGCTGCTTCTAAGTATCCTTAGAAGGATACTGGTACAAAGCAAATACTTCAGAAGATCTGTATTGTTAGGAATGAACTCAGAAAATAAGCCTGAAAGTTTCAAGTATTTTGGAGGGGGGGGGGCGGAGAGAGAGTTAGACTCCCTGTTTCTGGGGAAATCAGCACTTAACTCATTCTAGACCACTTCGGAGATTCCCATTTGAACAAAGTCACTGTCCTTTTGCGCTGAAGCTTTACAGATGCTCCTCCATCTGCCCATTGTCAGGGCACCAAAAATGGAAATGCTTGGCTAGAGCCCCTGGTGTGTTTACTCACCCTGGGCAGCAGCAGGGCCTTTTCAGATACGGGGATCAAAGCGGGAGGTCACTGCGGTCAGCGAGCAGCCTTGGTTACCACCACACCCAGCCAAAGCATTCTTCCTTCTCCTCTGCTGACAGTCAAGGCTGACTCCCTGCATGTGACTCCCCCACCATCCCCTCCCCACCACAGGTTTCTGGTCTTGCACAACTGAGACGACAGATTGCGTGGGCAAATTTGTCACAGTGCAGGCCAAGAGTCCCAGTAAACGTTTCCCCTTTTCCCCCACCCTCTCTCCACCTCTCCCCCCAGGAGGCAAGTGCACCCACCCCTAGAAACTCTGGTTTGATGCTAGAAGCTTTTCTAAGCCATGCTTCCTCCAGAGAGCTACGGGGCAAACATGTTGAAAGATATTTTGAAAAATCAAAAGGCTAGAGGTTGTCCCCCTAGATTTGTCATAGGTAAAAGAAACATGAATTCTTTTTTTTTTTTTTCCCCAGGAATTCTTGAAAGCTAAGATAAGATCATATATAATTTAAAGAAAAAGAAAATCGGTGGGAAGCAAATAGTTCCTTGGAAAATCCTCAAAATGCAAGGGATATCAACAGAATGTTTCTACCACTCTCGGGGAGTACTGCCAGCCCACATCTTTCTGCTAACTCCTAATGGGTCCATTAACTACTCCTAAATAATGATGGAAACCATATGGGTGCACAGGTGGTCTCTCAATAAATACCAAATGAATTCAGTATGATCACCATTAACACAATTAATACCCAGCCAATCTACAATGATGGAACTATTAAAATTAAGCGCTACTATATTTCCTCAGTCCCATGGCAATTTTACAATGGAAACAAACAAAAGGCTAGAATTAACTTTTTTTTTATTACAGTTATTTGATTTTATTTACTTACAGGCGGGTTGTAGACTTCTGTGTAATCTGCAGTGTCTTTTCTCTGCTATATGCATATTGAGGTAAGTTTTGACTCTGAGAAGAAATAATTTGGGAAGAAATCATTAAAAGCATCTAACTAAAATAAATGTTTATTTATTTAGGGGGAGGGGGAATTACATGTATTTGAGCGTTGAAGGAAAGTGCTTCCTACTTTCTGCAGAAGGCTGTAAACATGAGCAATGAATATGAGATTGCCACAGCTGCTCTTTTTATCATCTACGCTGTGAGTTTATCACTGTTCCCTAATGGGTCTATTAGTGTGGTTGGGATTTTAATTTTTACCTTTTTAAATATTATTTCTGTTCTAGCCTGTATGGTGGTCTGCCCAATTGTCAAAGGAAGAGGAACATGTTCATAAGTGATGTTCTGTCATGAAACACTTGATGGTGGCCCACTATTGACATGATATTTTGGCTAAGAAAGAAGAATTAGGTGGGTTTTTTTTCAGAACCAGACCAGTAACCTGACTTAGTTCAGATTCAGTCTCCATTTTCATGTTTCCCTTCTAAATCGATAGCTAAGCTCCCTTGAGTTGAGCAAGGCAGTATCAATTCCAAAGTCTGTGTGGTCGAGCACAGGTCAAATTGAATGCCCTGGCTTTTATCCATCTTGACAACTGATGAAAAAGGGGTGCTTTAAATTTAGCAAAACTTTGTTTGGCTCCAGAGGCTATTTTATATGAATCACTAAAACCTGGTTTGTGGGAGAAGATTCAGAGATTAAAATTTTGGATCTTCTAAACCCTAATAAAGTTGGTCATGTTCTGCAGGGCAGTAGGGGGGGGGGGGGTCAAAGAAACATTGTCAGCAAAAACTGACTATGGCAAAAGTGTCACTTGAAATCAGTGCATTTCACCACTGGGGCTTTTGTTAGAAAACTAATGTCTCATCAGTTTCATTGGGCAGTTCAATGGGAGTTTCAGGCTTGCCGCAGCTCATGCCAAGTTAACGGAGAGATTTCTCAATGCATGGGTGCAAGTTCTGTTCTGAAAAACACAAAAGACTCCTCTTTGGTGCCGCAATGAATGAGATGGATCTTTTATTCTGTGGCTGGAGAGATCCCAGGACATCTTGAGTTTCAGGATAGACTTTTGGATCTGCTCAGCTCAGCTGGACCAGAATTTCAGCCTTAAACTGTCCCTGTGGTGTTTTGATTTTCGCAACTCTTCTGTGCTCAGATTGAACCTATCTGGCAAAACCAAAAAGACCCATGCAACCCTAAACTGCCAGTGATTACTCTCCTATTTAGTATTCTTTGTGTCCTTAAACAACACACCCTTATTTCTATTCATTACACCAGATTTACACCCAAGGAAGATATTGCTTAGAAAAATTTGTGTGAGGTTGGGATAAGTTGCGTGCTTAAAACTTCCCTAAACTGTGGTTCTATGAAATATGTTACATGTAGAGCACAAAGCTCGTTTCACAATTCCTTGCGAACTTTACTTATAAACTGTCTTGCATATAGATTGCTCTTGAGTGTTTCTGATTAACTCCAAGTATCAGTGGTCTTGTTCTTGAATAGAGAAGTCTGTGTTTCTAATTTGAATAACATAATTTCAAAGTGTATTAAGGTAAATAAGGACAATGCACTCTTGTTCCAGAACGCAAATGCCCATGAAGTTATTCATCAATCTCTTTTTCATTTAAATTCACACTTTACCTTAATTTGTGTTTCAAATGCAGATGAGACCTTAATTAAATAAAAATTCAGCAGCTGGTTTCAAATTCTCTGTTCAATTTACATTTCTTGTACCTTTCTAAATGCTGGACTTTATCTTCAGAGCCAGAAGTATTACCATTAGACCTCTTCTTTTAAACAAATGCATAATAATTGGTAGGCTGGAGCTGTCTATACAGGAATAAATTAAATATTGATTACTAAATCTTAAAGGACTCACGTTTATGTATACATTTCAATAAATACCCAAAACCTTGTCTGACTCTTCAGAGATTAACGAAAACTTAAGTTTGTCCCAGAGGTTTTTTGGTTTTTTTCAACTTAACGAGAAAAAAAAAAAAGATTGTGATAGTAGGCAGCCTTTACTCCTATGTTTTATGGTATCTTTCATCATTGTCAGGTCCAAGAAGTTAATTTGGCAAAAATGTCAAATGATTAAGGGGAAAGCTCATCAAACATTTTTGATCTCTAGAAAAAGTTGCTGTATAGTTGTGTTGAAACTCAGCACAGGAGCTGAGTGACTCTGAGTATGTTTTGTTTCATCTGAAGTTCTTAGTTTTATTAAGAACTGTGAAAAAGTAAATGAGAGTTATGAGCAAAATTATAGTAAAAAACCCAACCCTTCAGAGTGGTCAGTGAGGACTCTGCCTATTAAATGAGTAAATATATCCCATCCTTCCCAGATGGGGTGTTAGGACAAAATTATTTTGTTCTGCAGCAGTTGCCTCCTTCAGAAGAAATTATGAAGGAAAGAAAAAAAACTGCTTGTCCACTTGTTACATTTGAGGTGTAGGTATAAAATAGAAAATGCAGCCTCTGTTCCCCTATTCCCTTTACCCTGTGCATACACGGTTGCCCATGACCTTACTGGATGCATGCTGATAAAATTAGGCAGCTTTTCTCCCTCTCACATTAGTTTCCCGTTCAGCACTGATTTACAGGCTCACGTCTATTCACTCTGTCATACAGGCTTTCCTACCTCTGCATTGCTAACCATATCACTGCATTACTCAGAGCAAACTCATAAATTGCTTCCTTTCAACTTCCTTCCTTTGCATGTTGTGCAAGGGGAGCGGCCCTGCGGTGTGGCCATAGATGGGGATTCCAATTTTACACCCTGCAGCTGTAGATCTCCATTGCCACCCCGCCTGCAGGCTTCATTTATTTATTTGGAAATAGCCTCAACAAATGTGACAATATTTGTGTATTTCAGCAGCCTGGGGAAAAAGAAATCCATCCAGATTCTCCTTTTAAAGAGATAGCCCCCTCTGACTAATAAAACCTTTAATAAAAATCTGTTGATGTTTTGCAGATGTCCTCAAGAGCTGAATGTTGGGTGGTGGGCATAGTGGAACTAGCAGGTACAGGGAGACAAAACTGGGGTCAGAGAAGCGATTTGATGACCGCTGGAATTAAACGTGAGTGAGGAGGGTGTTGGCAGGACCCAGATGGGGTTTGCGGTTAGGCAAAGATGCAGCATTTCAGTTGTGTGGCTGAAGCGGGGCTCTGGTTTATGTTTGCAGTTACTAAAATGTCCTTATTTGTTCTGACTGGAAAAGTATTCCTTCTGAAAGTGGAAATGTTATCAGCTCGGTTGTCCTCGTGAGATTTCTAGTATCTGTGGGTATATGCAAGAAAACATTTCACAAAGCAAGTTCCTCTTTTGGGATCATGGGATTTGAATCGCCTTCTGGGGCCCTTGATGTTCACAACATCTGTTGGTTGTATGTTTGAAGTTCCAGTTTGGACCTGCTCTGGGCTCAGATAAAAGAGGAAGAGCATGATGTTGTACTGAAGGAGGGTGCCTGGCATGAAATCTTGAACAGTCACTTGCAGCAGGGAGCTGTGCTTTGTCCCTGTCTTAAATAAGAAGAACAGCACACATTTTGGGAGCTCCAGGACCCCAGGCTGCTCACATGTCCAGATTTCTACCAGTGTCAGAAGTATCTAAAATATTCCTCTGCTTCCTGAGCCAGGATGTGTATAACATTATCATCTTTGGTTTGGTGGGGGAGACCAGTGGGACTTACCAAGTCTTGGTAGTAAATTGCTTAAGTGTAGTAAACTGCATAGCAAAAGGAGTGCTTGGTTTAATTCCGATGCTCTTCATTTTCCAGTTAGCGCAGGACAGGAACACTGGAGAAAAAAAAAATAAATCAGTATTTTGTTCTTACAGTGACTGTATTAAGACTAGAGACATGCAGGGCTGAGGGAAAGCAGTTGCTGATAAATGTGCTGTACGCACTTAGAAGAGGATCAAGACCTGTTTGAAAAGGAGGGAAATATTCTGCAACTCCTTTTCCTATAGGGAGAACATCACTGCTCTGCAGTCCTAGTCTCTCCCATGCATTTCTGTGTTATTTTGTGGCTGAAATTTTTTTTTTTTTTCCTCAGTTAAGGCTGTAAAATCCTTACTCAGGGACAAGTACTATTCCCTGGCCCATACTTGACTGCAGTGATGAGCCACATTACCTGGTGAGGTAGCGCATGCATTTTTCATTGGCATTTCTTTCTGTGTCAGATTTTATTTATTTTTATTTATTTTTTACTTGCCATCTTTTCATGTCTTTACAATATTATCAACTGGTTTGGCTTTTTGACCACATGAATGGAGAGAAGGAACCATGGCTATCTTTTAATTTCTAAAAATGAAAAAGTTACTGATACCTTTATCAATTTTCGTTCAGCACTTGCCAGCTAAAATTCTAAGCAATTTGTATGAAAAAGGAATGGAGAAAAGCTGAGTGTAAACAGTCTGATTTTTGCTCAGTATAGGTTAGCTTCATTTTGGAAACAGAGGTATAAGAGCAATTGTGGTGCCAAGAGAGACTTTCTGAGGTGAAAGATGTGGTTATTTTTTTTCCATGATACCTCTAATGATGAAGATGTTGCCATTTAAGAAAAATGAGAGAAGGTCACTTGTTTGACTCTTAAAGATGCCGTCAGTGCAAACACGGTGAAGTTTGCAGGAACTGTGTTGCAGTAAGGGATTTTGGGAGAGCCATTGATCTATTGAAAAGAGGGAAGTGAGGATATTCACTGCTGCATAAAAATAAGCTACTTGAGCAAGCGATGGCACAGTCTGTTGTGGTTTGCTTTCACGTGATACCTTCAAGAGGAAACAGAGGAGATGACTTAGAAGAGGCAAGGTAGGGCAATGCCCCTCAGAATGATTCATGTAACTTCAAGGCGACCTTTTTTTTTTTCTCACGTGCAAATTTTCCATTCTCTACCGTTGACATGAGCAGAGAAGAAGAAAGGGACACTCTGTCTTGTGCAATTTCCCTGCGCATAGAGCCTGTGAATCAAAAAAATGGGCTTTGTTCTGACTTCACACAGCCACACTGAATTATTAGCCTAGGCTGGTTCAAATGTTTTTAACCCAGACTCCCTAAAATATATATATACACACAACTCCTAAACACCTGCCTTCATTCGATTCTTCCAGAGGAGGGAAAGAACCCAAACCTGTAGTTTAGATATCTTGAGTGGGAAAGTTCCCTTAAAGCATGAAGAACCACAGCAAATTATCCTCAAATATGTAAGAGTGTGCCCAAGAGCAATGAGGGCGCACTGGTAGTGGTGGGGTTCGCCTGTCCCCTTCCTGCCTTGCCTGCGAGAGCAGAGCCACACATGAAGAAAGGAGGTTTTGGGTGTGGAAAGGTGAAGCTTTCTTGATTGATGGAAACAAGAAGTAAAAAGGAATCGGGAGCTAAGAAGATAAAAGTAGCACTCATAGAGACAGAGCTGAGTTCCCACACCTGCAAGGCATTCTTCGGTAACGCTGAGACACAGATGGACTCATCTGATACAAGACCATCTCAGTGAGGTTGAATTTCTCCTGGTCTCCTACCAGAGCACCATCAGTGGTATTTCAGACTACATCTTCCTCCCGATTTCAACCAAGGGGGAGGGGCTCATTCCCTTTGAACATCTTTTTCAAACAGATTTAGTCCAGTGGGTTATTGGTCCACATGTCTGTGGTTTGTGTGTGCATGTGTGTTTGCACACATGCAAGTGAATACACAGGAGGCAGAGAAGAAAAGAGGGCTGGAGGGAAAGGAGATCCAAAGTACAAGCTGTCTCCTTATTAAAGACATACCAGAGACTGTATGTAACTCCTGATAAACTCTCAGATCACCACATGATCTATTTATCTCTCTCAGAAGTAACAAGACGCAAGCCCTTATCCTGATCCCACAAACTCGGAAGTTTGTAATGGTTCACAGTGAAATATTTGCCTTTAGAAGAAAAGGGTTGGAGCATCCGAGGGCTCTGTCTGGATGGGGCAGCCTCTCTCTCTGCTGTTTTCTCGACTGTGAGTCAGTCTTCCCGCAGGGCTTTTGGCCTGGCATTAATTAGGAGGCCTGCAAATGACATTGCTTAAAAATCAGAGGGAAAAATCCAAGATGGCAGCTCGGGTGGCTTTGTTGGGGCGAACAATGCTCGTCTCAAAGATACTGGCCAAACAATTCAGTGGAGGCCTGCTGTTTTCAATATCCCGTTCCTCTCTCGGAGCAGCCCTTTGCTTTGGGTCTGCTTTTCCTCTCCGCTACACCCGCGCTGCCCCACTGGAGAAACGAGAGCAAGGTCTGGAGCTCTAGGGCTGACCTGTGTGCCTTGCTCCACACTGCTGGGAAAGGATCATCAGCCCCAGCCTTCCCAATATCACAAGATACTGAGCCTGGTTTAAAAAAATACAGAGGGGTTTCTCACCAGTTAAAACAAAAGAAAAAAGAATAGAGGTTCCACTTATTTGCTTATTGATTTCGGAATGCACACAATGACTATTTTGAAGTGCCACCCTGTAGCCAAAAACGCCCTCCTGGCTTAATGACTGAAATAAATGAAGGCTGAGATTCCTGCATCGGTGCAGGAGCTGGGGAGGTACCTAAAAGTGCGCTGAACCTCACTGCTGCTGCCAGCACTGCTCTGCACCTTCCCAAATTGCATGGAGCTGGTGCAATTCCTCACATCGGGCTTCATGGTGCTGCAAAATCTGTCCCGCAGCCGCAGACAAGGAGGCTGCGATAGAAAAGGGCTGTCCCGGGGAAAACCACCCTGTGTGCAATGCCAGAAAAGGGGCAGCTACCTCTGGGCATTAAACCCTCTGAGAGAAGCAGCAGCAACCGTTCTGAGGCACCCACCTGCACCCTCAGCCCCGCTCCCCTGTCCCCTCTCCATCTGAGGAGAGACAACACTCTTCCCTGGTTTTTTCTTCTTCTTCTTCTTTTTTTCTCCCCCACAAAGAAAAAGTTGCCAGGTCTGCATCTTTTTTTTTTTCTCCCGAACTGTTTCCTCTTTCTAATGTTAAAAGCATATGCTGTACAGCTTAGTTTCATGCTGAGATGTTAACTCTTTTTCAATATTGGTTTTCATGCGGCTGTGTTAAGGGGTGGCAACAGCTCAAAGGGCACTAGGGAACTTTGTGTCTGCAAGGAACAGGACAGCTCTGCTCCGACCAGGTGAAACCGGAGGCTGCTTTGCCAAACTCCCAGACACAGCCCGGCATAAAGTCACAGCAAATGTTCCCTCTGAGTTTTGAGCATCTATTTAAGGGTTTGATGGCCCTTCTGTTTGGCACTGAGGTTTTGTTTGACCATGTCACCAAGGCTACAAGTCCGAGCAGAAAGGTGGGTGTTTGAGTTGGAGCTCTTACACCTCATGGACCTGCTCACTCAGCTCCCAGGTGGGACCCGAACCAAGTCCCTTTGGCTCAGAGCGTGAGCAGAACACAGCCAAGTTGGTGCCCAGCACCTCTCGTGATGTTTTTGCCTGATGGATTTGCAGCAGCACCCCATAGCCCAGCCAGGGTGCCCGTCACTGGTGCTGGAGTTGGACACTGAACAGCAAAAAAGGAATGAAAAACAGTGGCAGCAGGGTTCCCCCAATGCAAGAGAAGTCAACTCAACCCTTTTAACACAGGGTGATTCAGCTGTGGCTGAAGCATTAAAGCTGTATTGGAAATAGCTTTCCTTTCCCAAATACATGTTTGATGTTTTTGACTGATGGTTTTTTTTTTCCCCTCATCTAAATCAGGATGAAAGGAAAAATTTGAAATTTCTTTGCAGATCTTTGATTTAAATATAAGGGGAAAGGCTGGGCCAGTGGAATGATTTCTTTTTTATGTTGACCCTTTATTTTTTAAATGACTGTACATTAATGTGAATTTCAAACGTAAGACTCATTTCAAACAGAAAATGGAAATTTTGCTTTTTGAAAAGGTAGAAACCACACCTATTGTTTTCTTCTAAATATCTTTTTAAGACAGGAATCAGAAACCAGCCCTTTCCCACAAAAAGGTCTTGTTTTCACTAAATTTGCATTTTTGACTGAAAGCCTTGTTTCAAAGTCTTGAAACTAGATCACGGTGAAGCAGTGTTTATATCTAATTGGCCTCAAGGAAGAAGAAAACTCTGTGGGTGGGATTCTTCTCACCTTCTTATAGGTGTTTAGTCTAAATTATTTGTCAATAGTCAGGGGCAACTCCAAAGGGTCTGCTGGTCATAAAAAGCACGTAGAGAGAGGTAGCTTGCGCTCGATACCCACTTCTTCAGTGGTTAAAACTAGGCGAGAGCAATCCTGTCCTCGCTGTTCACACTCTCAGCTGAGGAGAGAAGCCAAGCATCACAGCTCCGACGACTTCAAGCTGAGGCACGTCGGGAGAAGAAAAAGGAGCTGGGTTCTTCATCAGTTTTTCAGGAAGAGTCAGATATTTTTAGGTGACAGAAAACAGAGCGGTTTTATGCAGAACAAATCAGCTGAAGGAACGCTGGGTATTTCCATAGTCAGGTTAAACTCAAAAAATCTAATTGTTTTCTAAATCTCCCTAATGTTCCTGGGTATTTTTTTGCAATTCCTTTACAATTTTCCATTGATTGTAGGATTTTAACTTTGTTTTAATAAAACAATGTTCATTTTTCCACTCAGCTGAGTCCTTTCCCCCTTTTTTTCCAGCAAAAAATTTTAAATCCAATTTGTAACGCTGCATGCAAGCCAGGTAATGCCACCTGTAAAATCCCCATATGTGATTGAAGTAGCTCGGTATGGAAATCAAAAGTGAGCACAACAGTGCGTGCATTTTGCTTTTTAAAATTGTTACTAAAAGAAATATGCTTTTTTATTGTGGTTACGGCTGTCCCTTTTTGCAGGGGTATTTGGCTCCTGTAATGTTTGTGCTCACACAACGATTTGCAAGGGGCAGACCTGTAAAGCCATAAGCCCTTTAATTAGAGATGCAAGTCCAGTTCCTCAACAAAAATCTTCAGGTTTCGTATTCAAAGAGCAACACCGGGTAAAACGGTGGCCTGTCACTGGAACATTATGGAAAGCATATGTAGCAAGTGAACACAGCAGACTGTGTGAGGAGCAGACATTTGTGACAACCTTTCATAATCACCGAGCGTAAAGGAGAAAAAAATACATAAAGAGCCTGTTGACCAATCCCTGGTTACGTTCATGAGCAGCTCCCTTGAAATTTGTGGGATAAGTACACAAAGAGCAGTGTTATGTGACAGCTCAGTAAGGACCCTTGCACACACTTGACCAAAAAAGTAGCTGGTGGAAATAAATTGGACACTATGGTGCTTTCTGCACACTGAGGGTGTGATGCAAACAAATTTGGGGCTTCCTTGTGTGTATTTGGAGTCTGAGAGGGGATATATTTTGTTCTCAGAGGAAAGGGGTGGGGAGGCATTTAGTACACTACAAAAGGTGGAGAAGGTTTCTGGTTTTGTTTTTGTTTCTTTAAAGGAGAAGAAAAAGAATGTTCCTCTATGCATAAAAAAAAAAAGGGGGTTGTTCTATAAATGTATCTGATGTATCTGCTGAAATGTATGAGGTTTCTCATCGTATTTGTTTGGACTGCTCTTGTTTTCCATCACAGGCACTTTGTTCACGAGTCCTGTAGCTGCTCAGCTTTCGGCTGGATTCCCATATCAACGTTTCCAGCCGGCACCACTCGAAAGCAGGAGGATTTCAGGGCCCTGGAACAGCTGAGGGTCGTCGCAGTGTGCCCACGGTCCCTGTCAACATGTGCAGGTGCACAAAGGATGGATAGCACGGAATGGGTCGTCCCATGTCACATTTGGCCTGGGCGTAGGATCTAGCATTAGCATTGCAACTCCCGCTGAAGTGTAGGGAAAGGCTCCAAAACCAGTTTGATCCACTGCAGAAATCTTTTCTGTTCTATACACTGGCATGCAAGGCGTCTTACAATAATGCCTCAGGTTCCCTTTCAGCTGTGATATGCTCAGTGGGAAGGCAGCTGAGCAGTCCCTTTTGCACAGAAAAGATGTAAAATGAAGTTTTCCTGCACAGACCAAGTGATTGCAGCTCTGGGAGGGCTTGGGGCTCCTACAAAGGCAAGACTTACTGGAGTTCTGCATTACTGGACCACCAGATGCCTGGTCCATGCCTAAGGGTGACCATTGCCAGGAGTTTGCAGAGTTTGAAAAACAGACTCTTGGTGTCTGCTGGGATTCTCCAAAAAAGAATAGCTGCAACTTAGGTCTGTTCATGAGCCTGGAGAGAAATGCATAGTGTCAGGCCTTGGAATTAAACTGAAAGGCTACGTTTAATAATATATTTTCTTGACAGATTATTTTTAAGAGTACCTTTCTGCTGCATGCATGCAAAGATTTTATTTCTTGGGAACAGGCCTAATGGCAATTCTATTTTCAGAGCAGACACATAAATCCCATTCATGTTAATGGACAAGGTTCTCTTACTTCAAGAGAAGAACAGACCCATTAGAGAGCTACAGTATTATTTTAGACCCCTTGATCTCTTAGAGCAGTGGGAGAAGGTGGCAGGGAGGGCCAGTGTCATAGCTGTTCCCTGCTGGTTTATCAGCTCCCTGATTCTGCCCCACAGCATAAACCTTGCTGTGCTACGAGGCTGTGGTGGGTTTTGACACTGCATCATATCAACCTGTGAGAGGGCTTGTTTGGGTTTGTTTTTTTTTCTTAAGGATATATTGGTTAGCTGAATCACGAGGGGTCAAATCTGCCAGAACCTGGTCTGCCTCCTAGAGGAGAGCCCATTGGTGATAAAGGCAAAGTTACGTGAGTTTGAGACCTGGTATGACCTACTTCACTAGGCAGAGTTATGAGGATCCATGTTAGGACAGTTTGTTTTTCAGCCTGGTTTCTCATGGGAACATGGCTTATGCAATCCTACTGTCTGTGTGTCTGTGTCTACATCCTCCTCCCCTCCCCAATAACTTTTGGACTCGTTGCTCAATTTCAGCCTCCTTTGACAGGGGGGTAGAGGTTCCAGGGGTGCTGCTGGTCCTGCAAGCCTTGTAAAATTCAGTAGAGGCAAGTGAGCCTACAGGTGTCCACTGGACCAGGAGCTGCTCCTGCAAGAGCTTGTGTGGCTCTGGATACAAGAGCACCAAAATAACAGGGTGGTGGGGATCAGCAGGTGTAATTGGCCTAAGCTGGTAAAAACACTGCTTAACTAGTTCTCCCTTAGAAGCCAGGAGACAGAGCTGATGGCAAACCAGGCTTTGGGAAATGCAGAAACCTCCTCAGTGGTGGAGCAGAGTTGGCTGTCAATAGCAGCTGGTGGTGAGTCCACCAGCACTGGGCTGTGCAGCCTGTCCTGCTTCTCCCTTCTTGATACTGACTCATGGGGGAGCCTCTCTAACCCCATCGTCTACTTCATTTCTCTTTCTGCAAAACGAGATGAATTTAGGAGGTTTTGTTAACTAACAGCTTTGTAAAACACACCAAGTGATGGTGTTTTGGTGGTGTCTGTTGAAATCTGATGCAGGAAGAGGAAGGTTACAGGGTGTCTAGAATGAGGAGCTCCTCTGGGCTAAGGAGGACCTGGTCTGAGCTGACGTTTCCTCTGCCAGGGGTATGAACAACGTGACAAAACTAACTTTTGCCATCATAACACTCACAGACCCAGGATTCGGGTACCAGCACAAATAAGGGTCCCATTCAGGTCTAGTGCAGGTCCTTTTTACCTCCCTGCCTTCCAAAAGATACTTTGCCAGTGCTGCCATGTGAACTCGTTTAATTACAGGCAGGAAATTATGGCTCCATAGACTTCACAGAGAATATTCAGTATAGGTAAAGCATTTAACAATATGCAATTAAAACACTATACATCTAACTCCTAAGAAATGGTGGGTTTAGAGAGGTACTACTTACAGTGAGCAGGTGATAACGAACTCCCTAGGTTGCAAAGGCGTCATTTCAAAACCATAGTGTGAATTTATTAAACATGCTATGGAAGACAAATGTTTTTATATGAGTATAGAAGGAAAGACATTAGATCAGGAAAACCCCTTGGATTTCTGGTTCCACATTACATGCATGACAGCCTCTTTTGGCTCATAAATAACAACAGAAGAACACACATGAATATTTTCAGTGATTTGTGATCTCCTCCCCATAAATTCTCATTTTTTTGGAAAACTGCATTGCATGACTGCTAAACAGATGAGAAGAGAGAATGTTTCCATTTATTTCATTAAAGTTTCCCAAAAGAGCATGAGGAACCGGTATTTTAAGCATTGCATAGTTAGATAAAAAGGTGTAATTAATTATTGGGTTCTTTGGAGTCAGCACAGTGAAAAAAAAGACCCTTCTAGGACATAATCCAGGACTGTGATGCCTCTGGAGATGAGTGTCGGCAGGATCTGGGAAAGGGCAATCATCTCAGACTGCTAATTTCTTCTAGATCAGGTCTTGGATAGTGAAGAGTTTACAGAAAAAGGCTGCTTGTATCTCTCAGGCTTCTCTATTGTGCCTGTCTATGTCTTCCTAACTCTGGAAATTACAGCAAAAGTTCCAGGCTGCGTCCCCTTTGGGGCAACGAGTGCCTCGGTCGACACTGGATCACCTGCAGATCCTCTTCTCCTCTTTACTTAAAACTCTTTTATAATAAAAATATTCCCTCCTCTCCTGAGTGATGAATTGCTCTATTAGGGCCTCTCTTCTTTCCTTCAGTTGTGCAGACTTGGTACAGTGCACTCCAGATTGTTTTCTCTGCTTCCCAACCGGTGCATCTCCTTTGAAGTCAAAGGAGCTACTGTGATTTTAGCCCCATTGAGATACTCACTATGGAAGAAGTATATAAAAGACTACTGCTCACAGGGTGGGAGCTGCTGGTTTCCAGTTTCTCATTAATTTTTCACTTGTCTTTTATTTCAGTGGGTCTACACTATGCTCCACCTTTGGCACAGACACAAATACTATTTTTTTATGTGGTTCAGTGGGAGGAATGGTTTTGATCATTAAAAGCAAAGCAAAAATTATTTCAAGCAAAATTCCAGAGCCTCTTCTGCATCCATTTATCTTTCCATGGCTTCCTTAAAGCATTGCCTACTTACACTCTGGGGATATGTGCTCCAACTGTGTTTCACCACATTTACAAGAGCAGTCACATATGACCAAGGCTAAAATGTAACCTTAATTGCCCACAGGCTGCTGCCATCGAACCCTGTTGGCATGTAGGAGTTTTAAAGTGTTGAAATGAGCCCCATAGAAACAATAGGCAAGACAAAAACATATTTAATCATGACCTATCTTTTAAAATATTAATATGCTAAAATCTAAACGATGAAGGCTTGCCTCTCTTGAAGGAATGTGTAATTTCCTGTAATCATCTCCTTAAAATATTCCTGATTGGGACTTTTGAAGCAGTCAAAGAAGAGAGGGGTCTCTGGAGAGCCCACCACCGCTCCTTGCTGAGACAGGGCTTTGGAAAGTGAATCACTGCTGTGTGACTGGATCCATGCCATACGCGAAGGATCAATACAGTTTTATGTACCTTACTCTCAAGCCTCAGGTTTCTGATCCCAGGTGTTCACATTAATCTGGGACACAATGGAAGGAAGAAGTTGCCATGGTTGCACGGAGATGGCAGCGCAGTCTGGGCCGGCTTTAGTCAGCAAGTGCAAGAAGTTTAATTATCAAAAATAATTGCACTTCTTGAAGGCTCTTATGCTGTTTGCTTAAGTCCATTGAGTACTGATACGATACAATTACTCCAGGTACCTGAGTGTCTGGGGTCTTCAGTGGTCAGTAACACCATGCCCTGTGGAGAAATCTTTGTGTTTGTGCTTTACCATCCCATCACTGGCAGAAGTAAAAAAAAAAAATGAATGACCTGGGTACAGAGGTGTTAAAGGAAATCATAGGAGGATAGTACAGAAGTTAATTTTGGATCTGAATTCTGGAAGTGTATGATCTCAGGGAGTAAAACTAGCCCTTAGCCCTTAAGACCAATCCCTCCTAGGGACTAAAGAGTTTGCATGCTTTTGTAGGTTTAGGGCATCGTTTTACCCCCCGGCTCGTGGAAATTCTGTTTAATGGCACCTGCAACCATTAGAAATTATTACAGTCCTCAGACTGTAGTAATTGGGGACCACAGTTTGTGCTGCAAGCATTGCCTTGTGGAGCTGCACTTCCCAGCTCTTCAGTCGAAGGTTACTGAGAGCCACCTCCCATCTCCATGATAATTTCCCTCTCTATAATGCATCTCTTTTTGTGTCATCTGACATTTCTATCACCTTTAAGAAGCCTCATAGAGAAGGGGCCAGGAGGTTTGGATGTAATTGGCATATGGATGGAGCTTAGTTTTTTTAATACACAGTTTTTATAAGACTGCTTTTATGTTTGCCTTTGCTCTTTGATCTCCACTTGAAAAACGTTTTTCATGGAGTTTGTTTGAAAGCACAAATAATCGCTTACCACAACTAAGGGCTAGCAAATAGTTCTAGAAAAGAAAGAAAACCAAAGAGAATCCATGAGCTGACGGAGATGCCTTGAAAGATGTTTTAGAAACAGCTTGTAACGGCACATTTTGCAGGACTGTTCATCAAGTTAATTCTCCTGTTGCGTTGGCATTCTTGGATATGGTAATTACAACAAGGAAGGTTGTAATGGATTTCTAAAATGTGAGTGTTTTAATAGATTTTAGTAAATTACATTGTATTCAATACTGTAGTGTTGTGATGCTACATTACAATGAAAGATAAAGTCACTTGCAGGCATAATCTGTGGTTCGAAAATAAGTATGATGATTCTCATGAAAGATGTGATTTAATTAATTATGACCCTGGAAAGGGAGAAACCCCAAAAACAGTAAAACAAAGCTACTCTGGTCTGATAGCAACAGGAGCGGCCACAGTGGATGGGGAGATGTATTCCAGCTTTTGTGGCAAAAGCCACTCTGACCATGGATAGATGAGCTGTAAATCGGGACACTCTAATGAAGGAAAGTCATCTCAGGGTGACTCAGCGTGACTAAAGGTCCCAAAAGCCTTGAAGTAATCTACATGTAGGGAGAAAGCTTGTCATTATCTTGCTGATCTTGTGGATCTCCATAATAGCAATGTGGGGTGCAGGTGTATGTAAGAAAGCTAGCACTGAGGTAGGATTTCTTCCCTTTAAAATCTCTCAGGTCTCAGAGAAATCTGCCTGGCAAAGACAAACCAAAATGCAGAATATTTAAAAAGTGTTAAAAGTCGATTTTTTTCTGTCACTAACATTAAACTACTGTAATGTAGACCGGTTAATGATGGTGCTTCATGAAATAAGACATTAATCTCCACTTGTAATGCAAGAGCCATACAACTTGCTTCAGCCTTAATCTTTTATGAGTTATGGACTCTTCTGTGATTCATAAAACAAATAAATCACACCTCTAAGGCTATCATCTATTTATTACTGCTTTTTAAATGTTCGGCATAGTATAAAAAAGGTCTCACTTGCTTGCCAAAGGTTGTCAGCTACTGAGTAACATTTGGAAACCAGAGTTGGGATTCTGCATACAGCTGGACATGGGTTTTGTCTTTGTTCCTGAAGACAACCAGCTCCACAGGAGTGCACTCCTGAGGCTGGCTGTGCAGATTTCATCCCATGCTTCGAGGCTATGTTTATAGTGAGGGAGCCAGCTGACCTAAAAGATGACAGAAAGTCCCTGGCCTTCCTTTTTTCAGAATGAGACAAAGGCAAATTAGGACCTACGGAGTCATGAAAGCATGGGGAGAACAAGGGAAAGGAATAATTTGGAACAGCAAAAGTCTAAGTAGAACGAATATTCAAATTATTGGGAGATTTAGTCAAGCCAGAAACCACAGTTTCACTGGTGCTTTACCTTTAACATGGTCTGTGCTCATTTTAGCATTATTCTCTTGGTGGCAGAACCATAACCCCCGTGTCTCCGTAAGTGGACCTGGGAGGGTTTTGTATGCAGGCTGGCAGCAAACTTTGCATCCAATGTTTACAGGGAGAGAAAAAAAAGTTAAAGCATCTGGTTTTAGGGAATCTTCAGTGCTTCCATTTTTGACGGGACTCCTCCTGGTGGTTCCCAACCTGCATCATGAGGTTGGCAGTCTGGCTGGCTTGGCTGTTCCCAAACCCTACTCATTCCTTCCACCTCCTGCCTACAAAGACCCCCAAAACTCCCGTTGTAGCCACTGACCTTGGCCTTAGATTTCAAAATCCCAGTGACCCAGAGGAATTACTGAAGTAAATAAATAAAATAAAACACATGCCTCTAAACTGTAGAAGGCATGAAGTGTAATCCCTTGAAACCACGCACGTATTTGTTCCTGCCTGAATGGGGGTTTATGGCTATAGGGCTGTGCTTTCGAGCTCTTCTTCATATTTGTCTTGTCTGTGATTTGTTTGAAGGAATTGTAAAAGCACAGATCTCCCAGGGCACTTCTTGTAAGTTGTAATGAAAGCTTGGTTCATTCTAGCTATTCTGTGACTCCAGCACAGATTGCATTACTTCAAACCTTGGTCTGTGGACTCCAAGAAAGAGAACAGTAATTGCATATCCTTTCCAAGAATACTAAAAACCATATAAATACTAACCAAGTGCAATCTAGTGTTTTCTCTTGTCATATGCCGCATATTCCATTAGACAGCACTCAGGTCCCATGTCTTATTTGGGTAGTTTCTTTCTGTGAAAGGCAGGTGGAATTGGAAAACTGGAGGTCAGTTACCCAGAAGATGCAGACAATATTTTCTGCTTTTTTTGACAAACAAACAAGAAGTTTTTTCTATACAGAAGAATACTATAATAAAAGAAATTGAAGAGGCACACTAGTAAAACACAGTCCTTCAAGAAAATAAGTGCTTCCCCAACTAAAGAGGAAAAGAGGCAGAATTCAGCAGGGTAATAAACACTCTTAAATTTCAGGACGAGTAAGTGACCGCTGCTGATTTATTTCTCCTTTTGTTTTTTAAGAATTGAAGTTCTTTGTATGTAATGGTGTGATGGTGATTGCAACTTTAATTTCAGTTTGCTTTTCCCTTAGAGAGGTTTCCTCACTCCAAGTCAGGGGTGAAGATATCTGGGGGAAATTTCCACTATAGGAGCTACTCAGACATATTTACAGAAAGAATAATATTTAAGCAATGCTCATGTTAAAGCACCGATGTACACTCCAGTGCTTTAAAGTTAGAAAAGGGATTATAGTGCAGCTCCTTGTTTTCAAAGGAACAAAATGAACAAGTGGAAAAAATCTGGTCATTAATGACAGCAAAGCTTCCTATGAATGATCACTGTAGCATACCTCAGGTTTCCAAAGCAGCTGTTGATAAATGACACCAGAAGGTGTCTTTTGGCTAGGAAAGCTGCCCATTTTCATAAAGATCGTGTTCTGAAACCCCTGCAATTATATTATACTGCTCTTGCACCACTCTGTGGAATTTTGCTTTTTATTTCCTACAGCTTCATGCAGACTCAAGCAGTTTGGCCTCTTTATTAAACATAAGCATCAATCTGTAAAAAGCCTCTTGATTGTCTAGACAACCAGTTGTGAAAGTCAGCTTTGTTCCGTTGACTCTGCATCCCTGGGGATACGGACACTGCTCCTTCTGTTCTCGTCTGTCAATACTCTTCGGCCAAAATTTTGGGTATTTTTTTTTCCCTGTATCTGCCAATTATTCTTGTTTTGGAATCCACTGAAATATGTTTCAGTGCTGTTTCTTAATACTTTTTCTTTTTTAATAAATAAATGCCAGCAGCCTGGAGCTTATGAGCAGCCCTACAGTAATAAAAGGATGTACACAGCAGGCAGTACTCAATTTGCAAAAGAAAAACAGATTAACATTTCAGGTTTCTGAGGGCTTTTTGTCAACAACAGTACATTTAAAAACATCAATCTAGTAGTAATTGCATTATCAGTGCATTCTCGGCTGATTCTTTGGCTGATTCCCTTAATATCATGGAATGGAGAAGTAGCTATGGGAAGTCTTTTCAATATATATAAAAAGTGAAAGCCTGGTAACAGTCAAGCTGATTTGACTGCATATAATTCCCATTTCTGGGACTGGAATGAAGTGAATACATGGGTAATGGTAGGAGAACACCCACAGCCCAGCCTTCAACAGCCACAAAAACTGGTACCAAGTCCTATTCCTGGGCACTTCTACAAAAAGTACATTGTAAAGTACAATGAAAAAGAGCACTTTAAAAAAAAAAAAACAACCCTCAGCAGAGACTTTAAGAAAACACCACGGGACTATCATTTCACCGTTTCTTTAGCAGATGCTCACCAGCCTCTTTTCAGGCATAATACAACTGATTGCATCCCTGCAACGAACAACACGGAACGAGACGTTGCTCTCCTCCGAATTCTCTGCGAGTCTCCGAGAGCTATCAGAAACCGAGTAAGAAATACCCTGAATGTGGAAGATAATCAGCTCCTGGGACCCTGCTGCTCCTGAATGCCCTCCTGAGCCCCTTCCCCACCAGGCTCCAGCTGTGCCGCAGGATGGCTGGGTGCAGCTCTTCCCTTCGGAGAGGTTTCATTTTGTACAAATAATTACTGTGAATTACAGGGGAATACAGAGAGTCTAGTTCCACACTGGACCGGGCAAAGGCTTGAGTATATTCTCATTTCCTTCTTAACGTAGTTGCCCCAGCCGCTGGGCTTTTAGCTATGCTAGTCACCCCCTCTGGATGTCTCTCACCTGATGAAGAATAGACACTTCTTTTAAAATTCTGTAGTACAGAAAAATAATCTTGAGTCTGATTTTATGCTAATTCACGTAGACACTTCTGATAATTTTGTCTTATGTATATTTATTAGGATTTTTTTCTTCTAACATCATTAGATTTGTTTTGAACTCAAAGGTCAGTTCCTACACCAGTACAAATCAATGTAACTACATTGATTTCCAGGATTGCAGCATCTTTCATTAATTCCTATTACCAGGGATACTGTATTTGTCTCTGAGGAAGAAGATATATGTATTTTTATGCATTTTGATTTAAATCACAAAGAAAAAAGAAACATCTGTGAAGAATTTAATTCTGTAGCATGCCATTAACTGTGCAATTAAGGTCTAGTGGTGTTAAATGATCAATACAACAGAATCTCAGCTAGCCGGCTCCAAAGATTTCTTGAAGTCCTTCCCCTATGCAGTTCCCATTCTACCTTCGTAAAAGAGAGCTGTGATTCTTGCACAGGAGACCCTACCATCTTTTTTTTTCTTCTGAGAAAAATGTGGTTTCCTTATTTGGACGTACTCCATTAGCAACCCAAAGAACACATTTCCACCTAAAACAACACAAGTGATGGTCTTACTCATTCAGATTCAATCACTCTGAAATAAATTCCAATTGTTCCTCTAATTATATTTCCCCGCTTTTATTGGGATCTATGTGCATTTTATGCATAACATTTTATTGCATCTATGTGTGATGGGTAGTTGCGATTAAATGTATACAGAGAGGGAGAAAGAGCATTAAAATTATGCAAAGTGTTTCCATGTTAAATGGGAAGTTATGTCTTTAAAAATCATTTCTGGTGTAGAGGTGTATCTGTGGTTATATACACATCTTTTCCCACTTTACAGGGAGTTCCCAGTGTGTGCACTTCTGTAGCTTCTCTTCCGTGCATGCAAAAAGCAGCTTCACATGAAACTGATAATTCTCTCCAGGGAAAGGGAAGCATCGCCTATAGCCAAAATATGTTTTATTAAAAACAGAATCTTCCTTGTCAGGCCACATTGCTCCTGCTGAAGTTGAGGGATGCCAAACAATGATGTCAGGTTTGCCACATGCTGGTAATGACATCCATGCCTGGTGCACAGATAAAACAGTAAGAGCACCTGGCCGGTGTCTTCCTCTGCAAACCAACGTTTTCTCTTGGGTTTGTGTGATAAGGCAGCATCAGTGCTGGTGGTTGAAAAATGCTTGAGAAAATGAGGTACTGCACTTGATAGCAGCAGCCTTTCACAGGTCTGTGGGCTGGTGTGCGGTGGAGAAGAGGAGGAAGTTCAGAACTTTAAGAAATCTTTTAGATACTTCTAAAATGTTAAATGTAGCATATATGCACTTCCTCTTCCCACAGCGATTGACCGTCGGTGCAGGTCCCAGCTGTGGTTGGAGCTCTGTCAGTTGGGACATCTCCCAGCACATCCCTCTCCTGAGCCATCAGACACATGGGTGAGGCAAACGGACAGCAGACACTGACCAGAAGAGTTCCTGAGCCTCATATCTGAATGGAGGAAGTAAGGTAATAAAAAGGAAATAATAATCTGGCCCTGAATTAATTACTTCACAACACATGGCATTAAAAAAGATATATATTCCAATAAGTAGATGGCTTTGCAGCTATATCCTGGAATAAGTCTCATCTTTGACTGTTCTGTCTCCCATTTTCACTCCCCACAGCCCCTTGGCAGCTTTGTGCTGCCACAGCACTTTTTAACCAACTACACTTGCTGACTGCAGTGGGTCCCAGTTCAGCACTGGGAATGTTGCCTCTACCATGACTGGAACAATAACTACAAAACCTGAGCTTGACAAATCATTGGACTTGGACATTGAGCCTTGGATTCTCTAGCTTGGGAAAGTATTTTCAATTTTTTTTCTTTTTATTTTTTACCCATGTCTAGGTTTACACATACATGATGTAACATCAGTTGCCATGGTGACAAACCCACATAAAGAGGCATTACTGTCCTTTAAATTAAATGAATCAACTTTCCAAACAAACCAAAATTTGGGTTGATCTGTTCTGCTCTGTTCAGGTCCCTGTTTTTAGTCCCTGGAGCTAAAACTGGTGAGTGACTCGGTAGTCTTTGATCGGTAGTCTTTGAGTTGGAGAACTGGGCCCATCAGAAAGTTTCCTGCCTCCAGTGCTTTCTCTAGGAAAACTGGACTCTCTCTGGGAGTGCTGGAGAGAGAGAACTATTTGGTCCAAGTTGTACAAAGAATAGTCAACACCAAAAGCCTAAGTTGCCATTCATTTTTCTTTTAGTGCCTTTAACCTCAGGACAACAATTAGAACCATAATGTGGACATTAATTATCACAACACATAAATATCTAAATAACCCCATTAAGCAGATGTATTTTGCAGCACCTTATACCAGTTCCTAAGGAAAGGGTAGGCAGGGCAATTCTCCAGTGATTGTCCCTGCAATCCATACTGCTGGATATTTAGCCTAATGTTGTTGGCAGTCTTCTGGCAACTTTTAAATCTTTACAGGTGCTATTATTGAGGTGTCAGTTGTCATGGAGAACAAGATAATATTTCACGACATAAAAATACCCTGTAATCATTTCAGATGGTTGATGATATTGCTGCTAGGCATAGTCGAACTCTTCTTCACATCACTGGAGATTGAGGCTTTCCCTCTGCTCCACGCAGCCCAGATATAATCCCTTCTGATTAGAGCCTTTTCTCTTTGATGCTCCCCTTTGTCATCCACATACTGGGAAAATTGCTCTGTATTGAGTTACATGCTTTGTACAGTTTGTGTAGTTGTCTTTTTTAACGTGGAAGCAAAGCTGTCTGTGCCTGAGCAGTGATAGGATTCTGACTTCTAGTAAATCTTTGATTAATGAAGCTCAGGTAAACAGATTAGTCATTAACCTTTGCTTCTCATGATAAGATTACTTATTGATGTAGAGTAGTTGTGCTGCTTCCATACTGCCAAGGATGGGAATCTTTCTTTCCTTCAGACTTCAAGGATCTTCCCTCCATCTCACAAGACCTCCCTTTCAGGATGGGGACATTAGAAAGCTGCTGCCTCTGCAGGGAGTCATCTGTATCCCATGGGATAGGAAATATATCTGCATCCAGGGAGCTTAAATGCAAACATTAATAGGCACTGCCCAATAATAGTGTGTTCTGTTCGTATCTCCTGCTCTATATTTATGCTTGACAGCTGCCAGTGAGGGCAGCTCAGCTGAGACAGATGGGAAATACAAAGTGAGCCAAGTTTTCCCAAAAAATGACTCACTGTGAAGCCATGGATGTGCAGAACAATTGCTTAAACCCTTGACAAAGGCTAAATCTTTGGTGACAGACCAGGGAATCATTGGATAGTATCCATGACTGCAGACAGACAGAAGGCTCCTTTAAATCCATTTAAAAATGGCTTAATTCTGGGCTCCTTATCTGCCATACAGTTCTCCCTGGATGGGCAAGAGCAACCTACGAGCTGAGGGCAACAAAAGAACCAGGGACAAGTAGTCTTTTATCCCTGCCAGCTCTACAACATCTTTTTTGCTTGGAGTCGTGCTACTGATATCCTCTCTGAAGGAAATGGATAGTCTTCCATCATTATGTAAGGAGAGTTACAGATTCAGCTGCTGAAGAGAAGACTGCTGGGACTGCTGTGACCTTCACTGCGGTGCTGCTCACCTGGGTAGGGTTTGCGTCCTCCCTGACTCCCACCCAGAGTGAGCTCCACGGGTCTCCATGGATGCAGAGATTGTCTGCATCTCTGGGAGAGCTGAGCTAGAGCCAGAAGAGGGTCTTGTCTTTAGATGATCTGCACATTTAAATGTGGGAAGGTTATGTAGGACTAAAGGGAGGAAGTGGCCTATGTCTACTCGCAGCCTACAAAAGCAGAGGGGGAATTCAAGTTACACGCTGATCTAATTCATTGATCTCTAATATAATGGATGCTTATTGAACCTGCAGACATTTACACTGCATTTTTGAATACAAAGAATTACAAGTGGAATAAATAAGTGAAGCTTCATGCTTTCCAGCTGATCAGCAGAATGAGCTTCATGTTTGCACGTTCAATTTTGCATATTGTAAACCCCTGTCTTCACTCCCATTTTCAGTCCCGTGATCCCCTGTGCACACAGCTATTAGCAGATGGAAATCTAGCAACCTGATCTGTAGGCCCAGTTGGGTAATCAAACATTTAATTGCTAACAATTATCCATTAATGCTTATAAATTAGGTTGCCAAACTCCTTTACAGACTACAAATATTTGCATCCAGTCTCATCTGCAAAAACTGAAGATGCAAGTGAAAAGCTATACCACAATGACCAACACTGCCATTTTCTTCTGGACTCTTCAGGCTGAAACAGAAAATGCAACCATTTCCTGCATCAGGAAAGTAACCAGCAAATTAGAAGTTGAATTTGAAGGAATCATGGAAATCAGGTCCTAAGTCAAATTCCAGGCTTATGTATTGTCTCTTTTATTAAGACCCTTCCTCCTTTACACCCATCTGTCTTTATTCTTCCTACGGACTTCCCAGCACCTTGATTAAACGTTTGTCTCAACCCTAGGAATATATATTGGTCCAGAGGGCATATTTTATTCTGAATCACTTCCTGGTATTAATCATGACTTTTTATGACCTGTCATGCATCTAGGAATGCTTGTTTATTAAAATAAAGCATAATAACATGATTTCGGGTAACACTTCAGAGATGAACACGTGCTTTCTACTCAGACTCCTAACTAGGAGAGACTGTAACCCTCTCCATCAGGAACCAACTACATTGCTAGGCAGAAAATGTAAACCTATTCTGCAAAAGGGTTCCAGTTCCCATCCTGTTAAGTAAGTTTTGCCGTTTTATAATTGCCTGCTTTCTACTGTCTGGTTTATTAGAGCGATGTGGTTATGGGCTTGCCCATGTGACCTCTCTCTTTGCTCACAAGGGAAATGTTGGAGTGGTATTGCGAGCACTGGGACTTCAAGGCTACATTTAAATTAGTAAATTCAAACGTGTCTGGAAACTTTCCCAGGACTAGAACAAAACTGTTTATACAGTCAACTGCTAAGCTGTTCTCTGGCATGAATTTGGCCCATTCCAGCTCTTTCTCTCCCTGAATGGATCTTGGGCACAGCGTGGCTGAGGGACCCGTCCTGGGGGCAGTGCACAGGCAACCCCCACTTCTTTGGAGGATAAATGAGTTCACTAGCATAGACGCTGGCTGTTGTCCACCAGCTGGCTTCAGTGCTTATTGCTGGCTGCATTTTATTTACCTGACAAGCACAACCAAAACACCTTGAGTTTCGTACCCAGGCAAACAATTTTCTTTGCAGAATCACATGGATTTGAGGCAAATGTGGCACATGGCAGGGACCAGAATTAGCCACTGTCGTGTGCTGTAAAAGGTGATGCGTATCCAAAATTAGATACCCGGTCACAGTCCTGGGTATGTATCAGTCAGGTCTGAATGGTGCAGAAGTGGAGCATAAATAAGGACAAGGGAAGCAAGGCCCTCAGCCGCAAACTGATGTCTTTTCTTACAGTATCATGCTCAAAATACTCTGCCAAGGAAATAGTGCCAGAGGAACTGCAGAAAGAAGAGGGTGTGATGGTTTAATGGGGTTTTAGTAAAATATGATATATATTTTTTAATTTGCTTGAGTGTTTTATTCTTTTTAAGTAACTCTGAAGGGATCATCTAATTCTATAGATAAGCCATGTATAGTCACCAGCCCAACACACTGTTGCCAAATTAATTGATATGGCTGCTGAACGTAACAGTTGCTTTACTGAGAATGAAAGAAGGTGTTCAAGGACTACATACTTTCTCTCTTCATCTCTCTCTCTTTTTGTCTCTCCACTGGGGTCTCTCTCCCCTCTTTTTCATCTTTTTTTCCCCTTCCTTGATGCCCAAGATGGTTCCATTAGCCTTGCAAATATTAATTCTCAATGCAAACAGAATGTGTCAGGTACGGGAGGATGTAAATGGAAAATTAATTGAGAGGCAACGTGTAGACTTGTGTATGATGTCTTCAGCATGCATACTCAAGCAGAAGCCAGTCGTTGACTTGCTGCCCCTCAAAAACCCTCCCACACATGGAACAGGAGGCTGGGCTGCTGGAGACAAGCAAAATGCACACTAGTTTTTTAAACAGTGCCTGATAATTAATTATTTTTATTTTTTATTTTGCTGTTACAAGCTCACTGTTACATAGTAGGACTCATGCATATCCAGAACAGAGCCATTGCCCTTCATTTGCTCAAGGCCTGACCCAAATACTGCCCCAGGAGAGCCACAAAGCAAGGCTTTTTCATGGTCCTTGTTACAAAGCAATCAGTTCCGCAGTTCTTTTCAGCTGGAAAGTTGCTTTTAACCTGCTTTGGTCAGTAGTGGTCAAAAAACATTAATGACTGCTGTTCATTGCTGTGTGTAGGAGTCGGTTGTCATTTTTGGAGCTCCTTGCCAATCTTTGACAATGCAGAGTACATAAATTGATCGATGAATTTTACTGCCTTATCTGTTTCATAAATTGTCTGCAGATTACGATGTTGTTCAAATCATTTGCTGCAGATGCTTTTTGAAAAAAGAAATTTCTCGAACAGTTCATAGCAATTATTTTTAATCTATTTTGACTTGTCTCTGTTGATGACATGGTGATTTTTTTTGGCTCATTGGTTAGAAGAGTTTTAGATTTCTGAATTATTATATTTGTAGGTAAGAATTCAGATTTGGTTTCTTTCAGTTAATAGACTTTCAGTTCAGAAGAGACAATAGTTCTCTCACTCTACCTCCTTGAACAGCACAGGCCAGAGGTTTCAGGTGGTTCTTTCCCCCCGTACTTTGATGTACAAGTACATTTGACAAAGTGTTATCCCCTAGAAAATTATTCAGTCTTTCTTTCAAGCCATATAGAATTCTCCTGCTTTCATTAAAAAAGCCAGATGTTCCCATGACTTCCCCCTCATTAAAATAATTTGCTACAGTATTCCTGAAGAACTAATAGAAGTAGCTGAGAATATGAGCAGAATTTGTGATGAATTTTCATACACTTTTTAATATTTTCCCAGCAAAAGGTTCAAACTTACTGGTGGAGGTTTGGGCTGTTGCTGCTCACTTCTGTCCAGGCTCATTATCCCTGGTTTAGAGACAACACAGGTGTAGACACTTTCTCTGGCCGATGGAGAAGAATAAGCTATCCCAGGTGGATTACATTTTCCAAGGCTGGGTTCTCTACTGTCTGCAATAACAGGCTAGAACAACCGGTGCATACCTTAAGTACCCCAACTACATACTTAAATTTAGCTGGGAAATACCCTGACTCCAAGTGCTCATCCTTAGGGATGGTTCTTGGAGAAAAGGGATGGGGCACAATTCACAGTCACGCAAGGAAATCTATCACTTTTCCACCTTTAGCAGTTCTTACTGGTCTTCTCTAATAGCACTGAGGTTTATTTTAAAGAATGCATCAGGCTTAAGGTTGTTTTCACTTTTGCTGAAATTAAGCTAACTCTATTTCTCAGTTTTATCATCAGCAGCCTGAGTCTATTTCTACCTAGCGAGGAAAGGAAAAGGCCAGATATTTGACATGCACAATATTAACTATCTAAATCCTACTTTATTTCAGGTTTTACTTGACTAGATCGTTTCTATTTATTTTAGACACACTCTGAGATCATGCCTACAGATATTCCTGGAGGAAAGCACAGCTGATACAAAGGGGTTTGCCTTTTTTCTCTTAACCTCCCCCCCACCTCCCACCAGCAGCAGTCTTTCTGAGACGGCTCTGCCTTCTTTCACATTTCCATTTTCGCTCTTCCCCTCAACACAGTCTCTCTGCACTCAGCAGCCTGCAAGCAGTGCTGTAAAGTCTTCCAGTAAATGTCTCATTTAAAGAGTGAGGAAGCCTGAATTAAATAGGGCAGGGACTCTTGCTGGCCGGAGTTAATGGAGATGTCTTTTAGCGAGATGTCAGCTCTAGACAGTTCAGCTCTGCCAGTGTCGTGACAAACCTTCCCCCCACAGTTTAACAGTTTAAGAGCAATGATCCTCTCTGAAGGTATGCAGTGGCCTTTGGATTGGGCTGTTGCTCATTTTTAGGTGCTTTCTCTTAATTCAGGGCCACAGCTTATGACCTCACATAAGTGAATAAGAACAGCAAGAAAACCGAGTCCTGGAACCAAACCTTTGGCTCAAAGGTACACTAGAAACCTCACTGTTTTGGTCCAGTCTTGTTAATAAATCCTGTTATATCCTGCAACCAGTGGAAAATATGGACCTATCTACATGTTACCTATAGAAGACAATCTGAGAAATCTGGAATGTGAAATAATTCTAATTGGTGTAACTGAAGCCAGAATTTGGTACAACACTGCCCAGTAGCTGGAAATTTCATGATCATAATGGTGATGCTGTACAGCTCTCAGGGAAAAAGCTTCTAGTAGTGGAAGATGATGTACTTGTAGTGATGCATTGCGATTATAAGGTTGGAGCTCTTAAAAATTAGCACTGCTCTTGAAGCTTCCAAAATTGTGCCAATTTGTACTATGGAGCAATCATTAGAGTAATGAACAATTTTTCTTGGGTGGTATCTGCCATCACTTGACAGTTTCATAAATGGGAACATTTCAGAAGTGACAAGACTTCCATCCTTGCTGAAAAAAAAAAAACCCTGAACGTTAATTAACCCAAGCTTTCTTTTTCTGAAGCACATGCCCTCAGAGCACCAGCACACACACACACACACAAAGTTTCACTATTAATGCTTTTTTTTGTTTGTTTTTGGTGCAGCAAGGCATCTTGTGTTTTCACATATACTTCCAACGCTAGGAGTTTCCTCATTTTGACAAAAATGTGTTCCCTGTCTTTTCGGAGCTGGCTTAAAACATTCGTGGCTGCGGAGGGGGGACGGGGCGGTCACACAGTGCTCCCCGCTGCACGCCGGGGAGCAGATGTCAGAAGTGCTGAGGCTAATGGGGAAGCGACAGTGCCCTTTGCTTCCCTGCCCCTGCCCTCCACTTCTCCCTTCCTCCCGGAGGCTGACCTCCTGCACCGGGAAACCTGCCCTCGGCTCGCAGATTGTTCTGCTGCTCTCCTGCCCGAGAAACAAACAAACAAATAAACAGAGACTCCCATCTGCGCGGAGAAGATACCGTTAAAACACAACCACCCGGCTCGGGGAAACTAGTGAGAGCACAGGCAAGGGCAAGAACATGTTTGCAGTGTGCCCGGGATGGATTGCCCAACGCTGAGGGAAGCAAAACACAAAAGTTACGCTTCCGCCAGACAACATGAGTGACTTGTCAAAAAAAAAAGAGGTTTGAAGACTACACACTTGCCTCCTCTCACCTGCCTCTCTCTTTTTCCCCAACTGCTTTCCCCTTGTCCAGTGAATAGGTTGCAGTTAAATCTTCCTAAATGGGAATGCAATGTTACATTTATACATTTCTCAAAAAAGCAAAGAAATGCCAAATGAAAATTTAGGATGGCTTTGCAGAGGACATGCACAAAGAAATGCTTCCCAAGCCCGGGCTGTACACAGGGGTGGCCACAGTTCACATCCCACCACCAGGAGATGATTCAGGACTTTTCACCGGGAGGCGATGGCTCACCCTGCACTGAGAACTGGGCGAGGGAACACCCAGCATCTTCCTCACCAGTTTTCATCATAGAAGCAGCACTAACCCGCATTATCATCCATCACTCTATTCCTGAAAAGAGTGGGTTAATAGTTCACAAAAAATCAATAAAAGTTTGCTGTGATGGGAGAGCTGTCCTGGAATAACAGAGTGTTTCTTCTTGCCAGCAATACTCTCACATTTACTAAGAGAGGAGAAGCTGTGATATCTAATTCTGACTTGGTGTCTAGCGTCCTCCACCTCCGCTGCTAGTTACCAGGCAGCTGCTTTTCTGTCGAGGCTGCAGCTGATGGTGACGTTAAACCCCACAGCCAGGACTCTCCTCGTGTCCCGGGCACAGGCGGTGGAGAGCAGGGCAGGGTTTGTGCTCCCTGGCTGAATTTCCTCCGCGTTACCACCCAGCAACAGCCCAGGCAGCTGATTGCTGCAGAGAGTCCTGGATGTTGAAATGCACCCGGTCTCTCAGGGCTTCCCTCCTTGCGTAACCTCTCTCTTCACTCCTCATCTTTTCCTGCCTGTTGGTGGTTTTTAAAAAAAAAAATTATCCAATGATCTCAGTAGGATATACGGTGACCAATACTCTTTAGACCTGCTAAAAAGGGCTGTGGACATGGTTTATAGCCTCACTTCCCATTCCAGACTACTTCAGGAGCCCAGTTTTTTAGACCGTCGGAGGAGCATCCCGCGGGTGAGCAGGGTTCGAAGCTCCTTGAGACGGTCAGTCAGTCCTTCAGGAGTTGCACGAGCTTTCACAGTTAGGAAAAAGAAGGTTATTACAGCAAGAATGGAAGATTAAGACCCGACACTTCTGCTTTAAGCTTGGCCCAGCAACTTTGAACCCGGTGACAAAGCCTCCGAATGCTCCCACACGGGATCATCCCCTCGCCTTCTGCCCAGCCCGGGGCTCCAGCAGCGCTTGCTCCGGTGCACGCACCAGGGCTTCACTCGGGGACAACAATAATGGAAATAACACAAACCTGGTATTAACAACCCATATGCAAATATACACGTTTGTCTATATTGTTCTGTTGGGCTGCCTTTACCATAGATCTAATCTCTTCACCTTTGGCATTAAAAATGTGTTTTAATTAGCCCACTAGCAAAACATCAGACTGAGACAGCCTGATCATTTTTAACTTTATTTTCCTGAATGAAAACAATGCTGGCCAAATTTACTGTACACTGTCACCTTAATTACCTGTCTTAGACAATCCCTTTCCTACTCACTTGCAGTTTATCACAGTGCAACACAAAAACTCTTCCTCTAAAAAAAACTTTAAATGCTTCTGAGATTCAAACCGTAGATTGCTTGTGCAGCTATAATCTTAAAAAACATCTGCTACATTTGTGTGGTAAAGGAAGTCTCTTTAGAATACAGCCTTTGATTTCTATAAAAGACAAATCAGGCCACATGTTTTTGTTTTGAATGCTTCTCATCACAAGAGGAAATTTTCTGCAGCTTGGAATTTTGAAGGCATGAAAAATGTATTTATTTTTTTAAACAAAGAGCGTACATAAGAACATCAACAAAACTCCTCGGAAGTGTTAAAAACGTTCCTCTATCATCTTTAAAGAAACACTAACGACTGCCTGACCCACATTTTGATCTACCTTTCTGTCTTAAATTTATCTGGGTCATATCATGTCCTTGATCCAGGCGTATAACTCCCACTGACATCTCAGACCTTAGGAGGTTCACCCATCATTAGTTCTAAAGCTGCTAATAGTCCAGACTAGCAGAAGATTAGGAGGCTTCACTGGGCTCTTTTTATTTGTCTCTCAGAGAAAGCGTGTTGGTAGTAGTGGTTTGACAAACTGGGTTTGACACCAGTGAGAATTGAAGCTATGAATCGATGGTACCTTGTGGCCTAGTGAGTCCAGAACAGATATTTTTTTTGCCTGATTCTGAAGGAGCTATTCTTTAAGAAACTATTAAAAAAGACAAACTTCTGGTTCTTCATGGGGAACCTTTCATTCTATACTTTATAATTGCTTTATTGCTGCCCATTTCCACCTGCGTCTCCTCTCTCTTCTTCATGGAGATACTAGAAATGCCTAAGCAAAATTTTTCAAGACCAACCACACTGGTAGAGGACCATCTTTTGTACTTACCAACTACCCAAATGCTTCATGCTCTGGCTCTCCTCTTTACCCCCTTCCCCCAGAAACTGGGGAGAGGCTCTCACCCACAATGGCCCCTGTTGTACTTCCTCTCCCCAGCCACTGCAAACCAAGGGTCAAATCCTGCCCAACACGGGCTCTTCCCCCTCCGGGTGGAAGCACATGGTTTCATGCTTCCCTCATCCAGGGCAAGATGAGTCCTCACCCCCTTGCTGCACTCTGGGGGCAGGAGGGCAGCAGCAAGGAGGTGTTGCAGGAGCACGGCTCTGCTCCACGCAGCCAGTTAGATCCATAGCAACTCTAAAGCACGACCTGAATTGCCTTGCACTGATGGAAGGCAAGCCAAATGAACAGCCAGTATCTCCCCTTTGATGAGCTTCTGACGACCAAGATTATTTTTATTTTTGCTTGCTCAAAATATATTTTTGCCGTGATTAGAAATGCAGGAGCTGGTGTTCTGCAAAATGAAGACACTGGTACAGAAAAAAAAATTATGATTAATTCTTTTAAATTCAGATCACCCACCTCATAGCAAATCCCTTACATTTTTGGAAGTCTGTCAAGCAGGTATGACTAAGAAGTGTCCTGCTGATAGCAGCTGTGACCTGGAGCACATCCTTTTAAGTGATAACTGCTGTCAAAGTGAGGAGACAAGCAAGGAGGGCAGAAAGGCTCTTCAGTTGTAGCAGGTTGCATAGCTCAGATAATTTGTATTTTCACCCGTGGAAATACTTCATTAGCTGTCAATTATTTTTATTTTGTGGAGGGATTGTTTTCAGTTTGCTCCTTTTTCCTACGATCACTCAGTCTTAAGCAGGCAGTCACTCCACTCGTGTTTTAATGCCAAAGAAATTTCAAAATTCATAGATGCAAGCCCCTGCCAACCGTAGGCCTTGTCCAGAGCTCGCTGAAGTCAGTACAAAGATTCCAGTGACCTCCACTGTTTAAGGTCCCCCTGTTTGTGACCCGCGCCTGTGACAATAGGCTTTTCTTACTGAGCCTCTAATCAGATTCAGCTTTAATATTCTGTGAAATACGGTATCCTTTGAAAAGGGTAGTGGACTCTGTTTCATCTGAAGATTTACTATGAAGGGGAATTATTGTGCTTTTGCACGTGGAATGGAAAAAGTCAGTGGAGATAAATTCTGAAAGGTGGGGAGGCTTTGTCGTGCATTCGATCACGCATGGCTCTGACAGAGGCATCAGACCTCAGGCAGGGTGTACGATGGATCAGAGCTCTCCCTGAGCTCCCCACACACTATTTTCCCTCTAGAAATCCTTATCCAGTCAACACACCAATCTTCTCCACTCCATGTTCCCCGTGCATCTGTAAGAGGGAGCACAGTGCAAACGCACGTTGGAGTCTGCTGGTAAATAATGGCAGATGTTTTTCATTACTGCAAAGGAGCCTCTTGTGCAATTAGAGAGAGAGCTTTAAAAAATTTTTTTTGCACAGAATAACTGTGTATTTACATAGTTGTGAAATTGCTTTTCTGATAGAGAATCAGATTTGCAAAACACTCTGTGCATACTTTTTTTTCTCTGTAATCATGCCTTCCTCTTGCTCTCAGCTGCAGTATTCCCTGTAAACAACTGTCTCCTCTCCTTAGCACCCTCATCCGGACCATGTAGAGAACAGAGGCCCTGGGTTAGTTCTCATTCAGGCATTTGTACGAAGTCTGAGGGATGCATGAAAGGATTCCCACAGGATTCGGTGCATTTTGGGCTGGGTTCCGAGCTCTGGGTGCAGTGCACACACACCGAGCAGTCAACCTGCCCGACCCTTCGTCATTGACTAATGACTGCGCAAGTCAACGGAGAGTCACTAGACCTTGCAAGTGCACCAGAGATCATTTTTGACCAAAGTTTTCACTGTTTCACGCAACCTCTGTAGAAATTTACTGAAAAGTTGGGGGTTTACTTGAAGCTATGGGAGGTGGGATCTACTCTGAGTTCAAAACTAGAATTTGTGACCAGAGGGGAAGCTGAGCCCTGAACTCACCCTTGAGCTGCATTTGAGAGTCACACAACTGCCTTTCCTGATGTTTCTGACTTGGTTTCGGTCCATTCAGAAGTTCAAGTAATTCAGGGAAGTTCCAGCATGCATTTCACTTTTATTGAGACAGAAATACCAGCTATATTAAAACAGTGATTAGTCAGGATTCTGCTTTGCTCTCAATCTGCAACCCCTTTAAAATGTCTGTCTGAATTTGGGGAAAATGCAGACACAGATTCACATAGAGCTATTGTCATTAGACTTTCAGCTCTTCTTTTCAGTTATGACACTGAGTTACAATGTATTTAACCTTTTTAAAATATAAATAATCTTGTTTCTCATCCATAAAGGAGGTGTGGGTGAGTGTACATTGACTCTCTGGGTATCACCGCAGGATTAGCAAGAGGGAGAAAGGTTTCTGCAGCCCCTCACACTGGATGAAGCTCTGACCTTTGTCTCCTGCATTCAGAGATGGAGAGGACAAGAGCAGCTCTTTTCCAAAGAGCTCAACTCCCGGTAGTTCCCATTATAACACCATGACTCAGCACCTAACATGTGATCTCTGCCCCCTACACAAGCAGGGTGAAGAAAAGAAGAAATATCCAATGACCCTTGGAGCAACGTGTCTTGCTGATGGTTGATTTGCCAACAGCACTCCGTGGCTTTGTATATTAATTAAGTAGTAAATTAATTCATTAATGTTGCCGACTCACAGAGAGCAGACCATACCTTCATTCATTTCATAATGTCTAATTCCATTATCAACGAGCTAAATTCAGCCCTCAGCTTACCAACGTGATGCCACTGCTGACTTCAACAGATGCCATGTGAAAACTGTCTGGGGGCAGTTTGGGGCCTGATGCGTTTCGTTGTGCTGCAGACAGCCATGGGGCTTTTTCATTCCTCTAAGTAAATTTTCCTCCAGAAGCTTGGCAAAGTAAAACCTCAGACACTTGTGGGCTCTTTGCCCAACTTGAGAACAAGGGGCACAAAAAAAAGGTTCATTTTTCTCACCCGCTACAAATTTGATTGACATGGAGGGCTGGTCCTATTAAGCTGAGATCTGGCCTGGGTTCAATGTATTTGGAAGCCTAGTTACAAAAGCATTAAAACAACTTTAACAGAGATTTTGTCAAGCTATCAAAGGCAAATCAAGAGTGATTTCCCTGATGCCTCTGCTGAATTGGGTAAATTTCATTTATTGACTTCAAGCACTGCGTGCTGGTAATTTTTCTCTCTGCCTTTTCCTCCAGAGGAATTTGACATGATCAGATCTACTCTGATGCCTCATAATCGCATTTTCTTTCCCCTTCCTCTCTCCTCTTTCGCAGGGTGCTTTGAGTGTTGCTACCAGGTATGCGATATGTGTACGTGTGTACTCAGAACTGTGCTTAACCGAAGTTAACTTAGTAGAATCTGCTTTAGTCTAGCCTGACCTCCACTTTCTTTGGCTTGTATCATGTGGAGGCCCTCAGAGAGGCGCCTGCAGGACTGCCAAGGTGAAACAAGTTAATAAGTGTGGCTTTTATGGGACCCGGAGTGGACTAAACCCCTTCAGCTTGATGTACTTGCAGTTTGATGCACAGCAAATTCATGGGATGGAGGAGGAAAAGCATGTGAGCTTCAGCACAGCATGGAAGGGTTTATAAGTGTGTTGGCATAAATGTAACTTTCAGGCAAGACAAATCAACTGGAGGATATTCTCCTTGGGGTGAAAATGGACAACATGTAGCTGGGGACACTGGATTTCAATGCACATGCAGTAAATATGGGTAGGACTGTCCAAAGGATTCCCTGTAGCACCAGAAAGACTCTCAGGGCCTCGTCTGGGCCCAGAGGTTTCATTTTTATGTCCTACTAATCTCTAATTTCCGTGGCACACACTTCACACTGGCCATCAGTGACACTTCTCCCTTGTCCCTGGGGAAAGGCAGAGAGATCCTTGCCCGGATCACCTTTTGGGGAAGTAACTCTTGGAAGCACAGAAGTACACCCATGTCCTTGACCAGTTTACTTGGTTTGCTCGATGTGAGTGACACAGCTTGGCATATCCCTTGGAATTTGCAGCCACATTTGCAAGGATTTTGAATGAGACCCAGTGAGCCTCGGTGGTTTCACCTCTGCAGTGGCACTGGTCCCAGTGTGGACTTCAGCACGTGACCCAGCCTCAGAAGGAGCAGAGTGGCATGCAAATACATTTTTAAAGACAGCAGCAGTCACTTACAGTGATTGTAAAAGCAGAAACGGACTGAGTTCCTCTCACGTAGAGCCTTCTGAGCTCCTTGTGCACGTGCAGAGCTGCCCTGGGGCTTGTTAGCAGGAAAGACCATACCACAGCAGAAGGAAAGGGCCACCAGGTTCAAAGTGCCCAGGGGCGGCCCAGGGTGCAAAGGGGTGTTGCCCTCACTATAATCCTTTGTCACTGGTCCTGAAAATCAGTCAACCGAAATGTGGTGCTGCCTTGGACCTCCTGAAAGAGCATCCTCCCGAAGGCAGCTCCCTCTCCCTCACCCCATGGGGCTGCGTGGAGCAGGGCTGGGCTCCTCCTCCTCTGCTGCTGCTGGCCAGGACCTGCTGTGACTCCACTTAGAGCAAGCCTGGTGCACATGTCCTTTGTTCTCTCCCCTTCCTGGAGGAGAAAACCAAAGCTAAGCAAGATTTACATGATGTGCTCAAAGTCAGACTGTGATTCAGTGATCAGCTGAGAGAGCAGACGTGCTGTGCTAGCCACTATTCCTGTTTCTTCCAAGTTAATGTGGATGGATTTATTCAACACATATTTATTTCGGGGTTTCTTTTTCATGACATTTCCTCAATTTCTTGACTTACAGTTTTCATTATTGTGAAATTTGATTACAGAACCAAGCAAAATTGCAGAGCAAGGCATGTTTCCACCATGCAATTTTACTCCAAAGTAGCCCCATTTCGGCCTGAGGATTGCATGGAGAGAGGATCGATTCTGAGTGTGCCAAGTGACATAATCATGAAAAATATTCTGATCTTATTTGGATCCCACTGAGGATATTTCATACACTTGAAATGTCTGCTGATACTTTTTTCTCCTCTTTTCCTGATGCCTCACATAGGGAAATAGCACAGGAATTAGGGAACACTGCTTCTGGATCCTTGAAAATAAGAGTTGCTTTGTCCTTTGCTCTCTGTTTCTTTCCCAGTACATGCTAGTACAGATATTCCCTGATCAGATATGGGTATGTAAGATACAGAGATTCTCACAATGTCAAAATGTAGTAGGTTGGCCTGGAGCAACTCTTCAATTTTTCACATTTATGTGACACTATGAAAGTAAGTAAGAGCCATGATTTTATCTTGTGCCCTAGCAGCTAGAATTTACATAAACTTATAGATGTCTTGAAATCACAAATGCAAAGTGAAGTATTGCGTGTCATTAAAATAAATCACTGCCACAGAAGCCTAAAACTTAAATAAAAGCTTGCTTTCTAGAATCAGTCTGTCTGGTCATACAATGCAACTAACAAACAGTTTTACATTCCGTATCCTGAAGATCACATAAGTTTCATCAATCTCTATTTTTGTTCTACAATATCACATTTAATATCATAGAGTTACCTCCCTTAACTATGTTTAATTTGGCTTTATGTTTGTTTATTTTCTTTGTCATGTCATTTTTCCCTCTTGTTGTTAGTTTTGCTTGGCACTTGTATAATAACACTTTGGAAACATTAACTAATTAACCTTCCTAATACTCCTGGGAGGTACTGCAGGCTACGTAAGCCTTACTCTGCCTCCCACTTAATGATGAAATAAGTAGGAGTTGTCTGATTTGCATAAGGATGAAAAGAAAATTGTCTGAGCCAAGACTCAAACCTGGGGATCCTCGTTTGGGTTTGCTCCTTTCCCTTTTATACTGGAACTATTTCACAACTCTTTGTTAGTTCAGATTAAGCAGGAATTGACAAACTAAGGGGGTGTACCCCATTCCCTAAGCTCCTTCTCAACTTCTACAGGCATTTGGGGCATCCCCTAGCCAAACACAGGGTGCTGCCATCCCCACCCAACAGCATCGCTGCCGCAGAAGGAACAAAAGCTAACGCCTGTACGAGTGATCCTTTTGGCATCAGTGGTGTGGTGGTGCCTAGAAATGCAAAGGAGAGCAAGACCTTCCTGGTGGACACTATGCAAACCTCTATGAAAAATGGTCCTTATCTGCAACAGCTCACAAACTCCTCTGTATATGCACCTTCTGGTTGAGTGTTGAACGCACTGCTGTTAGAGAGCTAGCCTTCAAATAGGGCTTGTCCGGAGAGGTAGAATCCAAAAAGCAGTCTCTCCAGGGGTTGTCTGGAAGAGTAACTACCTCTGTGACTTTATACCTGGGATCTGCAATAGCTAGGGTAGTGTTATCAGAGGGAGGGGTAAGAACAGGGTTAGGTAAGTCAACTCAATCATAGCCTACCCCAGGAAGGCAGCTCCCAGGAAGCACACGGGTGGCTATATGCCTCAGGAAGGAGGAGGGCTGGTTTGTGCAATAGGGCTGGGAGAAGCAGCGGGAAGAAAGAACCCAGGGAAGGTCCTCAGATGCCTCAGGGACCCTCTGCCCTGCCCTGGGGGCTCTGTGGCTCGGAGCTGTGGGGTGGCTGCAGGAACAGCGGGATCCAGGCACTGCATGGAGGGTTTTGGCCGATAAGTCCTGTGTAGAAAACCAGCCTGTGTGCAGGGACTGCTCAGCCCTATGAGAGGGAGAAGGAAATGCACAGCCAGCTCTGCTGAGGGAGCCAGCTGCACCCCAAGCTGTGAGCCTGGGCTTCTCTTCCAACCACGCTACTTCCACTGAGGGTTTTGCTCCTTGGGATGAATGTGTCTTCCCTCTTGCCTGGAACATCTGTCCTATGAGTAGGGGCTGAGGGACTCTGCTCTTTTTAGCCTTGAGAAGAGAAGACTTAGGAGAGATCTAATCAATGCTTACGAATATTTAAAGGGAGGGTGTCAGGAGGATGGGGCTGGTCTTTTCTCAGTGGCGCCCAGTGACAGGACAAGAGGAAATGGGCACAAACTTGAGTATAAGAAGTTCCACCTAAACATGAGGAGGAACTTCTTTACTGTGAGAGTGGTGGAGCCCTGGAACAGGCTGCCCAGAGAGGTGGTGGAGTTTCCTTCTTTGAAAACATTCAAAACGCACCTGGACAAGTTCCTCTGTGACCTGCTCTGGGTGGGCCTGCTCTGGCAGGGGGTTGGACTAGATGATCTCCAGAGGTCCCTTCCAACCCCATATGTTTCTATGATTCTGTGATTCTTCCACTGAACTTGTGTGCAAGCATGCAGACCACTCCTGAGCTACAAAGTCCTTGGATTTGATGATCCCCCTCCGTTCACCTTGTGGGATTCCAAACCGGTCTGTGAGAACTGTGAGCACATCAGAGCACTGGGGACAGGTTCCCGGGGAGGGTCTCTTACAGCGTAGCTGGATCCAGAAAGGCTGAGAGGAGCAAGAGCATGGATACAGCCCTTTTCTGCTGGCATCATAACCGGGGTGGACTGGATATCCATGCCTACCCAGCAGTGAATCACGGCAATAACCCTGTGCGTGCTCCAGCATCGCCGCCTCCTGTGCCGGCACGCTCCTCCTAAACGCTCCTGACTGTGTGGGTTGCGTGGAGAGCGGGGCAGCACGTCTCCCGCTCACTGCTGTAATAACCCTGTCAGGCCTCAGCTCCTCAAACCGGAGTCCCTGCTGCCTGTCAAGACTGTTGCCAGACCCTTCTCCGTGTCCGCCTTTTCCAACAGCAGGAAGGTGAACTGGGGGATCACAAGGGACAAAAGGGGGTCTTGACAGAGCTCACACGTGTGCATGAGTGGAATACACAGCCGTAGAATGGAAAAACACAGTTTGAAATGTTTGTGAAACAGGCCAGTGACGGGCTGAAATGTCAGCACTTCTCTCCTTTTCATGTGGTAGTAGAATAAGATTAAATTCCCCTTAAATGCCGTAGTGGCTTCTGCCTTATTAGAATCATCTCTCATAACATTTTTAGAGTATTGTGTGGAATCCACTTAAAGGAATCCCCATGAAATGAAGAGCTGTTACAATAATCTAGCTGTGGGGCAGTGGGGCTCTGCCGTGCACAGCAAGGATTTTGCTGGGAGTTTGCCGAGGGACAGCAGGCACCAGCTTCCCAACCATTCATATTTAAGTACCTCAAAAGGTACCGAGACACTTGCAACAATATTGTATCATACTGCTATTTGAGCAAGGAGAGAAAGAGCTTTGAATAATTAAAATCAATTAAAAGGCTAAAGGATAGGGATTCTTCTTGTCTTCTGAGAACACTTTACAGAAGTGGGTAAATGTTTTCTTGCCTTTCCCAATAATTATCTCTCTCAAACACACCTACACAGTCTTGTGCAGCCGCAGACTCTTCTGGTTTAGATTTTAGAAGATCTCAAGGTCAGTTATACGAGTGCTTAGCACCCGCGGCCGCAGCCCAGATGGTGGGTTCCTGGGGACGGTGGTTCCAGCTGCCGCAGCCTGGGCACTGCTGGCGACCAAAATCTGCTCTCGCAAGTCCCTGCATCCGAGCCCTTCTGGAAATACATAGCTGCTAGCTGAGTTTGGTTGAAAGTGCCAAAAGAATAAATATCCCAATGCCTTTGTTGAACAAAAAATGACAGCACTTTCTGTGTAGGCATGTATTTACATTCGCAAGCTGGGAGCAGTGTGGTACAAGAGTGCTTTTCATCTCACCAAGCTGTAGTTTGGGAGATTACGGTCTATCATCTTGCCAAAAAAAAAAAAAAAATTATTTTTTTCATCTGCTCCATCAGCTGATGTCTTCTCTGACTCAGGGCATCTCCACCTGGACGCCCACTGATCTCTGCTGTTCCTGGTAATGATGCAGCCCTGTGAGGCAACAACGTGGGGATTGCATTATCTTCTGATGAGGTGGCACTCTGAGCAATGATGCAAGCGGCGTAAGCCCTGAGAAGCTTTCTGCCTCTTCCTCACCCTTTACACGCTCCTCTCCCTGCCGTGTCCCCCTGCCTCTCCTGACAGCCCCAACTGTTTGATTTTTCTCTGCTGCCTCATTCAAAAAAAAACCCCATCACTTCCCATAGCATGAAATCCCTGTAACAGAAAGGAACGTATTGCTGGTTGACACATGCCCTGTGATAAAGCAACAGCTTGTGAACAAATACATAAAGAAGCCTTTGGGTTTGGGTTGGCTTCAGAACGGATCGGTTTATTTCTGATGTGATTTGGGGAGTACCAACATCCTTACGTTAGCAAACAGCACGCGATGGGGTTTGTACCACAGCAAAGAACGTGTGTGACTTTTGGAAAGGCCAACTCCAACCTTAGCACTGCCCCTGTCCGATCACACTTATTCCCCAGAAAATTGCTGTAAGGGATTAATAGTTAACTTTGCCTTTAATAGCTGTTGTTCCCCATCAGTGCCCTCCTGCCTCCTTTCCCACTTCACAGACTAAATGGTTTACTTGAAATAGTGGAAATATTTTTGAAAAAAAACACAGTGAGGAAAATGATTTCTTTGCTTTTGGGTGAAAATATTTAATACTTTAACTTCTCTGTGGTTTTCATAGGGAAATCCTCTGGGTTTTTTTTCCCCTGGCTGAAATGATATAAATTTGAAAATATATATAAATAGAGAGAGAAAAGCCCTGGAGCCCAGATGACATGGTCTGTGGAAGGGAAAGCTCCTGCACTGCCCAGCTGGTCGCTGTGGGAAGAGGAAGGACATCGGTAAGTCAAGGATTCAGGTTCAGGCTGACTGGGAGAACTGGGAACAACTTCATGCACTTCTGCCCATGAGCCTGGCAAAATCCAGATTTCTGTGCAGGGCACCAGGAGCCATCACAACAGGGGTCAAGAGAATCAGTGTAAATCTGTTTAAAAGAGTTGGCAAGAACATTTTATGGACTTACTATTTAAGAAGAGCTTTTAGCACGTGATCTAGAATTTTCCTGTGTGTTCTCGTTTTTTCCAGAAAAGCATGTACGCTCTTTCCTCCGCAACTTTTTTAGCTCAGCTCCCTTAAGAAAGCACAGACAATGCCATCTCCCTCCTCGCTGGGTTCCTGGATAGCACCAGCGCTGAGTAGTTTTCTGTGGTTCAGATGTGTTTCAAACATGGGACAATTGCCAGGATTTCATTAAGTGAACAACATGCGAATGTAACCACATATAGCACTGCCTACATCCATATAGCACAGGGCGCCTTCGCATGAAAGCAGATGTTATGGAAACAGCCCAAGTCAAATAAGCAAGGGAAGATTACCTCCGTAATGAGCTAAAAATTAGTTCTGCACCCTCTTAAAGGGATCACAAAAAAACCCTAACAAAACATGTTTTCATAAAATAAACAGAGTGTTAGTGGCACAGACACGCGGGCAGGTATCAGCAGGTGTAAAGCATTTGCTCTCCCGGTATCCCATATCCAAATGTTTTAAAGATAACTTCAGATGCAAGCCTAAATATATCCAAGTGAATCTAAATGGATATAAGTTACTTCTTCCAGCATACAAATCATACCAAATAAAAATTCCCTGAATTTCTTTGCTTCTTAGACCCTGATTTATTATCTGGCTACTAGGAAATGCTGTCATCGCTGAAATGTTTAGACAGATTAACACAGACTAATTATAGTCTATAAAATGATTAAGGTTGAAATATCATTATTTTACATATTCGTTATTTAAAAAAAAATATCTTTGACATATACATAGCACATGGCGTATGTTGTCATTTGCCAATGCAGGGTATTCCCTTCAGTTTTAATATGGAAATCTCCCACACACAGACACTTTTCCCCCTACGTCTGCCTGAAAACACTTTTCTCCCCTCCCTGCACATCACTACTGGATAGTCATTGTGCTCCAACCAGTTATGGGGAAGGAAAGGGACTTGCCATGGTGGGAATCAGCATTTTAATTGATAATTCCTTGGTTGGCATGAATCCAGGACCAGCGTTGCTCTCCTCATCACTGCTGATTCGAGCACAGACCTTCTGGGTTTTTTCAGTGGGGAAAATGAAGGGGTTTATTGGGCAGCCAAGGCAGCCAAAATGAGAGTCAGTGTTACTGGGCAAGAAGCCTGGGGGGTTTCCCTTCTTTTTCCCATGTTTCTACCCCTTCCCAGCTTACCCAAAAAGCACAAAAGGAGAAATTTTAAAGGGAAATCCCTTCTCAGTCATTCTCTGTCCACACGGACACTTTCTTCCTCTCACCACCCCTCGCTCCCCAGTGCTCCATCCAAGAAATACAGGGAGGGGAAAGCAGGAAAGGGGGGGGACACAACTAGTTTCAAAGAAAAACTTTTTTCCTCATCAGCAATGCTGAAACGCTTTGAAAAAGCCTCTCTTTCTGCACAATATGAACAGTTAGACACACTTCTTTAGCTTCCCCTCTTTCTCCCAGGAGGAGAGAAGTTAAGAACCTGAGAGAAGAGATTTTTTATAGCTCTTCATTACTTCAAAATGAACACTTTATTTCAAATTTCAGCACATTTTTTCTCTTTTTTTCTTTTTTCTTTTTTTTTTCAATGAGACATCAAATGAAAGGACTACTTTATCCATTTTTTGTCTAAATATTTTTGGGGGTGGGGAGGATCATTAAAACTTACTGACTAGATACACGAGTCTTTGCATTTTGCAATTTGGCTTACATTGAGTAATAGTTATTTGTCTGAGTTAAATTAATGTTGATGGATTTCTTTCATATTTCTTCCTCACTCTGAATAAGATTTACTGAATGTAGCTTTTAAATGTCATTACATATGTGGCGTTAATTCACATCTGCATTTTTGTGCTGGGAGGGGTAACCTCTTTTCTGCTTCCACTCTCCGTGGCAGCTCACATGTTTCAGGGGCTAGTTCTGCCATTCACTTCTTTCAAAGAGCCCTGATTGGCTTCAGTGGGAGTTAAAAGCACTTCAGGGCTTTAAGAAAGAGGTCTGATCAGTTCTTAAAGTGTTCAAAGCTGAATGGATTTAACTATTATCTGCAAGTTTTCAGAAGTTTCTTTCAGAGATTATATGATCCTCGGTGCACTTAGTGTGACTTTTTTTTTAAAAAGGATTTGCTATATTGTGGCAATAACCGCAGAGCAAACGCTACCTGTGTGGAGCTGAAATCAGTTGTTCATCCATCAGAAAGTCACAGCCCATCGATGTGACATGGGAAGCTCAGCCAGGAGACCTCGGGACAGCCAGGTGCGCCGACTGGGAGCTGGAGCCCCAACGATGCTGATTAAAAACCCTCGGCAAATTTATGTCGTCTGCTCAAACCCTGAATTACCCCAGGGACCATCAAGACCAGCCGTGCTGTCACCCTTCTGCACCTGCCTTTGCCACCTCGTTTGTGCTGTGCCAGCTTGGTGTCACGAGGGCTCCGTGGAGAAGCAGATGTCTACTGACATGGACCCGGCCGGAGGATTAATATCTGTCCCCTGGGAATTAGCAAAATGCTTGGAAGCTATGAAGAGTGCTTGACAAAACACCTTAGATTTGGGTTTTTGAAGTATGACGAGCACATGTTCTTCCATGTTCCCACATCGCCCGTGTGATCCATCACAACGCTTAGAAAAAAAGCACTTCTCAGAGCTTAAGTACCTGCATAAGGCTTGGCATATGGTTAAGTGCTCGGCTGAAATGGGGCAACCACAGAAGTAAAAGCCCATTGAGTCCAAAACTTAGCTAATGGAAATTGGAATAGCGCCACTGATTACAAGGGACTATCCTAATTAGCACCAACAGAGAGCCAGAGCTTTATGAAGCATAAAACACAGCTATGCAGTACATCCCACCACAACTCAGCAGCCTTAACTCTGACCTTTAAAATCATATTAGTTTGGTAATTCCAGTTACAATAGTAAAGTGCTCTAAAAGAGATACAGTGAATACTGAATCTTACATGTGTGTTTATATAAAATATATCTATTTATCAAACTGACAGCTGACTTCTTTAGTTAATTCTTTATAATTGTGTTTTCTTGATAATATTATCGAATGTCTGATTTGAGGAAAAAAAAATGCTTAACCATGTTGATTTGTGGCAGAATTATACGTGTGTATGGCTTTGCACGTGAAGCTGATCAATATGTGTCATTAGTGTCTACATACATAATTTTTATGGCTCTTTTTAATAGGGTTTGCTTTATGTTTTATTTTGAGATTGCTAATGAAAGACAGCTATTTATTTAGAGGTCAGCGGTAAGCTTCTTGTGATGAAATATGTATTTTGCTTTCTTTGTACTTGATAAGAATAATGCATGTACGTTTATTATGTCGGCAGGGTAAGATTTATGATATCCACCACCATTAATGTCTTGGCTTTCCAGTGCTTAGATTTTGTAAATGAGCTGATAAGTAGATACACTGTTGTTACTTAGCAACCTTAATTGAAATTTTTAAACAAAATACTTTCATTTTGGAATTTCCCAAGTAATTTTTTTTTGGCACTTCTCTATGTGTTTACTTTCTATATTCTTCCATTCATTACAAGGAGATACCTGGCCTGGTTTTTTCCCACCTTTTCTTAATTAAAAGAAAACAGGAGAGCTGACAAGGAAACTGCATTTCAGCCAGTGATCAGCAGCTGCTCCTGATTTTTTTTCCCTCGCATGTGTCAGCAAAGTTTTTACAAGAAAATTGTGCTGTCCTCTCGCCACGACCTTTTTGCCGTTTTCAACAGCACATAAACCAGCTGTGAAGTTTATTCAAGGCCCACAGCAGTCAGGCTACCGCCCAGGACCAGGGGCAGCCCAGTGCAAGCAGGGCAAGCTGGGGATGGACCAGTGGCCCTCGGCCACCAGACATCTGCTGTGGCTTCGCATCTCCAACGCCACCAGCATTTCTGACCTTGGTAGGTCATCGCTCTCCACCAAAGGCATCAGCCACACACTCCCCCACCTCACTCTGTTTGCAGAAGCACTTGGTGCAGGGTTAACTTAATTGCCATTCACGCTTCTCAAATTATTTTCTATTTATTTATTTTTTTTAGCCATGGGTTGTGTGACAGCTGTCAGGCTGTCCCCTTGAAAACCCACCTGTAATATAAGGCCAAATGTCACACTTCAGGCTCTCTGGTTTGCCATTAGAAAAGGGAAAAAAAAAAAACACAATAAAAAAAAACCAAAATATCCCCCTGCTCCTGTCTTAGCACTGAAATTGCTTTTTCTTTATAAATTCCATAATTGTCTGAGTCTTCAGGTGCCGTATGAGAGATCACACCCTGTAATCATGGTTATGATCCTTCAACAATTATTCGTCCTCTTCCTCCTCAAGCTCTCTGGGGGGGCACAACGTTCGCGGCAGCAAAAGACCTGTATCAGTTTAATCCCTCTGTCTTTTCCTTTTGTGCTTTGGTGCATTCAATACTTTTGTCAGATGTAATTATATCTGGGTAATGAGGAGATGAGCTCTGAGCCGAAGTTAAATAGTTACAAGGTGTGTGAGCTTGTCCCACACACGGAGGCAGGAATTACAGGCTGAGGAATAAAAGTTTTCCTTGTCAGTGTGATCTGAGGGCAGCTACCAAGAAGAAAACAAGCCCAGGGCTGATTAGACCAGGCCCCATACGCGGGTGGCAGAAAGCGCCTGGATCCTAACATTTGTTTAGAAGACAGGTATAGATATTAGAAAAAGAAAAAAAAAAAAGAAAAAAAAACCCAGCAGCAGTACAGCACATCTACTCATTACAAAAACATATTTTTAGCAGAGGCCCCAACTTCGTAAAAATCATCCACACCTAATTTAACGAGCCATGCCAATAAACTCAGGAGGGGCTGGGATTTACTGTCCGAACGTCACGATAGCCCACCTCACCCCAGAAGTGACTCCAAGACACCGGGGTTGCACCGGATTTACACGGGCAGCTGTGAGCAGAGTCACTCCTTTCCAGTAAGCACCAGGCTGGGTTTTATAGCTTTTTTTTTTTTGCTTTTTTTTTTTTAATCCCCTGGTTTTGTGTGAATTCTGCTGAAGGGGAAAGGGTGTGGAGGAGTCAGTGCGGGAGCTCCTAAAGGTGTAGCATCCAGCAGCTGCTCAGGAAATCTCTGAAATCCCCACGTCAGCGGGCTGGGAAGGGCAGGAGAGCGAAGGGAAGTACAAAAGCCGCTACCTATTCACTGGAGCCAAAGGTGTTTCCTTTAGCTCCTCTTTACTGAACGCGAGGGGGGAAAGAGGTGGAAGGAGCAGCCAAAAAACTGGAGCAGGCAGCCTGATGCTCGTTTTAAGAGAAGCCACTTTCACAGGGGAAAAAAGGGAGCATTAACCCTTCGGCTCGCGGGGCGCACCCTGCCCCCCCCCCCGGAGTGTTTGGGCAGGAGAGCAGCATCTCTGTGGGGGCTGGCAGCCCTGCCTGGGGGGGCACACACAGCTCTGTCTTCTTCCAGTCCCCCTGCCCTGAGGGTCTGCAGGGGTCCGGATGCTGCCATTGTGCAAATTTCCAGTGTTTTGCTGATTTAGGAATTAGGGCCATTGCTTACTTCAGGGTGGCTTTAGCAAGTCATGTCCTGCCCCTTTGCCATAGAGAAAAAGGGCAATTTATGAGAAAGGATGATAAAATCTTCACCATGATGTGACACCTGACCTGTCACCCACAGCACCACTGCTGGCATGGGCTGGACATCTGTCTGAGAAGCATTAGAAGGCAATAAAAGTGTATTTTTATTGTAACCTAGGTTAAAATGGGTTATGATTCAGGGACACCAAAACTTCAGTAGCATGAAAAGCATTTTCTGCCCATCCCAGCAGCAGCACCCTGCGGGGTCAGAACACGTTTCTCCAGTGCTTCTCTCCTCCTCTTCTTCCCTCCAGCCTCTGCAATCTCCTCCTAAGGTGGACATCTCAGAGATGCAAACAAAGACATTAACATCTCGGAGACGCACCCCCCCTGTGCTGCTCAGAGCCCCTCTGGCTCCTCACACCGTTGTCCATGCTGCAGCCCAGCCTTGGACATGAGAGGAAAGGTACAAGGTTTATGTAGAGGCTGAGGGTTCAAGGAGGATATTTTGAGGTGCTGGAGCAAGTCCAGAGAAGGGCAACAAAGCTGGTGAGGGGTCTGGAGAGTAAGTCTTATGGGGAAAGGCTGAGGGAGCTGGGGTTGTTCAGTCTGGAGAAGAGGAGGCTGAGGGGAGACCTTATCATGCTTTATAACTACCTGAAGGGGGGGTGTAGAGAGGCGGGGATTGGTCTCGTCTCCCAGGTCACAAGAGACAGAACAAGGGGAAATGGCCTCAAGTTGTGCCAGGGGAGGTTTGGATTGGATATTAGGAAACATTTCTTCATGGAGAGGGTTATCAGGCATTGGAATGGGCTGCCCAGGGAAGTGGTTGAGGCACCATCCCTGCGGGTGTTCAAAAGACGGCTTGACATAGTCCTTAGGAATATGGTTTAGTGATTTTTGTCAGAGTTAGGTTGGTGATTGGACTAGATGATCTTTAAGGTCCCTTCCAACCTAGACAACAACCTAGAAACTCCTCCTGTCTCTCCGATGGGGTTTAGTAAGAGCCTTTCACGAGCACGGTCTGTGGCGTGCTCCTGCCTGCTCGCTGGCCTGATGTCCGGCATTTTGCTCTTCCCAGAGCCTGGAAGGGAGGATATGAAAGAGGATGTTACACAGTCAGGGCAGTAATTTTGTCTCTTGGCATCCTGCTTTGATAAGAGGAAAAAAAAATCCCTAACACCATAACTAGCATTTTCAGGACAAACAGCCCAGCAACAGCTCTAAAGAGAGGAGAAAAAAAAAAACCCAAATGGCTCATTACAGTTAGGTAAAATAATCTAAACCCACATATCCTCAGAGCCAGTGAAAGCTCAAATGCTGGGCAGGACACATTGCTGCGGAGCAACCCGTACCTCCAGAGGAATAAAGCCCTGAATAATGCTGTGGCATCCAGGTAGCATGGGGAATAGTAATTTGAGTGTCTTGGCTTTTAGAAGCTGCTTTCCAGGCTTTGGTTTCCAGGAGAGAAGGTGGCCCTGCCCCAGATCTCAGTGCCTTGCCACTGCCTCGGGTAGCCACCCTGTGCCCCGCTCCCTACAGCTCTGAGAAACCCTCTAATGGTTTGGTGTGGTGGCTAAGGAGCCCAGGAGGGCTCAGGCATGTCCCCAGATTGGTGACAAGACTCTGGAGGGGCAGGACACTGGGGGAGCATTACACACCTGTGAGAAAGTCACTCCTTCTGCAGCTGGGTCTTTTGAAGGCAGCGAGGGGCTGGCCATGCCTGTGGGCACAGCCAGAGCATGGGGATGGCATATCCCCCCTGAAGACTCTGATGCTCCTCTGAGACTCCACACCTCCTCCTCCTCGCTCAACGGTGAAGGAGCATCCATGGATTTCCAGTTTGGTCTGATCTGGAATGAATCACCGGGTCAGGGAATTGTTGGAGTTGGAAGGGACCTTCTAGAAATCACGTAGTCCAACTCCCCTGCCAAAGCAGGGCTGCGCAGAGCACATCACTCAGGATGGCATCCAGCTGGGTCTTGAAGATCTCCAGAGAGGGGGACTCCACACCCTCCCTGGGCAGCCTCTTCCAGGGGTCTGGCACCCTCACCATAAAGAAGTTCTTCCTCAGATTTGAGTGAAACTTCCCATGTTCCAGCTTGTGCCCGTTGCCCCTCATCCTGTCACTGGGAACCACTGAAAAGGGTCTGGCTCCATTTTCCCTCAAACTGCCCTTTAAATGCTTACATTGATGAAGTCTCCCCTCAGCCTTCTCTCCTCCAGGCTAAAGAGCCCCAGCTCTCTCAGATTTTCCCTAAAAGGGAGACGCTCCAATCCCTTAATCTTTGTTGTCTTATGCTGGACTCTTTCCAGTAGTTCCCTGTCTCTCTTGAACTGGGGAGGGAATGAAGGCAATGCCCACCTCATGTCAGCTACGCCGGTCCCTGGTGAGGACAAGCAGTGCCAGAACTCGCGCTTTTCAGGGCTACTTTGTCTTTTTGCTTTCACCTGCAGGAGCCAAAAGCATTAGTGACCCACAGCGGGAAGCACAGGGCAGTCTTCCTTCTTGGGCAACGTACAGGTCTACACCAAACACCGGTGTCTGAGCTTGCATGGGGTGTCTCACCTGGTTACCAAAGAAGGCAAGCAATCCTGCATCAAAACAACCCAAACAAACAAACACCACCTCTCTCTGGGGCTTTGTAGGTGAGCTGCAAGTAAACAGCAATACCCACGATCAGTTAGACAGTCGTGTTTAATGAGATCTATTTTAGAGATTAACTACCGAGTTTAAAACTCATCATGCTCCTGCTGTTCGGTTGGTCTCAAAATATCGTGGAAATGAAAATAATGAGGCCGCGGGTTGCAGTAACTGTTAGGAAATAGTGGCAGAACAATGAAAGAAATGTTGAAAAGAAGAATTTCAGTATGAGACCTATGACATTGTAAAAATCATTGGTTAATAGTATGCTAATCAAAACATCATAGAGAGTGGCAATTTCATACAGAGAGGCGGCAGGGAAACCGTACTTAACTAAATAAGGATCAGCCAGTGTTAGTGGAAGTCAGAATCCTGAAGTGACTGAATGAGTAAATAGCAACTGATTGTACTGGTACTGCCTCAGCATATTATTTTTTGTTTTCATGGAAAAAAAAAAAAGGTTAGGTTTGTGCAAAAATTAAAAAATGGGCATTTTACATTGCTTTTCCAAGCTAGAAAAAGGACTGTGATAAAGAATGATTTAAAAAACGTTCTCTTGTTCAGGAGAAGCAAAAGAAAAAATGTTGTCCATCCAACAGTTGTTTACCAATGTCCACACATTTCACAACAGAGAACGGCAGCATGCCTGGCCCTACGCTCCCTCCTCTCTCTCTCCCCAGGGAGACTGGGTCATCAAAGTTCCATTGAAATGTTGGCTTCCAGGGATTCTGCAGACAGGTTTTATCCTAACGGATAAAACGTTGCATTGATTTCGAGATATGAGGACACATGGAAGTTCAGAGTGTTTAATTTCCCAAGCCCCAGTGCAAAAGCTGAATAAGACACTTCCAGGGGGTTCTCGTTGAAACCCTAATGGCACTACCAGCACACAGGGCATTATTTCACCGTTTCGGTGAAATCCCATCACATCACACCATCACATCCTCCAGGAAATGCTCAGATGACTGTTCCACCATTTTGCTGTTGATCTTTGGCAGATCCAGGCAGCAACAAGTGACACAAGTGAGTCTCCTGGGAACCCAGGACCTGCAAGGAGAGGACACTGCCAAAGGGCTTTCTCATCCTGTGGATTAACTGAATGGTTCTGGGGACACCTAGCAGTTTCTCATAACCAGGCTGGAAAAGTACAAGCCTGAGATTTGTTACCTCTGCCCTCCTGCCTGTCTATTGCCCATGTATTGCATGGCACTGCTGGGAAGCCCTGGCAAGCCCGTGAGATGTCTGCTGCTTCACGGCTGCTGCTCAGGCTGGAGACTCACACGGAGCAGGGTTGTGTAACGTAATAAAAGCCACCCTAGAACAGTGTATGTCCGATACACCTGGGCTGGTTTGCAAAACAGGTGTGTTTTTGGCTGGGCAGGGTGGATCTGGCTGCACCTAGCATGTCGGGTGGCATCAAAGGAGGCACAGGGCTGAAAGTGGGTGAAGGAGACAAAAAGGAGGGCTGGGAGAGAAGCCTGGGTGGAGAAGAGGGAGAGGTGGCAGATGAGAGGCTGGAGTGTGGGCCGAGGTGGCGTTACACTGCGCTCTGCAAAGCCGCCTGAGGAATTAGCTGGAGAGTGAGCATGGAGGAGAAGAAAAAAGCTGTGCCAGAGCAGAAGTGTTTATTGGATGCAGTGATGGAATGGGCCACCCCTGCCCTGGGTGTGCTCAGGCACCACCAGCCTGGCTCCCCATCTCTAGGGGCTTCCCTGCACACAGGGGTGCCCAGAGCACCTCGGTGCCCTACACCTCCCACCAGCCAGACCCTGCCCTCCCCAAAATCTCACTTTCTCACCAGCTTCGTTTTCCCTGGCAATGCTCTTTGGGGAAGGCAGCAGAGCTCACCCTTGGACAGAGTCAGCCCGAGCATGAACGGAGTACACCAGGGCTTTTCTGGGTGCAAGTGGCTGGCAACAGGCAGCAAAAGGATGATTCATTGACTGGCACTGCTTGCTTCCACCCCGAGAGGAGAAGGAGCTCCCCCACACACGGCCTATCCCATCACCCCAACAGACTGACTTGTCTGGACCAGTCGGTGGCTTCTGTACAACAATTAAACTTTGCCAAAATGGTAAAGTCAGTCTCTATAAATCCAGATCCAAACCGAGTTTTTTTTGTGACGGAGGCCACAGCTTAATATAATTAACTGTGACTTACACGCTGGTTACTCTGGTGTGATGTCAGCTTCTCCACACTGTTTATTTTAATTAAAACAGAAATTGTAGGTCTTGAGTGCTGGTAATTACAGCCCGTGGACTCAATTTGCCAAAGCCCCTAATTAACCTGCTATGTGTCTACCTGACTTGAGGTGTTAGTTGAAACATGACTGGTGCAGTGGCATTATGTTGTCTGCAGTGATGGAAATACAGTAGGAAGACATGACAGGCTCTGTGATGGGGGATCCATATTTTAAGCTGTTCTGCATGACATTCCTTTCACTTTTATGTAGATTACCAGTTTCCTACCTGAGACTTTGTAAGTGATAGACTGGCTGAGAAAAGGGATTTGATGAGAGGTACCCCTTTTTCAGAATATATGCTTATCAGGGTTTGGGAATCTGGTATCTTTGAGGCAGCAGATGGCAGCAGGGCAGGTGGACAGGACATGGTCCTGTGAGGATGTCTTTGCCTCTGGAGAAAGGCCAGTAATCTTTCAGCATAACGCTAATAATGCTTCTGCCCAGCCTTGGCAGCTCCCTCTGCCTCGAGACACTTTAAAATGCAAGTACTTGTCTCCCAGTTCAGCCACAAACTCACATCATTCAAGTCCCTCCTTAATTTCCCATCTCCTGCCTGCTATCACATTTAATGTGCTAATTCCCCCAATAAAGACTCCGCATATTCTCATGTTCCCGTATCCCCATAACTGCTCTAGTTTTTCTATTCATGACTTTTGTGGGCCAGCCAGATGTTTCACCACCAGTGCAACAGGGAGTTTTACCATTGCCTACAGTGGCCCAGATCAGAGTCTGGAGATAGACACACTGCCCTGCTTTTGCCATACTCAAAAAACCTCAGCTCTCCCTAAGCTTGGAGCTGCACTGACTACAAAGAGCTATTAATTTAGCCTCAAAAAATATGTTTCCAAAACTGAGCTGCTTTGCACAGGTCAGCCTCTGCATAATTTGAACCTGTGTTTTTGAGGCAAAATGTATACCAGGTACTAAGCAGCTACCTGCTTAGATTTGCCATTTCATTGTCTTTTCTTGTAAATTTTCCTCCTTGCTCATTTCTGTCCTTCGCATGCCGTGATTTTGCAGATAAAGTGTACCTGAATGATCATTAAAGTAAACAATGCAAAAAGATATGCGGGGCCAATATCAAATGCAGTTTCTTAGGCAGTTTCTTGATGTACCCATCCGGCTTCAAAAATCTTTGTTTTCAGCTGAAAACTCTCCTCTATACTTGAACTTTTAAATGAAGTCAATCTGCTGGTTTAGGTACAAATGTGAGCCCCGGTACCCCAATTTGCCCTTTAATTGGGTGACATAAAAAATGCAAGAACTTAGTTTATATAGTTTAAAGAGAAGATACTTCCCATCCAGTTTATACTAGAGAGTGAGATGTGAAATCCTTTCCACAGGCTGTTCTTCTTTTCAGTTAGAAGTTAATAATACAGGATATCAAAGTTCCCCTTAACCACTTCAAGAACTCTATTTCCCATGGATTTCCCCTACGTTTTTTGGGGCGAGGGAGGGTATTCCTTGTAACCCGTCATCACTCAAAGTTGTATTAGTCCATGAGAAGAGAGTTGAGGGAAGGCGAGGGGGATGGAAGGGAAGGTACACTGTACGTGCATGATACATGTTGGCCAACATCTCACAACACATTAATCTTCACTCGCAAGGAGAGACAGGCCAACTCCTTGGGGTTTCGCCACTATAACCCTCTCCTCCTCATTCATGAAGATAAATGCCCTCAGAGTGATCAGCCATCATGTATTCTTTATGCATGTGCCAGATGGCTGTCTTGTAAGAGAGAAATCTTCTCTACAGGGAGCAAACAGGCAGGATGGCTAGCAGTGAGCTTCCCACAGGTGTGACATCCACCTGTCCGTCCGTCCGTCCATCCCTGCAATTCAGTGTGCTTTTGTGTGATGAGCTGGCAGGTCATCCATCCTCACTGGCTGGGCGGAGCTGGGCTGGGGTAGCCCTGTTCCCATGGAGATCGCTACTGCTTCCCCATGTGCCATTAAGGTGTAAATGACAGGGTTTTCCTAAATCTATCCCCCAGGAGCGTCTCACGCAAGATTGGTGAGGAAACAGTGAAGAGCAAAAATGGGTGTGGATGTTTCTGGGGCTTGAGGAACAAGCTGTGACAGCACATAGCCTGGCATGATCTTGTGCTTGCTTTCTCTCTTCCTCCCTTCTAGAGGTCAGATGCTGGTGACCTCACATCACTCGACAAAGTGCCACCAGTGTCCACACTGACTCTGGAAGATGGTGAGCAGGAGTTGCTTTCCCCAGCTGAGGGGCTGTTGAGAAGGCAGGGGCAGTTCGGAGCACACTTAGCACTGATTTCTCCGTGTCTTCTCTCCCTCTCCTTGTCATCCCCATGGACTCAGTTCCCTCTGACTTTGACATACCAAAGCAACAACCAAAACAGGGAAGCAAATATTGCAGTCCTGGAGCCGGCTGTGAGGCTGGACTACAGACTACACCAGCATTTGCAAGTCTGAACAAAACCTGATCTGTGCATCCTATCGGTCACTGCCTCCTCCCACCCCAAAAATCTGAATTACCTGCAAGGACAGCCTAATCTGGAATAAAAAATAGAGTTAAAGAGAGATTACATTTGTTTCAACATCAAACTCTAAACAGTTCACAATGAGCATGAGTCTTCGTGTACAGGAGGAGTGGAATTTTTCTTTTTTTTTGGAAATTCCCAGTCAGTGTCTCCAGGATTCTGGCCTAAATTGTTTCATGTATTAGAAATGGCTCTAGCTAATTATAGTGTTGTTGAATCAAGGGAGAGATAGAAATGGTAACACTAAGTATTTTTATTATTATTATCACTGACAGTTGCAAGCTTAGAGTGCCTTTAGTTGCCATAAGTGAATGAAAGACCCATGGGCTCTCAGCATTATTTTATATCTTGAAGAAACACCCAGGAAACTAAACAACACGATTATCAGAATGCTGTTAGATCATTTATAATGGAAAACCCACCAGATTCATTAAAACGGCCAGTTCTAGCTGTTCCCAAAGCACAGGGTTAACCGAAGGATTCCTCCTGCAGTGCTGAGGGGAGCTGCTTGACAGGATGGTGTGTTAGCCTTTACACAAAATGCATGAGTTGCTGGGCAGGTCTTCATGAACTGGATCAATTAGAGAGCAGCACTGGAGCTGGCTGCTTCATTTGGCTGCCGTTCATACGTACACACGCCAGGGAGAAATAACTTTGTCCTAAGCTGCTATGTATCAATGCATCAACTTGTAGACATGTGCTAGACAGCTTGAGGAAGAGGGTGCCATGAATCAGCCGTATGTAAGAGGTGGTGTTTTCTAACTGGGAGCAAACTGCTCCAGGCTCATACTTGAGTCTCAGGTTCCTGCTGAAGACCAGAAATATTTATTTTTCTCATTTATCTGTGAGACCCACTGTTTTCCCACAGGTATCCCCACCTGCATGTGCGAGTGTCTCGGCTGGTACCTCCTCCTGGTTGGGCAACTTGGGTCAGTAAAACCATTGCTCAACCACAGAGCCCCACTGCACTCTGAATACTATGATGAGCTCTGGGATCCTGGGAGTCAGGAGGCTCAAACACCTCTAGGTTACGGGTCAGGAGTCAACATACCGGTATATTTAGGTTGCAAGTTCCTAGCAGCAGGGACCGTTGCTTTGTTCTTTGTTTGGATAGTGTCCTGCCTGTGGGGCCATGCCCCAAGGTTAGGTCCCTTCAATGCCATGCTCGTAGTGTGAAATTAAATAATAAAATAGCAGCAATAACCATAGTAATTAGCACTTGCTTTGACTTGTTGCCACCGACCCACCAACCACAAACGTTAGTCAGGGTTTATGATCACGTCTTCCAAACTGCGAATTCTTGCAAAACACCTACTATCTCTTCACACATGGAGAAGAGGGAAAAAGTCAGAAAAACAATTGTCTGCAACAGATCTCATCACCCAGATTCCTCTGGGTTGCCAGTGTTTCCCTCTAACTGTAAAAAGTCTCTCCCCACTCCAGCTCCACCAGGTGCGTGGGTACTCCTCTCTCTCAGGTAAGGTCCTACACAACATCTTCAGTGGGGAAGCAAAGGCGGGATGATGCTCAGCGGGATTTCTTCTGTCTGACATCGAGTATCAGCCACAGCATGAGTTAAAATAGGGGCATAATAGGATAAATGAAAGGGAGTGATTGAGAAGATGTGGGCGATGTGACAGACAAGCAAGCTTCTTGCATGTTGATGAGAATGGCATTATCCAGGCGATGGTTGATTTCTTTTTGTGTCTTGTTTAAAGGGGCAGCATCTTTGAGCAGCCTGGATTTCTTGAAGGATAATAGTTATATTGCAAAAAAATCCCATGTCTTCCCAGTGAATCAATTTTACATTCATTTAACCCAAAAAGCCCACAAGGCAAATTAAAACAAACAATTTCAAAAGCAGTCCATTGTGGGACAGGAAACCTTCACAAGGGTTGTCAGCCTAACGCACAAAGAATGGGCCTGCGAATAATGGTAACCCATTGTGAAACAAGCTGATATTTCAGTGAGTTTTTAATAAACCAGAACATCAACACGATGGAAAGTCTGCCAGCACTCATGAACTGCATGTGAGAAAGCCTCTTGCAGCCTCTGTGTTCATCTTTCATCAGAGATACTTGCTAACGCTGTCACACGATTCTGCTTTTACAGTATATGCTTTATGGGCATGCATTATTCTCAGGCATTTACTGCGGCCCTGCAATTTGGAGAAGTACAGAACACTGAGCTCCACAGAAGGAAAATGCGTAGATGGATTCGAAAGCAGCTCTTGCCGAAGGAGCCTTAAGGCTTAGGTGTGTTTACAACCTTGACAGAGTTACAGAAAGATGAAAGAGAAGGGGCAGGAAAACATATAATTAAAGTAGCATGATGTTACTGTGCACTTATAAACACAGAATGAACACGGAGTGCTTTTATCGCGAGAGATGCTGTCCTGTTGTCACCAGCTTTCCCATACAGAGGTCATTCAGATACAGAATGGCCAAACCAAGACATTGACAAGACATTGTGCTTCTGCACAGGGCACATCTCAAAGAGGAGTCCCACTGAATTCAGCAAGCAGGAAAAAAGTAGTTCGGAGAGAGCAACAATTTGCCGAACAATTTGGTTATGAAACAGAATGCTCTGGAGGCAGTTTAAAGAAGGCAGTCCAGGTCAAAGCTGTTGTGATAGGAGAGAACTTTTAAATTGCTCAGGGTTTAAGGGGACCCAATGTTCCTTCTGATTTAAGAATCAGTTCCAGCTGGAGATGGGCCAGCTTAGGATCCATGAACAGATGCAAACCCAAATTGCAGGGGAGGATAGGACCTAGTAGTTAGGATTAGACTTGTCATGCCCTTTATCTATTATCTTGGTAGTGACAGCAACCTAAAGCAGTTAACTCTGAGGAAGACAGAAGAAGCTGCTCCACAAATATTTAGGGATAATTTCTTGATTTAAGGTCCTAGTTTGAACTAGTGAGAGGAAACAACATTAATCAGGGTGATGCTCACAATGTCCCAGTGTCAGACACAGCTACTGCTACTATCAGTAGGACTATCTGCTGTGTAGTATGTTGCTTCCCGAAGGAGCCCAGTATGTATCACAAGCTATACTGTGCTCCAGTGGTACTACTGGGAGTCAGCTCTCTCATAAGCCAAGAGCAGCAATGTCCAGCACAGTGCCCATGAGGAGGGAAAGGGAAAATGTTGACTCCAGCAATGGGACAAGCCGCAGTTCCCTCTTTGTGCAGAAACTACCTCACCTTGCACTCCAGCCGTCAGATGGTCCAGTTCCTCACTAGCACCTCACAAATCTATGCCAGCTTCACCTGTGCCCTCCAAACCCATGGTCTGATGGCCATGTACAGACATCTACAGCTGTGTTATCCTTCTGCATAGGTTAGAGGAGGTGCCTTGGCCCAGTAAGATGGCCAGCCAAAGGCTTTACCCAGTGCTCTGCTGCCCTAGAAGCTGGTGGGAGTGAGCTGCTTTTGCCAGCTTTTAGCTTTCCCCGTGTCAGTGCTTGAACCAAAATGATACCCTGGGTGGTTCCCAGCAGGGACAGCAAACCACCGAGCCTCATGTGATCTGTCAGCGAAACTCACTTGTCTAGTTTTTGGCTTACAACCCCCCGTCGCAGCACTTCCACCCCCCCACAATGCCCCTGACGTGTCTCCTCATCCAGACCCGGCCACTGCCACGGCACAGGGTCCCTGAGCAGAGCCATGGGACCATCCCTGCAGCCATAGCATGGCCATGTCTCTAAGGAGCAACGTGCTCTAAACCTCAGTTGAGCACAGGGAACCCAACCTCTCCCATGACCACGCCGAATGCCAGCCTTGTAACCTGCTGTGGGACAAACCAGGACTTAGGGGTTCAGGCAGTACTTTGCAGAAGAGCCACCACAATGAGCCTGAGACATGCCAGGAGCTGTGCGAGCTGTGTAGGCCCTGACAAACTCACTCTTCATATGGCTAAAGAAGAAGAGTAGTCTAACGAATTGCGTATTAAACTGATTCTTTGGGGAGCTGGACATAGTTCTCTGTCATATTGCAGATGCTTCACAAAAATCTGTCATTGCCTCAGTTTCCCCTCACTGAAATTACATCTTTGAGATATTCAAGAGTAAGCATTTTTTTTCACTACCATTGGGAACAATACAGTGTCCCTCACTCCCTGACTGGAGCACATATAGGTGATTTCATGGGATCTTTCACTAACCATGGCCAGCAGCATTACAAGGTGCTATTAAAACTCGTGAGGTGCTCACACAGGGCAAAATGGTATCTGAAAGAAACAAAAAGGTTGGGCAAAGGAGTAGAGGGAAAGCTGAGACCATGGAGTGGTGATCCAGCTTGCTGGAGGCACAAAACCAGGACAACAGTGGGGCCAGGAAGGAGAACCTCAGTCTCCCCAGGGCCAAACCATCCTTCCAGCATGGGTCCAGATCTCTGCCGGCAGCTTGTGTGTCCACACCAACGATCTCATTCATGCCCTAAATTACGCAGGAGATTTCCTGTGTCTGCGGAGATACTGACAGCATCTTTTGGCTGGGTGGAGTCCCAGGTATTCTCTTATCTCAGATGCCATCCAGAAACATCAGGGATAAGAGTGATACCACTGCTGAGTGGCCCTAGCTGTCATCAGTGATGCTATGACTATTCCTTGTGTGAGCAGGTTACAGCTAAGGAAAGACGAGGTGTGAGGGCTGTGTTTATTTCACTGTATTTTAATGAAGAAATTGGAGCTGCTGTCAGCGTTACCCGTGGGTGCATCAGCTACAAATCAACACTTAAATAAATGAACTAAATGACGTGATGTCAACTACATATTCACAGCAAACTACTTGGTCAGAACACAGACTGAGCACTTTGTAATGCTAAGCCTATCCCCAAAATAACCCTTTGGGTAAAAGCCTGAACTAATTAACAAGTAGGCGTCCTGTTCTGAAAGGCAAAGAACTCAGGGGACACAAATGTTAATATTTAGTATCACCGAAACTAATCAACACTAGAGATGTCTCTGAAAAAATCTAAATCTGGCGTTCTTCATCCTCGCCTCACGCCAGCCGGAGCTGTGAACAGTGCGAGAGCTGTCAGTCGCTCCCCGGGGGTACCCGGACCCCCTCACGCCAGCAGCCCGGCCCCGAGGGGACACCGACGGGAACCATCAGTGGGAGCGTTTGGTCTATGCCAGCCCCAGTGATGGAGCAGGGAGAGGGATGCAGGTAACTCAGGAACCCGGAGTCCTCCCGTCTTTGAGAAGTGAGAGTTGGTGCCACCACAGGTGAGTGAGACACTGGCACAGCAGCCGGTGATGGTCACTACAAACCCTTTGCTCCCAGCACCTTTCTCCAGGGCCAGCCCCTCAGGCAATGCCGAGCTGTGCCTGGCTCTCTACCAGGATGCTGATGCATGAAGGACCAGGAGGGATGGCTCTGCCACTTGGGTGCTGAGCACGGGCTCTGCCATTCATCTGGGAGGGCAATTTCTCCCAGACCTTTCCCATATCCCAGTTATGTATTGCCTCCCGGACATGTGGTGGAGGTGCAGTACTTCTCACTGCTCTCCTGGCCTCCTAAGCTTCACAGAGATACCACCTCTCTTGTTGAGCACCAAGAGCCACCATGTATTTGTATATGAAGCAATATGCTGGCTGGACTGGCAGTTTTGTGCTGAGTGGTAGCAAACTTTGGCTAAAAATAATAGTAATTTTAGCCTCTTTGGCCTTCAGTTTAATGACTCAAATGTTCCATTTGAGGGAGGTGACAGCTGCTTTGATCTGCTTCAGTGAAGGTGGATAGAAAGTCTGAAACTTGCTGGAAGGCAGCTGTTTTTCCACTGTGGCCTTCTGGGAAGATCTTGTGGGTAAGGGAAGCATTAAAACATAGGTGACGCCTCACAGGACCTTAATTAGTAGAGGGAAACACCTTGATTGGTATATTCTGTGACTGTCTCAGTCAGTTAATACCACCTCTAGGTCCCACACTGCTTCATCACAGTCCTCGGTGCAACCTCTCCCCCTGGGTCCAGTTCCAGTCTGTTGGGGTCTAGAAAAAGCTGAGCATGGGTCTGGGTTGGGTGGTAAAGGGCTGGAAAATGCAGGAGCCTTCAACTTCATCTGCATTTGGCAGGAAACCTGCAGAATTTACACAGTTCTATTGGACTTTACAATCACTGCCCAAGGAAGAAGAGCTCCTTCATGGAGGAGCTCCATGGAGTTTGGGTGCCACTCTGCTGGCTGTAATTAAGTGCACTTGGCTAAATGATCTTGTTCAATTTATATGTGATACTTTCCTGGAAGGCTATTAAATGCATGCTATTTTCCTAAGATAGAGGCTTTTGAAGCTATTCTGGGCTTTCATATAAAGATACATTTAGACAGTTGCAATAAATAGGAGGATGAATGCTGCTCTGCGAGTGCCATGTGAGGCCATCAGAAGCAGATGGAGAGTTCTCAGCACAGCTGGTTTTGGTGACTGGGTTTGTTCCCCTTACAGGGATTCTGCAGAAGTCCAATGGCTTTCACTACAGACTTGTGCAAAACTGATCTAGTAGGACAAAGCCTTGATGCTGGGCAATCAGGGGCTTTCCATGAGTCAGTATGACATGAGAAATGTTATTTCGAGATGTCTCCTCTTCCTCTTACCCATCTTGTCTTCAGTATCTTTAGGTATTGAACGCCCTTTGTTCAGAGCAGGTCAGAGTCCTTTCTCCCAGGCAGGCATGCCTGCTGTTCATGCACACCTGTGCACAGATTAAGACTGCTCAGGAACCTTGTGGCATGAAGCAGACCTCAGGGCATCCAGACGGACCAAGTGTAGCTAGGCTGGTCTACCCACAGATGTCCTCTGTTGAAGCCTTCCTCAGCTCTTGCAGTACTTAGAGCTAACAGCATGGGCAAGCATCAGTCAGCAAAGCAGAAGAGCCATGATCAAGACAGAGAATAAATGGATCAAGTTGCTGCGGTCGCTCTTCTGTTGAGTCTTTAACCTCTGAAAATGGAAACTAAATTGGCAAAGGCTATGGCCAAAGCTGGACTAGTCAGCTGGTTACTGCAAGAAGTAAAGAAGCCAATGAGTCGCACCAGCCAGGTTTGCTTAAGAGGCAACTTCAAGCCCTCTAGAACACAGCTTTCAGAGGAAAGCACAGCTCATTTGATTTCTCCACGCAGAAAACGCTACGTAAGTTTGAATCATGAAATGCAGGCTGCAAACAGTGATGGATTCTAGGGACTGAGAAGGCATCTGAAATTGGACCCCAGCTCTGCAGTGGGCACAGGACCTGGCATCCCCAGATTCTGATCTGCTACACATGGTCCCCAATTCTATTAAGGTCCAAACTGATTTTTTAATATTTTCAATCTGAATGCCACCTCATACATAACCTGCATACTCCTATTTTAGGGATGCTTTAAAATGGGGATCGAGTTCTCCTGTGTCACTGAGCACTGAGGAGGGATTCAAAAACTCAGGAGGAGCCTATTAGGTATTTTAGGGCAGGTTGCCAGTTCTTTTGCCAGTACACAGACTACTACAAATTCTTACACGCACATACATAGTTCAGACTCGCCCTGCACAGTGACACCCAACCGCATTTAATTCCTGTGCATACCATCTCTCTTTGCCAGCCTCCTCTCTGACGCTTTTTTCCTTGTTCTCAACAAACATAATTCTAAATTCAGTCCCTGAGTTTCCATTAAGGATGAGCAAAGCAGAGCTTTAAACTCTGAAGCTGTTTTAACCCATTTGCTCCTGGGTCAAAAAGCTTCCCAATTTCATTCCAACAACTCAGGAAACTTTCCTCCACTGAAATGTGGGGGAAAAAAAAAAAAGAAAAGAAAGAAAGTGGGGGGACGGGATGAGGGGGGACTAAAAAAGGATTAGTTTTACTAAGGTGGAGCAGTTTCCTTCTCTGGTGTGGTTTTACTTGCAGAGATGTGAGTTAAAGGAATGATGGTGAATACAATCTTAAGATCTAATCTGAGTCTTCTGTGAATATTCCTTAGTAGAGCACACTCCAGCATATTCTGGTCTGTACTTGTGGTTGGTAGTTCAAGGTCACATTGAAGAGTCTGACAGTGCAGCTCAGATCCTGCAGCACCTGCTCATGCCTTGGCTCTGATAATTTTTCAGCAAAAAAAAAATATATGTACCTGAATAACTGTAGGAAAAAAAAAAACTCCTGATGCCGTGTGGTTTCATTTTGATTTTATTGTTCGTAGTAAGAAAGGGGCATCAGATGGAGCTTAGGTGAATCATTCGGCACCGATGGAGTTAATCGTGATCCCCTTTCCTATGGCCATCCACCACTGGGTGAATGCAGCCGCATTGTCCATGATCACAGCACTGTGCTAAATGTGCTGCTCTTCCTGGAGCCATAACGTGAAATACTCGGGGCTGCACTAACAAAGACCTTACACTCTGTTTCGCGTGTGAAAACATGGAGCTTTTCCATGAGCAGTTCCTGGCCCCTCACGGCATCGTGGTGCAGTCTGTGCTTTTACAGTCCCCTGAGAACTGCCTCAGCAGATCCACCATCAATGCCTCTTTTCGAGGATTTAAAACGGGGCTGAGAAAAAAAAAAAAATCCAATGGGCTGAAACTTGGCATTTCAAGGCTCATCTGGGGAGTCAGTTGCTCATATTGTGCCAGATCCTGGCATCTTCAAAGGGTGGATTTCTATTTCCTTGTAACTGAAACTGGTAAGAGTCACTGAAAGAAAGCTTGAAAAAGCCTGAGTATTAACTTCAGATCAGGCATGTCTGAAGTTGAGCAATGAGCACCTTGAGTGTACGTATATGAAGCACATACTTCCCCAACTGAGAGTTAGTTATTGATAAATCCACGATGTGATGTAGCAACAGCTTCCAGTGTTCTGTAAGAGCTAGTACTTAATCAACTAGAACTAGGTGAAATGGATGCCATGTAATAAGCGTTATTCTTGTGGAGGTGCCAGCTCCAACCCAACAATTTTAAATTGAAGCTTGCTGATGTTTTTCATCACTCTGACCTGGTCTGAGCTCTGCACTCAAGATCGCTATTGACTGTTAGCTGCGAAATCATCAAGTTTCTGCTCTCTGGAGTGGCAAAAAAAAAAAAAAAAAAGGTTTCAATCACACTGCACAAGCTCATCATCTCCCTCCCTGTGGTGGGTCCCTGCACAGGGTACCCTGCTCCTGGTCCTGCAGCCTCTGTTTCCACCAGCGCTACTTCTCATCCTCTCACCCATTTTGGGGTAGATACTGCAGAGGCACTTCAAGTGCATGCATGTCATTGACTGGCAAATGGAAGGTTCTACAGCATCAGTTGATCTTTTTTTTCAAGCCTTTTGAAGAAACATTCCACCAACACACAAATTGCCTGTTTTGTAAAGAATTTACTTCTCTCTGGTGACAAGAAATACCTTAAAGACTTGCTTGCCTGCCCAAGTTTTGCTCTGCTGGGGTTACACTAATGCATATGTTTCACTTAAACTCCAAAAGTGCTGGTGTTGAGAAACCTGGGCTCAGACCAACATAAGGTACACGGAAAACAGAATACTTTGCTGCACAAATGCAGAGCATCTAGGGTTTGCACCTGTGCAATTACTTTGATGTAGTCATACTGGAGCAAGGAGAGGAAAAAAAGCAATGTAGACGAAGCTTTCAGCTGACAGAGAAAATAAAAACACAGCTTGTGGTTGTGTGAACTGATCTGTGATAAAAATGTTTGCATAAAATTACATGCAAATGACTGGGAAGTACAAACATACCCACAAGAAAGTCTGTTCCACTCAGGACCAGAAGCAGAAGTGCTGGAAATATAGGAAGCGAACTTGACCTCAAGAAAGTTGCAGGGTGAGGGTGTGAGCCTCTCTCAGCCAAAATCAGTGATAAAGCACCCAGTTATCTCACTGGGCATGGGATCACCCCCTGGTTTGGCAAACAAAGGGATTCTGTCTAGCTCAGAAAATATTTAGGTAAGCCCCCAAATTGCTAGCATTTTACAGATCTTACAGATGTATGAAACCCATAGAAGTGCACCTCATGGGGAATGTGTACCTCTTTGGGTCCTCATCTGTCTATTTGGAGGTGCAGACTGGGATGGGCATTCAAGATGCAGCAGAAGAGGCATTTGCAGTCATCTCGCTCATTCCCTTTGCCAAATCATGATTATTCTGGGTTTCAGAAACCATAACTCCTTTGGGGAATGGGGAGAGCCCCAGTCAGTTGGACTGTAAGCTCCAGATCAGTGCCCACCAACTGAAGACAGTCACTCATGCTGGTGTCTCTTGGCTGTTTCTTGAAGGAGACTTTGCTTTTCTAAAAGCTTCTCTCCATCATCTGCAGGTGGCTTCCTCTGTACAGTGAGGGCTGCATCTTGCCTTCTTGTGTGTGAAAGCATCTGACTGAGCCACCAGCAATTTAACTGGGGTCTTCCTGAGGTTCTATAAGATATGGACTTTTTTTTTAGGGATCTGATAGGTTGAAGACATACATATATATATATGTAAGTGTGTGTAAATAAAAATATGGTTTTCACCCTCATTTTAACTGAAGATAGGAAAAGTAATAATTATAACTTAAACAGCATTGATGCAAAATCACAACAGTATTTTGCTTATCTGATCTTATCTTTCCTTTGATGGTCTGGGTTGCACAACAATTACAGCTAACTCTGCAGAGGCTGAGAGATAGCATAATATTGCTCATAAAGGTTATCATCTCACTGCTTCTCATCATGGCCACACTGTTGTTAATAACCCAAGCTTGAGTTTAAACAGGAATACTTATCTTTAATATATATTTCCTGCTCCCATATATTTCAGGGAACACCATTGAATTTATTGGCAAGAGGGACAAACAAAAACAGACTCTCACGAGATGTTAAGCACATATAAAAATCCAGATGTTTCCAGCATTATGATTTTAAATTTTTTTTTCTTTTCTTTTGGTCTCTGTTTTCCTGCCAGGCCTACAGGAAAGCACACACAGAATGAAACCGCTCTCCAATGGCAGCTTTGAGGAGCAAACTCTACAAACAAGAAAAAACAAACACAGTCAAAATCAAGGGGTTTCCTCCTTTGCCATTTGTTCGGCTGCTGCTGCCGAGACCCAGCCTTGTACCTGAAGTAAGAGTTTTTCCTGTTTCTTCCAAGGCCTCACTTATGTGACCCGGGGACTTCTAAAGCTGGGAAAGGGGGGGCACGAGGGGGTGTCTCATCTCGCAGATCCTTCCTGCACAACGTCTAAGTGATGCCTGCTTATTGATCCTGAGCCTGCGTGTGGCCGTGGAAATAAAAGTTGTATTTGTTGAGCATCTCACTGTCACCAGGGCATCCCTATCTCTGCTGCAAATTGGGGGTGACATGGCCTCCGTGGGTTCTTGGGGAGGCTGGGGAGGGAAAAGGCCTTGTGCTCAGGGCTAAGGAATTTCCCTTATTATCTGATTAATCCTTAGGACTTCCCTGTCTTCCTTCCCCTCGTCTTACAATCACGCTGTGTATAGGCCTGGAGGACTCCTGGGAGTTTGAAGGACACGCTGATTTATTCATTGTTGCATTGCTGCATTAATGAAGGGCAGTAGTCTTTCCAACTCGGTGGGTTCTCTAGACTTGATAAAACTTGCATAAAAACTCTGGGAGGATTCATCTACTGCATTGCTACTACTCCTCTGTGTCATTAAATAGCTGCTGCATTAGGTACTCTGCAAAATATTAGGGCAATTAGTGATTTACATTTATATAAATTTGATAGTGACCTGCGATAAGAGAATGATACTGCAGCATCTTGCTGATGCTACTTTTCTGCTCAGAGTGTTATTTCTCAATATCTTACTCCATCCTGACCTAGCAGTAATGAAGTCAATGAAAACTTTTCTTTTGATGTGAGAGGGAGAAGGAAAAAACTCACCCTTAGATTCCTTACACAAGCCTGGCTCTCATTAAAGTTACTGGAAAAAATATATGTGTCCAGTGTGTATATGGAAATTATGTTGATTGTCCCTTCTGGCTGTAACAAAAAAAAAAGAAAACCAAAAAACCCCCCAAAAACCAAGCAAAATAATTTAGGAAAGAGAACACAAGTCTAACAAAGAATATTTTTCCAGTGTATTAAGTAAGTACCATGTATTCCATGGTTGTGCTTACTGCTCAGTAGGGGAACTCATTTTCAATGGAGAATAGCAAAGTTAATCCTGTTCTGTTTTCTTTTGCTTACTAAAAGAGCTGAAAGACAAGCATTTGTTAATTGCATGTACAGAAAATGCACATGCAGAGCTCAATTTAATCCCCAAACTTATAAAGATTCCAAGAAAACCTGTTAAAACTAGGAAGAGAGGGAGGAAAGAGAAAATTCCTTATTTCTTTTTCCCTTTTTTTATAAAAAAAAAAAACCAACCTGATTGTGGTGAAAAACTGAATGTTGAAAACTATCCTTCAGTTACACTCTGTAGATGTGGGACTTTTTGTCAGGGCAATGTATCTTGTTTCACCGAGCTCTGATAAGAAGTTTACTGACAGGGGGAAAATGTCTTTATTACACAGAGAATTGTTTTGCTCTGCCACAAAGAGTTGTGCCAGAGCAACGCCCGAAACATTGTCAGGATCTCTCTATACAGCCATGGCACTTCTGGAAGAGCTAAGATGGATTCTCTTTAGACATATGGCTTCTGCCTGGCCACTAATCTTGCCGGTGAAAGAAAGACAGAGGTCATGTTGCATAACAAAATGTACGTATTCTGCTAAGCAGAATTAATGGCATCTTCACGACAAAGACCATGGTTTGCTCTCTGAGCAGTCACTGGATGACGGAAAAGCCCTCTCTACATTTCTGTCCAAGAAAACCAAGTCACACGCAATCAGCAAAACTGATATTTGCAAAACGGGGAGTTTCGACCTAAGGCTCCAAAGCCAGCAGTTGAGGAAAGTCATTTTCCAAATATCTGAGTCACCCTCTGCTCCAGTGGGTGCTGCTGCATGCTCTGCCCCTTGGAGAACCAGATCACTTCTTGAGCTGTTGCAAGCATGAGAGTAGCTGGTGATCTTAGTCACCTCTCCGTTAAAGCCTTGCCCTCGCGTCATTGATGAAAGACTTGATCTTTTGCTGTTTTTACAATAGGAACCCTTCTCTCATCACTTCCCAACGTGCCACAGCAGAACAAAGCTATGACCCATCCTCTCGTATTTGCCCTTCTGAGGCACAGAAGGCTCTTTCAAAGCATAGACCCACTTTGGGTTTCTTTCCTAAGGCTCAATCCAATAGCCATCTGTTGTGCTCTCTTCATTGACCCACAACAGGGCACGAGAAATCTCACTTCTCCCAGCCATGTGTACACAGTGACCAGTATCTACATCTTCCCTATTATTTTTTTTTAATTGGTTCTGTGGTTACAGTAGCTTAGCCCCTCTTGGATCCCCGGGAAGTCCCGTTGCCTTCTTCACACAGAATTGCCTCGTGCAGTTGTCTGTAAGAGCAAGGACAGGCAGCCTCCAGCACAGCACTCACGCTGTGCATTGGCTTCTCCCCTTGCAGATGAATTTCAGAAATCTCAACCAACTGCATGACTCCCTTCTGTTTTTAAGAGGAACTGGTGTGTTTACATGCCCAGAGACATTGACAGGCATTGACTTATCCCAAGAGTCAAACTGTGTCTTCCAGGGCTAGTTAGTAGGCATTATTAGAGCACATGCTGTAAGAGGGTTGGTATCTATATCTGAGGGGAAAGCAATGGGGATGAGACTGAAAAGACCCAATGTTCTAATCAACTGCAAGATTCGGGGGAGGACTGCTGATATCTTGCTGAAGATTTTCCTTTGAGGCATGGATTTCCTCTGTGTTCTGCTCTCAAATTTTAGCCCTCAGAACTGGTCTATTCTCATAGACGGTGAGCTAAAGCAATGGGGAACCAAGTCTGGTCCTGCATCCTGCAGGAATGAGGATACAGGTCTTGGGGAGGTGGAGAGACAGGACAATATTGCTGGTAATGGCTATGCTGCTGCTTCTCCTTAGCACACCCACGCTGTTATCAGTAAGCCAACAAGAGGAAAAAGGTCCCCATGTGACTCAGTGGCTTCTATCTCTTCCTCCAAATCAATATTTTTTATTTTTTTTTAGAAATGTAACTCAACTAGCTCCTTAAAGATGTGTAATTTCTATGTGGTCCACTCTACACCTGTACAAGAAACTGCATCCACAGAAAGAGGCTGGAAACTCTTTAAGCATTTACCACTACAGTCAAACCAAAGAGAATAGCCCAGGAGACTGACCACCACCTCTGCATGATGGGTGGACATATTTCCATTAAGCAATTTGTTCCTTCATAAGATGTACAGACCCCTTTATCCTTCCCCTTGACTTTGATATTTTTTGCTGAACTCATCTAAGCTTCTCACTCAGTCCTGAGATGTGGGAGTGAAGGAAGCAAACCCAGCCCCACTCCGGGTCCTGCTGGGGTTCCCCCAGGGAGCATCTCATAGGTTCTTCTCATTATCAAGAAGTTTTGAAGGGAAACATATCTGCCTACCCCTTTGGCTGACCAGGGCTTGGCTTGTCTTTGGAGGCAGCAGCCCTGGTCAGCTGGATGTGAGAAAGGGATTCATTCCTCCCACACACCCAAAGACCACACTCCAACCTGGTGAGCAAAAGGCAAATCCGGGCACTTGGGAGAACTGCATGGAGACCACCTTATGTAGCAGCAGAACTAGAGCTTCGCTGTGGGTGGGAGCTGGAAGGCAAATTGGAGGGGAGAGGGAGAAGAACACAGCAGAAATAACAGAAGGGGGTGAAAGGTTCATAAAATCACTAAAAAGGAGCCTTCTTACTCCCTCCTTGTTGACTATTGGCACTGCAGACTGGACACAGGCTTTTGGCAAGACTCTGCCTCTGGGATGCACACAACAGGGACCTACCCCGTGAATTGCACACACTGCAGTCCTCCCACGCACGGAACCTCTCCAGGGCCCTCTCTGAGTTTATTTCAGCTTGGAAACCCACCACACCTCTGATGTCATCCCCCACCGGGGCTTGAATTCATTTCAAGTTGGCTGGTCCAACCCAAAAAACTTTTTTTTTTTTTTTTATATACAAGGTATATCCACAGTTCATAAACCAACACACAGGACTGAAGCAGCTAGAGAATGTGATAAACCAATGTTAACTATTTATACAACTGCTTTAGAAAGGGGATTTTTATTGATTGAATATATCATTTTTTCCCATTATACTTTTGGGGCTACTTAAATCAACTCTGCTTCACAGACCAAGGCTCCAGATATTGCACAGAACTCAAGCATGGAGACTGGGAGGGAAATTAAGAGCCAAGCCAATTAATACATACAGTCTCATGTTTATTAGATGCCTTTTGAAACTACTGCTTGTTGCTTTTTAAAAAAGACTCAAGGCTCAGTCATACAAACACTCTGTCTGTGAAACGGCTCACAGTCTGGGAGTGAATTATTAGTTTTATTTGCGTGAAAACTCGATACAAGCTTTTGCTTCATGGCAATTGATGAAGCATTTCAGCATGTCTATTTTATCATCAAATAGAAAGAATCTGAGAACACTTTAAATCCCACAAGAGCCTTTGTCAGTAAGAAGTGAATGTTTTGTCCCAGAAATGATAAAGACCTCCTGTATATCTCTTGTCTAGGATTGGATTTTGAACTTTAAAAGTAATCAGTGCCAATAAACAATAAAAAATAGATTAGGGTTTGTAACTCACTTTAAATTGTTCTCTTGGCTTTTTTTTGTTGTTGTTTGTGCTTTTATATTTTAAGCATAGACAAATATAATGTTTCATCAAAGTTGAGGTCACAATTTGTTTATTTACTGGGGGTATTCTGCACTTTGCATTGCAATCTGCTGCGACTAAAAGAAACACGGGTTGGCATAAAAAGGGGAGGAGGAGTGAGAGTTATAATGGAAGAAATGTTACCCAATAATTAAAATTCAGTGGTACTGTAAATCCTAATGGAAACAACAATGTGTCTTTGTGTACAATTAACTCTGGGCTCCAGTTCATGATAAAAATTCTAGCTTGTAAAAAGCTTTGACCTCAATACCAACAGCTCAACAGAGGTTCACAGATCTAGCTTTAAAATGAAAAAAAAAAAACTTTCACAGAAGGGGAACAAATAATAGTTGGACTTGGTCCCCTAAATATGCTCCAATTATTCAGGATGGTTGACGATAAGAAGATACAGGAGAAGCAGCCAAGGGAAAATAGTCCCATAGCTCAATGAAAAGTACAAAATGTTGTTTGATGTCTAGAGATAAAATTCACCCTCCCCCTCTTGTTATCCCAATCAGACATTCTGTGGGGCACCCTGCATGTTAACAGTGAAGTCCTAGAAAATCTTTATTATTATTAGTTTAATACTTTTTTATTGTTAACAAAGCAGACAAAATGAGTTGTTCATTACAGTGAGTGACTGACAGGGAAACATGGAGGCCTATTCATTAAGTAATTACTACTTTTAGGCAGAAAAAGTCACTGTGCTTAAAAGAGGGGAAAAACAGTACAAAATCAAATTGTCTATTCTTTTTTTGGTGGGTGTGTGTGGAGGGAGTAATGTCTCATGGAAAAGACAGTTCTACAAATGTCAATCAGTTTGACAAGCAATTATCAACTTTAAGATAAGGACGTAGACTGTGGGTAGAGTGCCTCAGTGCAGACTGCATCACTTACCGTGCAGTGTAATGGTGGGTAGAGTGGGACCTGTCCAGAAGAGCATATCTATGGCTTATCTGCAAACCTGTAGAGATAGGATCAAGCCTCGTAACATTTTCTAACCGACTATAGTTCAATTTGCAGAGGACTCTTTTTTTTGTTTCCCACCACTTCTGAAGTGGGAAGGACAACACAGTGCCTTATGGAAGGGCAATGAATTCAAAAAGGTATTTTGGAAATATTTTGTGAGAGCTCAGATAGGCTGGATTCATACGTGGGCTTGGGGTGTTCCTCTGCAGCAGTGAAGTTAGCAGTTGTAGCAGATGCTTTCTCCAAAGAAGGTGAGAGACAGGGATTGTCAAAAACATTTAAGTGCCTGAAGCCCTCAAATCCCTGCTGTGATGTTTGCTCCTGAATCCCCTTTGTTGGCCCCACACATATATCTACATTTTTTTGCCATTATTAAAATGGTCCAAGAATCCCTGCTCCACCACCTGAGGGCTAAAATATCAGAAATGCCAACTTCTTACCTGGCACCATTCATCGGTAACAAAGTGCTCAAAAAAGAGAGCTGGGGCTTGGTTCTGAGAGTAACTTACATCCCCCTGGTTTCAATAAGAGCTGTGGGTGCTCAGTTGCTTTGATTGCAAGGCTGTTTATTAGGTGCTTAAAATACAGATTAAAAAGAGAGAGAGAGATGTGATCTCTATGCTAGTGGAAAACTATAAAAAGAAGCAATTCTGTATTTCAACCACTATCTTCTGACCCTTAACCATGGGTAGATTTAGGAAGGAATTTGCTTGTGTACACTGCAGGGCGCAGTGTTCCTGGTGTTTGGGTGGCTCACAGAAGGGACAGAGCAGCCTCCACCACAAGTAGCTGTTTGTGGTAAAAAAGAAAGAAATCTTAAAATGAGTGGAAGTGTGGAAAAATAGCACTGTTGTGCAAGTACACTTTACAGTGAAGAACTCCATCTGCTCTAGCCCTGTGCATTCAAATTTATTTTGTGCTGCAGTGGGGCATATATCCATGCAGATTCCCTCAGAAAGTGCTTAAAAACGTAAGCTCCAGGGGTTTTTATGTCTACATATACCCATATATTGTCAATACCATTCTTACCTAAGCCATGAAAAAACATAGAAGTTGGTGGGTTTTTTTGGGAGAACCATTTCCAAGGAGAAATGCCTTTGGCACTTGGAGCATTCCAGGCAGAAGAGGAACACGTGCACGCAGGTCCCAGGTGGTTGTGCACGCTGAGAGCCAGTGACAGCAGTGACGACCAATGGCACAACTCACTCATCCCAGTGGGGCAAGAGCAAGTCCTTAATCCCCATGTTGTTTCCAGGCTTCCTGTTTTGAAATTGCCATAATTAAATTCTAAAGACCGAGAAAGCACCAAACAAGTTGCCAAGTTTATGTCAAGCTTTATCAGTTGATCTCATCATAATCCGGTAAATAGCATATCATGAACATCAAATCTAATTAAATCCTCTTGAGATACGGGTTAAAAAACAGACACAAACAAGAATCAAGCATTTTAAACCTGCCATTGTACAATCAGAATTAATCTGCAGGGAGAAGCAAATTTCCTTGAAATCCGGACAAATAAGCCTTCTATGTTCTCCTTTCCCCCGTGGCTCAGGCTCTCTCTGGCACACACAGCCAGGAAGAAAACGCTACTGGGTTTTTACTTTCAACACAGATTGCATGAAATGCATCTCTAAAGTCTGTCTTCTAGACCAGAATACAAGATGAGACAGAGTAAAGGAGACATATTTTATTTATGTATTTATCTCCGCTATCCTCAGCAGTACTTTAGGTGCTGTCCGTATGTAAAAGAATGATCTCTAGCCGTGGGAAGCACAAGGAAAAAAGCTCTAATATGAATTCAAAAAGGCAGCAGTGAGTTTGTTGTTCTTAAGTCAATCTCTTGATCACCACATTATCTGCCAAGCACCTTTCGAAACTCATCTCAAATGCACCATAGGTGTCTGTGTGTCTGCATAAGCCCTTAGGGCTGCACCTATGCTGCTAGTAAATTATACAGTGGCAGGTAATATTCCCAGGCATTGGAATTTGATAGTCTATACTGTTAAATTCCTAGAACCTGCCCTGGCACATTTTTGGCCTGGATCAATTAGTGTTCTCCCACATATGTCCCAGGGAGTTAGCACAGCCAGAGACCATTCCCAAGGGATGCCGTGTGTTCACTCATCCTGTGTGGTGACTAGAAGAGCTTAATAACATGGACATGGATCATTCCAGGTCAGTTGGCCTCATTGCCGGATAATGGCCCTAACAACACTTAATTTTCTAATAAGAGCTGTTGCCTACATGCCCATGTCATAGCCTGCGTCTGCTGTATACTTAATCTGGGTACTTCGTAAGAGCACTCTACCCTGAAGCCAGATCACATCAGGGCATTCTGAAAGGGCAGTTCAAGGCTTTATCTGTTGGATGACTTTATGAACTACGGGTTTCCTATACTTGGGCATGATCTGCTCTCAAATCCAGCCTTTCCAATAAGTTGCAATAGTTTACAGAAAGGCTGAATGTGGAAAAAAGGCTTCTCTGTTCTCATCCTTCTCTCTTGATATGAACTAGCACATGTCTGATCTCTCTGAAAATCAGCAAGAAGTTGATGTTTACGGCTCTCACAATCCCTTAATAAACTCATTCAGAAGACCAAGAATTCATACCAAGCTGTATAATTTCAGTCTGGCATAAGAACTGTCCTTTCACCTCCAGGATTAAGCTAAAAATGAAAGCTCTGAAGGGATTTGTCTCAGGTGCACAGAATAACCTCTCTGGTGTTGATTCACTCTACCTCTACTCAGCTTTAGGTATCTGAAATAAAACCCTGCTTTCCCAAGACTTCTTCAGCAGCCAAGGGAACATAATACCAGAAGATAATTCAGCCCATCTCAACCCTAAATTTTGCCTCCATTAATAGAAGGAGCATAGGCCAGCAATGGTCATCATTTCAGCATTGCAAATTATTGTCTTTTACCTGCACTTGGTCTGTCTGTTTTGTCAATGACTTTCAAGTCCTTTACAAGCCTCACCAACATTTGTCTGTATTTTCACAGGAAAATGAAAATTAAACTAATCTGTCCCATTCACCAGTTGTAATATCAAAAACCATCGTCAGAGTTTCAGGCGAAACCTGATTCAGAACGAAGCTTGTGTTCTCACTCTTGCTCGCTAGAAAAAAACTTACCTTTCATAGCACCAAGGTGACCCTGACTGAGAAAGTGAACCAGCTCCCTTGAACAGCAACTGTTCATCATATTTGCTTCATCCTCATAATTGTAATGTCACCTAAAGCAATGTTGACTGGTCCTACTACTTTCTAACTTCACAGATATCACTAGGATGGGTGCTGGATTAAGAAGTTCTTCTCCTGCCCAGGCTTCGATGTCACTATTCTGTAAGTTGTGATCATTCAAAAGCTGGATGGAGAGCTCAGCCCTTGCTTCCACAGCACAAGAATCACCACTTCAAATTTACATCCGCACCAAGCGTTAGCTGTAAGGGTCTTTCTGCTTCCAACCCCACAGAGGAATGGACCCCAGACTCTTGTATCGCAAGATACAAGTCCGCTTAACTGTACCCATTAGTACAGTGCACCTTTAATTCACCCTCTTTTCCATGAGGTCTGAAGTTCACTATGCAAAGGCAGCTTCAAAATGAGACGTTGCCAAGCTTATTTACAGAGACACAATGACAAACAAAAAATAAATAAATTAAAAAATCAACTCACCCAGACCTTTGGCAAGCAAGGAATACACATTTCTCTTTTTTCCAAGGTTTTACTTTAGTTCCGGAGGGAAAGGTCTGCTGTATTCAATGCAAATAACACTGCTTATGTTGAGTATCAAAAGAGCCAGAAGAGCCAGTGACCTGTGACGTCTTTTGCAAGACAACATTTAATAGTTTTAAAAGGAAGGAAACTTCAATCTTTGAAGATCAGAGGTTATCACGGCAAAATATATTATCTGTCAGTGTTATTATTAGTAGTAATAAATAACAGTAACACCTTGAAAAATTCAGTTCACAGCTGATGATCAGCATTAGCTGATCACTTTTTTTGCTAAGTTGGTCTTATGACCTCTGGGCTGAGCCTACAGGTCAGATAGCATGAAGTCGCTTATCAGCCATGCATCCACAGCTTCACTACCCTCAGTCATCATCATTTCAATCCCAGGATAAGCACACAGGATGGAAACTGGACCTTGGCACTTCTACCTTTGCTGCAGCTTTGATGCTGGGACAGTTGTTCTGCACTCAAAGTTCTTTTTCTCAAAGATACCCTTCTTCCTCCTGCTAGTGATGGTTTAATATGCGGATGTATGTTTGGTACCAAAAGGACATGTCCCAAATACATCAACATTTTTTTCATTCTTTTTGGTTCAGACGGTTGTTGGTGATGAAATTTTTCTGTTCAATTTACAGGAGGTTTTATGGGTACTTCTTTACAGGTGACTAAATTTCTGCCGAACACGCTGGTGGGTCTCCATATTTTGTAAACACGGGTCGACACTGAAGTTATACCTAAGCTGTAAATTTTCTCTTTGGGCTTTGTACTTGATGCTCCTGCTCCTTCTCTGGTGCACTTACCGAAACTCATTCTCGCATCTAATTTAGAAGTGAATTTAGATGCCCTACACAAGAATTCCCAATTTTTCCAGTAAGGATCCACTGACTGCAGCTGCTTTGCTCTGTGAACACAAACCCAAAGCGGCACCTGAGGCGATGTTCACTTCCCTCTCACATCACTTACCTGTGGAAGCATCCTTGGGGCTAGTTGTGGGTGATCCAGCTCACGCTGGGAGAGGAGAGATCCTGGGTGTATCCTCTGCTGCTGAGCCCTGGCACCCAGTGCTGTGCCTTGCAGCCTCTCATATGACCAATGTAGGGCAGACAAAATGCCCTTGGGACCTTCCTGCAAGGGACCGAGCACCGCTCCTGGCAGAGGCAGATGGGATCTGCCAGCTCACAGAGCTCGGCCTGAGTTCTGGCTGCAGAAAATAACAACGTGAGGTGCTTGGCTTCAGGCTATCCTTGGGGTAGTCTATCTTAGCTAGGTGTAGACATAGCCTTTGGCCCAAGGTGGAGCAGTATTTGTTTCTCTTGGATGCTCTGGAGAGATTCATGGGAGACAGAGAGGAACATGCTGGAGAACACAGCTGCTGACTTCTCATGCCCACCTAAAGGTGAGATACCTGTGATGTACAGGCATTAAAAAAGCCTTCCTCATGAACATAAGACCTGAAAAAAACACCACTATTCTCCAGTAACTCTAGCATGCTTCAATTTAGCTTCATTTCTCCTGTAGCCAAAACATAGGAGCCAATAATCTCTCTTCTGCATTGCAAAGCTTTTACCTGGTTTAACCTTGGTATTCATTCCTGATTAAGAAAAGTCCAGTAAGGAATGGAAGAGCAAGATGGAAGGACACCTCCTCCAAAGCAGCTTGGAGTCAATTGAAACGCTCAGTGCTGTTGAAGTATTTTACTTGGCACAGAGACTGCACAGAGTGTGAAAGTTCTGGTACTTCAACCCTCTACAAACACTTTCAAGCTCTTCGTGCCTATCTCATTCTCCATTCATTTGTCTCAGTAACAGCCAGCTCACTCTTTAGTGCTATACACTTCAGAACTAATTTGTATTTCCTTTGATTAGCACTTCCTCCCTCATCTTTCTTCTCTGTCCCCCTCTCTCCCTTCTGCCTGTTTATATTCTGGTTTTGTCTTTCCGGCCACTTCATCCCCTGACTGATGCCAGCAGCCACCAAACAGAGTGTGGGCTCTGACTCCTCTTCCCTTTTCCCAAGAAATGATGCTTGCTTTTGGGCAAACGTGGTCAGCAGCACTGAAGTATTACAGAGTGCAGCTTTGCAGACCAGTCAGCTCTCCAGTAACTCGGGGCTGCAAAGCTGTGGCCTTTCTCCAACATCACTTCCATTAAGGCTACTGCTCAGAAGCTGTTACCATCTGATACCAACATCCCTTCAGGCTACGGGCATTAATCACATTTAATAAGTCATTATCCCAGGCCTGAAAAAGATTATGGTAGAACCACAAGAGACAAAGGCCAAGAGAAAGAAATTATATTGTTCTTACTTTTGAGGAGTAGACAGGTTATGAAAAGCCCACATTCTGGAAAGATTGTATTATTCAATCCCACTGATCCTTTGAAGTTCTGGCTGCAAGTGTCTAACTCCAGTCCACATAGCAGAGGCAGACATGATATCTGAGTGAGATATTTGAGCTAAAGAAGACTCAGGCATGACTCTAAAGCATGACCCATGGTTAAATCTGGGTGATCATGGCAGTAGAGGGCAGTAGTGTACATTACCCCTAACATTTTCAGAACCAAGGTGGTCCTGCTTGATAATGACCATTTCCTGGTGGCCTAAGGAACAAGATCAACAGGAGTTTGTTCACCCTCCAGAGGCCCAGAAAACACTCTGCCATATGATGCATGGGGTTTCTTCATGCAGTCATCAATAAAAAACATTTCCCAAAACTGAAAGCAAGACCCCATTCTCCAACGTTTAGCACCTTCAGTGAAGACTGAGGTTTTGGGTGTATGTCAGCAACCATGGGAGTGGATAAAACCTCTGCAATTGGATGCTCCCACCATGTTCACATGATGCTGAGCACTTCTGGATGCAGGGATTAATTTTGGTGTCTGCCTGGAGAACTGAGCTTTTCCAACTTAAATGAAAAGGCAACAGCCAGCAAACTACCGAGGGCTACCGATGTAAATGCAATGACAGCTCCAGGCTGAAGAACAAAGGACAGGAAAATGAAAGGCAAAGCTGATGAGCCATCCTCAGTATTAGCCCTTGTCGTTCACTTTCCCCTCCCAAGAAGATTTAATGCTTCAGCGACAGCTGTCAATCTCACCTCCCCTGCAAGAGGGGGTTGGTTTAACTCAACCCTTGAGTGGTGTATCAAGGGAGGATGGCAAGAGGGATTTTTCTTTTGTTGGTGGTGGGTGTTTTTTTTTAAGTAATAAAAGAAGATCCGGTGTCTTTAACCTTCAGGATAACCTTGTTTCAGTCTGGTTCTCATTGCTGGACTGCTCCTTGATGAGCTTTTTATGCCTGATTAATTAGTACACTGAAGGGGAGGGGGAGTGCTGCTCTGTTTAGCAACTTGTGCCTCCTTCTGACTAATCCTCTACCCAGCATTACAGCTCTATAGGGTCTGCAGTTGCCTCTCTCATGCCTCTGTTGGGGTATCATTACTTCTTTCTACGTTTTGATTGTATTGCTTCCTATTGATTTAACCACATTTATTGAGGACTAGCTGGAGACTAGATTAATTTGAGTTTGTAGGCTTTATTTCTCCACTATCACAAAACTTTTCAAAGAAAAAGAAAACGCAGATGCAGGAGTGAATGGTTCAGATTTATGGAGCATTATCTTCCAAAGAGCTGCTTTTACAGTGTTATTGATGACAAGAAATCATATTTTTTTAGGAAGATAACTTTGCATATACCATTATTGTCAGAGTGTGTGCAATCAAGAGAACAGGAAAAGCACTTTTTGTGGTCCTTTATTGTTGAGAAATATAAACACATAATAATACAACTTATGCTAAATTATTTTGTGTCCCAGTTTTCCCAGGGGGGCGAGGAGGAAATACTGACCCTCTTGGTAGATCAAGTTCATCTCTGCCAATAAGGAGTACTGGATAAAAGCTAAACAGTATTACTGTGAATAAAAATAAAGGTAGCTTTTTGGTTAAAAAAGTTTTTTTGGCTAGAACTGGAAATCAGATTCAAGTGTCCAAAAGCAGTCTGACTGTTAGAGCCAAAGGAAGTGGTGGCTTTGTCACTTTGTCACTCTCTAGAAAGTATGGGACAGTTGGGTGCAGATTCACTTGGAGAAGTACAGGTGTATGAAGACACGTGAGAGGCAGCCTGTGCAGCGTGCACACCCCTGGCGACACAGCATGGGACCAGCCATGCAGCTGCGTTGCCCTCTTGCCTTTCCTCTCTCCAGGTCAGGTGAGGGCTCTGCACTTGATCAAACAGGATCTAATGACTTTACGTAGACATACCTGGGTGAGGTTCTCAAGCCTCTGCAAGGGGGCAGACAAGGTGAGCCTAATAGTCCCTCCTGATTTGAAAAGCCTATGAGTCAATGAGCTTAATGTTGGCCTGAGGGTTAAGGCTGATATATATTGATATACATGTTTCAGTTGCTAACAAGAGGGGAACAAATCTTGCTGTGTTTGCAGGAAAAAAGTCAAAAAGAGCTTCTTGCTGGGACTGTAACCCCACAGTTGCAGCAGGTCCCCCTTAAGCCTTTTATTAACAGACAGGAGTGTTGTCCAACCTCTTTTGGAGACTGCTTCTGTGCTTTGGTGATGCTGCTGTGCCCTCAGTAGAAGACCTTCACTGGAGCTACCAGCTGGCATTTCTGTATTCCAGAGAAGAGCCTCTTTGGTGCGTATGTGCTCTGCAAAGCACACGATGGCACGTGTTAAATTCAGAGCTCACAGAGTAACTAAATGCTCAGGGAGCCAAATTCCCTTTCCTGTTTTAGGTCCAGTCTTGGAGCTGTGGAAAATACTCTGGAAGGGACTTGGGGAGGTCATGTAGTTCACCTCAGTTCCCTAAGGCAGGATCAGATCTACTTACGGAGCTCCTGGTCTGTCTAACCTGTTCTCAAAAGCATCTGGGGATACAAATCCACACCCTCCCTGGGTGATCTCCTCTGGTGCTTGCCTGAGCTTTGACTCACAGCACGGTGAATTCCCCCAACCTGAATGCAAGGAGACGTTAAGTTTTGAAGTAAAAAATATACCTTATATGGAAGGCACAGTTAAAAAAAAAAAAAAATCAGAGATAACACTTGTGTATCTCACCTGTCTGGTATTCAGACACCGAGTGACCCTGTATAACCTCGACAAGGCAGTTTAGCTGTAAATAACTTTACAAAGTAATGAGAAATCAGCCCTTCTGTTTTGAAAAAAACATACTATTCCTTAGTAAGCCTGCTTTGGTAAGTGGCATTTCAAAACAATGATGTCCTAGTGATTTAGTGACACGTGTAGCCTTATTTCACCAGAGGGAAGTTCAGTGCTCGGCTAACCCCATCTGGGGAAGCTTTAGTTCAGTTTAACCCTGTTTTCTGCCTGAAACAGAAGAGTTTGTACTGAAAGTGTCTCTGAATAAAAATTTGCTAGAAGGGAAAAACTGAAAACCTTGTTCCACGTATCTTCTACCTCCAAAGTACATGACTAAAGCTGCAGTTTTTCCCCGGAAAAAAGAATCCTGTTGGCTTTTGGCAAGGCTGAACTGGGCAGACCCCTGGAAACTCTCTGTTGCCCTGGAGGACAAGAGGGTTTAAGGGTGCACATGATTTTCATCCTCTTATCTGGGGTTACTCTGAGATATGGCCCAATTAAGAGTGAAAGGAACTGGGGTGCAAGAGGCTCTTCCTCTTTCAGGAATTCCTCACCAGCAAATAATAACTATCCTTTCAAAAGGTCGGTCCTGAATCACACAGCCTGGTGCTCAGGAGAGATAAGTTCTGTTGCACAGAGCATGGGTGAGATGGAGCAACACAACCCACAGTTCTGCTGTGGAGAGCGGTCCAGCACAGAGCCCGGGAAGCCTGGGAGCATCATTTGCATGGACATACCTAAAGGGCTTAGCTCCTGCCCAGCCTAGCAAAACACAGGCTGCAAGGAGGCACAGGAATGCTTTAAGGGGAGAAGGTAGCATGTCTAAACTGAAAAATAACCACTACACAACACTGCAGAGGAATAAAGTGGTCATGGAGGCTAAAAATTTCATCAGCATCTCCTTAAGCAGCAGCAGTAAGTTGGTGCCTATGGAGTGGTCCAGGAACTTTGTCAAGCTGCACTAGTGATGGCAACAAAGTTCCTTTTGCAATATATTTACTTGTCAAATACTAGAGCTCTAGCACTGAGCAGAGTATTTAAAGAATCTGACAGATCCTTCCTCACCTTTCAAGCAAGGTCAAGCACCAGGTTGAGGTCACAATGATAAAGCAGGTTACTGCCAGTAATCGCTTCCAGTTTCCATCTTCAGAGGAAGTGAAACCCTTTGGTGGGCTCGGAGACGCCCGATTCCTCTTTTCACGGAACTCGAAGAACTTTCCTGTCCCCTTCCACCACACAGGGACCATCCACCTCCCGGCATCTCTCCCTGGCCACCGACCCCTCCCCGGCTCTGGCCGTGCCCTGCTGCAGCAGGGAGCGGGTGAGGGAACGGTGAGAGAAGCCACCTTTTTGTCCCCATCCCACACATTTATTTGGCATCTTGGCAGGATGCAGAGAGCATTTTTTTCTCCACTGTGACCCCCACACTGGCTATAAGCAGTGACATCTTCAAGCTCAGCACAGATATATAAAAACATCCAAGGGAAAACGCGTGCATATGGCCAATAGCATCAAAACTACCCACTGTGCAGCCTGGTTAAGTGCAGCAAAACAAGATACACACGTGTGCAGAGAAGGAGGGAGATTTCATTGGAATTAAACTGAATTTCCTCTTGACTCCCAGCAGCCAAACTGAAAAATAAATTATTCACCGAGGCGTATTACCAAATACAGGGAATAAGGCCCAGGCCACTGCCCAGGTGAATAACATCTTGGGCTCAACTTGATGGTAAAAGCAAAAACTTTGCTATCAAGAGGAAACAAATTAATTTCCCTCCTCTGAAATTGGGAGACACTTGCATTAGGCCACGCATAAAATAAATATAAGGGGTTCCCAAAAAAGAAATTACAGAGAGCAATAAATATCCCAAGCTGTCGCCTGCTGAGAGCTGAAGGGAAAAGAGGCTGAGATGAGAAGAAAACATAGTTTCATTCCCCCTTGAAACAGAAAGTCTTATTAAAACCATCCCTTTGGGGCTGAAGGCTGTGAGTTGGGGCTGTTGTCTGGGTGTCGGGGGGAGGCAGCAGCAAACACCCCGCAGCGGCTGCCCTCCCGAGGAGCCAGCATCACCCCTGCAGTGTGCTGGAGGGACAGACCAAAGAGATTACCGGGACCCAAACTGAGCAAAAGGGGCTCACGGGACCTGCCGCGGGCAGTCCTCCCCTGGTGAAACTCTTCGGATGGGCAGGAGAAGCCTCCTGCTGCAGGCTGGAGCACCCAGCACTGCATTTATTGAAAGAGCTGGTTAAGGTACTCAGTTTGAAAGTTTGGGGATGAAATTAGTGAACTCCAAGGACAAGTAAGTAGATTTTTGTAAAGAAGATGTTGCTGTTCTGAATTTCAAAAATCAAGAAATTTGCAATGAGTGAGACAAGAGGAGCATCTCGCCTCGTAGCAAAACACGAGATAATGTTTTCTTTCTGACTAAAGCAAAATCATTACAGGAAAAATGTCGCTTATCAGGAAGTTTGCTGCAGGTCTTTGACAGTCCAGAAGTGATTTCTCCAGGGACAACCTGCTCCCTCATCCTTCGCTGGCGGCGCTGGCAGATGTAGGCAGCCGCCCTGCCCTCTCTCCTGCCTGCCTTGCAGCTTGCTTTGCAGTCATAAAGGGGAAAAAACAGCATGGGAAAAAACAGCATGGGAAAAAACAGCATAAGAAAAAACAACATAACATGTGCAGGTCTTATCACACCTCTTCTTTGCCCTGTCAGAGCTTACCAGACCCACATTTTTGTCATCACTGGTAAAAAGGACCAGATCTTGACCCCACCAAAGCCCTGGTGCCAGTGCCAGCTGTCACCACCACATGTCACACCAGTGCCACGCTCCCGCAGGGGTAAGAGAGATAACTGGGTTCAGCAGGGAACATTTTCTCAGGGAGCAGCGTCACTGTAAGTCCTGCCATAGCTTAGGAGGTGTGTTTGGTGGCAGTTTTAATTTGGGAAGCTGTCTACAAAAATGGGAAAGGAATAATGGAGGCAGATTTGATTTTACCATATAGCTCTTTCCAATAAGACATTTTTTATCATCTTTCCAGTGTTAATTCCCTCTTAATGGTCAGGCAAGATCTGTCAAAATAATAATTATTATTTTTCTCATTTATGCTCTTAAAGCATTTAAATAATTTCTAGCGTAATTAAATTAAATAAACAGAAAAGGGGGGAGGGGAAGGAGAGGGCAAATTTTCTGGGGTTTGCATCATTGCTAATAAAGTAACCAAAGAAAAAAGGCAAAAGGATCAGGAGAAGTGGAAGGACAGGCAGAGCTTTACAGGAGTTAGGAAACTGCCGAGTGCCAAAGGAAGGGAACAAAGTGAAAACCAGACAGTGAATCATCGCCACTGGTGTGTGCAAAACCTGACTGGGAATTCAGGCAGGTCCTCTTGTTTTGCTTTGCCCATCCCTTTTATTCTTTTTGCGAGTTATTAATGCTTTTGCTCAGCAGCTGCTTGAGGTGTCCCAGAAGTGAGCTTCCTTTCCCTCGAGCCTACCCACAACCATTTCTCTGTCCCTGGAACCTTCCCCAGTCCCCTGCACCACCTCAAACCTCTCCTTGCCCCAGCAGAGGTGTGATGGCTGAGCCGGGCTGGCTGCGGTCACTGGGAACCTTTCCCGACCTGACTGGCTCTGACTGACATCCTTGCTTTAGCATCACATCAGAACCAAATTTTAAAGATGGAATTCTAAATTTAAGAGTGAAAAAAAAAAAAAAAAATGGGGAGGAAGAGTAAAACAGATAAGGTCTCTCCTAACCTCTAGAGCCTCTAGATCTTTTAAAAGGAAGGGGGGGCACCAGCAGAAGATATTGTCTGGCTGGCAGGCAGGAAGGAGAGGAGAAAAGTCCTTGGGGGGTAACCTGTCTAAGAGAGGCACAGTCTTTTCACCCTTTTTATTTTAGCAGGCTAGACTACAAACTGCAAGGAACATTTCTGTTTTATTGCCTGCATTTGCCGTGGGTTTGCCCAGCAATAGCAGATTTAGCTGGGAGTTCAATCGCAGTAAATCAAAGCCACAAAGGCAAGAGAGATAAGAAGCCACTGTGCTTCAGGAGAGAGCTCAGAACTGGGGTTGTGGTGATGGCAAGAGAGTGCGAGGACAGGATGGGTCCCGCACAACCAGCCCCAGCAAACCAGCCCCGCACACAACCCCAGCTCAGCAGCTGAACCTGCCCGACAGGCTGGGGGTGACCCACTCCTGTGAAGCCAAGCATCTGCTGTCAGACCCCGGGAAGGAGGCAAGGAGGAGTCACAGAGGCAGCAGGAGAACCTCGGAGGGGTAGAGAACAGTTATTATCTCTCAGCCTGCCTGTCAGCACCGCCCGCTTAAACACCTGTAATTTTCTGGAGATGCAGACAGGTTACTGGACTCTTCAAGGGTACTGCTTCTGGCAAAACCTAAGCCAAAAAGAAACCAAAACCCCAACCCAACTTTACTTTAAATTTAAGTCTCTCTGACAGGCATAGTATTTTTAGAAGCACTTAGTCCCACGTTAGTACTTCCTGGACATGCTCAAACACCTTCTGGTGTTGTACTGAGGCAAATTAGTGAAGATGGAGGCTCATAAATCCTCAGGAATTAGAGAACTAATTAAATGCCTGCGCAATGTATTTGGGTGCAGAGCAAGGACGTGCTGGTCTGTGTTTTCCAGATACCCCAGCTGGGCTGTGCTTGGCCGCAGGGGGCCGAGGAATGGCTCTAGCTCCCCTGGGTCCCATCATGAGTAGGGGTCAGAGGAGCTGGTGGCACAAGCAGCCTCAGGTAGCAGCAGGGCACGCTGCCATCAGCTTGTTCCCTTCTCAAGAAGACTGTTTGCTGGGATCACCGGTGTGCTGGCACCCCGTCATGTCCCATCCTCCTTACCAGTCTCGGGAAATCCTCCATGGAACAACAAGTGCTCCTGGGATGCAGATGGCCCAGAGCTCGCTCACCGCTCCCGTGCTCTTCCCGGGGGCAGAAATGGCAACGCAACGAGAGATGTGTCCCTGGATAATGGACACAGAGGGAAAGTTGCCTTTTTGCTCCACTGGCTCTTGCTTCTGTCAGAAAAGATGAGGATCCCAGCACTTTGTTCATAAACAGACTCTAAGCCCTGGACACATTGTGAGCCCAGGCTGCTTGGAAGAAAAAAGGTGGAAATAACAGAAAAGAGGCTGCTCTTGACTCACCGTGTACTCACCAGTATCAGCATCGACCAGCAAAGAGTCCTGTTCCACGAGCAATTTAATCACATTTTCAGAGCATTCAAAGAGTACCATCTCACAGGGATCTGTTGCATGGCTCCTCAGTCTTTTTGTCATTGCATCGTTACCATAGGAAATAAAATGCTGAAGTAATGATGTGGGTGAGCTTCTCCACGCTGGCCAGCTCGCTGAAGTCAGTGGAAGTGCTTACAGGTGGAGTCAGCCACGGGTGGCTTTACTGGACAGCCTGGGCTCCATCAAGCCTGGGCTCTGTTGAAAATTCAGATTATTCTAAGTAGTTTGCACAGTTATTTTTAGGAATGAGTCAAACAACTAAAGTAAAAATCCTGAACTTTTTTTTTTTTCCCTAATGAAGAACTTACTGGTTTAGGTTTTTAAGCCCCTGGCGAGGAACCTTCCTTTTTCCTCTTCGGGGCTGGGTACAGCAGAGCCTCCACTGACCGCACGGGCAGGTGTCTGCCCATAAACTTCCAGTTAGGCTCCACTTCTGACAGTCTTAGGCTTAATCAGTCTCGCCCTGTAAAAATTATTTTTCTCTCTCTGGGAGAACACAAAGAAGATTAAAAAAACACCACTAAAAATAAATATAGTTTTTCCCCCCCAAGCTTCATTTTGAAATAAATACTTTTTTGGAGTGGAGAAGTCAGTGGAAAGGAAGTCCCACACTGAAACCACCAAAATCCTACAGGACTTGAGGGAGTGGGATTATTTGAGTAGTTTCTGTGGGTGTTTGTTTTCCCTGTGCTCCCCGAAGAGCTGATTGACTCCCAGCATGTGCTGGCTCTGGGTGGGGAAGGCAGGGGGAGATTTGAGTGACTGCTCCTCCACAATGCTCCTCATTGTCTTTTCTTCTCTTCCAGCTGTTTTCGTGAGTGTGGGTTTTGAGGGACTGTGGGGGGGGGGTTTCTTTTTCATTTGAGAGGAGTTTGCAAAGAAAAAGGAAAAAGATTTACAGGGCTGTGTTTGGGGGAAATCTAAACTCAGCCTCCACGTTTGCATACTTTGCATTAAGCACCTAGATGCTTGCCCACTCACTTTGTGTTGGCTACAGTTTTGCTCAGGCAAAAACTCACATGGGAGTACTCAGACTGTCTGCATGTGTAAATTGGGGGATTAGCTACCTAACAATTGGTCCAAAAACATAGAATTGGCCATTTACAGGCTCTGCCAAAATAACAGGTCACATTCTCTGATGGAGGAACTTGGCATCGCATTACTGAAGTCAGAGGAGCTTTGCAGATTTACACCAGCTAAGGATTTGGGCATAGGTGTTTCCTGAGTGAGAAAAATCCAAAGGGAAAGTACTACTCCATTCAGTTTATTTTTACAGAGCAGAGTCTACAGAAAGTGGTCGCTTTGCCAACAAAGCAGGGATCACTTCACGGGTGTTTGTGCATGAGCAAAACATCTTAAGGGAATTCACAAATTTGTGCTGTGACAAAATTCTACCATTCCTGCCAAGAAACAGGAACCACTGCAGTTTAATGTCCTTTTTCTTTTCCTAAACAGTGGTCTAAATGGCATTTTTGTACTTGGAAACTTCAGGCCCATACTTTCACTGTACTAATTGCAACTGCATTCACAGCTGTGGTAAATGGCCACGTCCTTCCTAATTGCACACGAAGCTACGTGTAGTCTGCGTGCGTTTTTCCAAACATTTGGGTGTCACTTGAACTACCACAAGAAATGTGCTTCCTACACGCTTTGCGTGTTTTGTTTTCTTTCTTTCTTAACTCACCCCAGAATGATGCAACTCTAAAGCAGGCTCTGGGGTTGCCTCATTTATTCAGGTCTACTGCCACCATGCCTCCCCTTCCCTCACGCTTCCCACCTCCCCTGGGCAACTTATAGGGACAGGATGGGTTGCTGAGATGGAAATGGTTTAGCAGGACCCATGATCACTAGAATCTGAGACCTACATTTTAAAAGTGTCTATAATATTACTGTTACTCATTGCTGGGTTTCATTGGGTGTGTCATATGCCATTTTCCCTTAATGAGGAGCTGTTACAGGGCGAGTTTATTCACCCTTGCTGGGTGTTGGAAGATCAAACCACATGGGGTGACAAGATTATAAACACTTTGCTGGAGGGCTGAAAATACTCTGGAATGGGATGAGAGATTTAATGTGTTCACAGAGCCGCAACTTGCCAGTGAGAGGAAGGTGGTATCATTCCAGAGAGCACTGGAAACAATAACTGGGCAATGATGAGATGTGTAAGTTACAGGAAATATTAAAATCCAACAAAATCTGCTCTGACACCCAAGCCTCAAATAACGCTTCTAGGGATGGATTAATTATTCAGGCAGAAATCCGCACCCACCCAAGTTTGCTACCTGTGAGCCTGCCAAACCCAACCCAGCATTGCACCTTCAGGTTCACAGCCACCCTCTGAACATTTGTATTATAATCGTACGGTTCTCTGGAGACACCACTACGGGGGATTGCAATGTGATGTTGCAATGGGAACTCCACTGCAAGTAAATCACCAGTTTGGCAGCAGATAATGAGGAGCTGTGAGCGCTACGAGCTCCTGAGAACACGGACAGAAGAACCGGCTGCATGGGAAGATGAGCAGCCCTGAAGATCTCCCAGAGCAGAGGGAGCAGAAGACAAGTCAGCTTCATGAAAAAGCAAACCAGCTGTCCTTGGAGAAAGGTTACAAGGAGAAATAGGTCTTTATGTTCGGGTGCTCAGGACAACGTTACAACCACAGCTTCTCTTGAGAGTCCATTTCTGCAAATTCATGAGAGAACTTCCTATCCAATGAAGAATATTTTAAAAATCCCCGTTTTCTCTCTATTTGTCAGACACATATATGTTTTTGTGTATATATGTGAGGTTAAGCTGTTTCCCTTTTTGGAGTTGAGACAAGATTTTCTCTAAGACTAGAGGAGAAGGTACTTACTGTCTTTGCCTTCTTCTGCAGCATGGGCAGCCGTCAACTTCCAAGGAGTGCCAGTTTTGGTCATTTAGCCTAACAAAGACCTGGAGAATCAACAGAGCTCTCACTGTCTCCTGGTCTTTTCCTGTGCCATATTAATGGTTTTTACTGAAGATCTTGTAATAGGGTGTTGAGAAGGCCTTGAGTATGAGTTAGACTGTGTGCACTGGAGATGGAAGTGGTGGAATAAAAATGTGTATCTGCCTGATGCTTCCACATCTTGTCATAATATGCAGAATCGAATCCAGGCTCCCCACAGTTTGTGGCACAGGTTTTTAGTTCTGGCCCTGATCTGATCTCAGATAAGGAGGCCGAGTTGCCCTAAATGGTCTCACAGTGATTTGTGGTAAGAACACGATCGGTTGTTTTCTTACAACAACACAAGAACCATGACAACCTGGAAAGGGGAACTCTCAGTGTCTGCACACAGAGGAGATTTCAACATCAGACAACCAAATTCTGGTGAGAAACGAAAACCAGCAGGGCTGAAGGTCACAGACTTGTGCAAAGAGGTGAGAGAGACTAAAGAAGGTGGAATTGGGTTTCTGAGCAATGAAAGGTTTGGAAGAGCTGAGATGGCAGGAGTAAAGATGACAAGGAGGGCGTGGGAGACTTCAGGATGATTTTACTTCAAACTGCGGGAAAAAAAGCATGAGAGGGAACAAAATAAGAGGAAATGTTACCCAAGCTCTAGGGAAAAATAAACCAGTGATCCCTATAGCAGATTTAACCCTTGTGTCTCTAACAGACCTACCCACACCTCAGCACTTTGGGGAGGTTCAACCATGAATCAGATCGGACTTTTGCCCTCTGGTCCATTTCTTCTGCAGGATAAATAGTGTGGAAAAGGATGAACTAGTAGGAGGAATGTGCTATAAATGATCCCAGCAGAAGTAGAGGGTTGACATAATTCTTCACTTGTATCTTGTTGATATGAAGGTGATTTCCAAATCAACAGACCCTAAACAGAGATACTCTGAAGGCCTTCAAAAAAAAATTACATACATACACATTTGCAGAACTGGATTTAAAAATAGATCAAGTAATAGCACATAAGGATAAGAAAACATTTAAGCAGCAGAGTCAGTATTTTAGGGACATTTGTTGGCGAAACATAAATGGGTCCACAAAAAAGGAAGCATATACACAGTCAGTCACCTTAGAGCAATTATTTAATGAAGGGGACTGGGTATTAGGGAGAGCTGGATGGCATAACATCAGAGCGGGGGAGGATGGAGTGAAGAGGTGATGCCTGTTACCCAGAGATAAACACGACACCGAGAAGAAGAGATCATAAGGGTATCTACACAGCGCAGAAAACCATCCTGCCAAGCAGTGTTTGTGGTGAGAGCAGGGAAAGTGTCTGTGTGTAGGAGTGCCTGAGTGAGATGAATCACTTCCAGAGTCCCGTGAGCAGCAGAACCAACGTAGCCCTTGGACATACGGCTCAAGACGGACTTGATTTTCTGATGGCTTACAGGGGATGAGCTCATACTGCAGGTTTAGTGGAAGCACTGAAGTGACAAGATCACTTTCCTGAACCCAGGAATACCCATTTTCCTGAGACTTATAAACACTGAATATGTTTGAATGCACTGACAAATGGGTTGAAATTGAGTAACAGGTCCAAAAGATGTGAGGGAGAAACTGATAGCAACACAACGATAGCCACAAGCATCCATGCATGTGGTGTTACCATCATGAAACCAGGCTAGGAAAGAGTGCTTGCGAGGCTGTCACCTCCTGTGTGCTGCTACAGGGTATTTTCATTCAATTATTAACAATCTTGTTAACAAAGGTACATGAAAGTGTTGGCAAACTGGAACCCAGGCTAACATTCTAGTATCTTTTTTTTTTTTTTTTAACTGTAGGTTTTTTAACTGCATTTATCTAGTAAACTGCTATAGACAAGTTGAGGCTGATGGGGCTTTGCTCTCAGTTCCGCTGCCCAGTGCCTTGTGGTCTTTGAGAGCTGGGTTGTCCTAACCACCTTCTCTTGCCATGCAAAGTTTCAGCCTGCTGTAACTGGCGGTGGTGCAATCAGCTCCCATCTCTAAAAAAAAACAGCAATTAAAAGATTCTGGGAGGTTTTATTACCTGATATAGTCGAAACGCTTGCAGATGCGCTAATGAAAATACTGATCCAAGTTTTCCTGGTATTAATTATGTTTTCAGGCACTTCGTTACTTCCTACTTTTCAGCAAGGGCCAGAAGGAGACGCATCAAAGAACTGCCACATCGGTGATTGTCCCCGTAACATCACCAGCAGCAGCAGTCAGGAAGCCCTGCTAAAAACTGAATTTTCCTTTGGGAGAAAAACCTGTATTTTCTAGGCTTGAGTACTTTGAGTAAAGTCTGGATGTCTAAATGGAATTGCTGAATATTTTAAGCCAAGTCCAGTGGTCCAAGTTTTCCCAAGGACTTTTACATTCAGCTTCCACAAGCCAAAGAATCAAGGCCAATGCATTCTTATGTCCTGAGGAATGACCAAGAAAAATGTTTCTAGAAACTTGTAGAAAAAAAACTTAGCACGGTGACTGAACCCTGAAGAAATTAACCTCAGAAAAGACTGAAAATTAGAGCTCTGTATAGATTTGCCTGCTAATTATTCTATGAAATTGAATGGAGAATCTTAAATAGCCTTTAGACTTAAATATACATTTTCAAATCCATTATCATTACTTCTCATTTGCATGAAAGTAATACCCTAAATATAGAAGTGCCGAACAATTGTAAAGGAAGGTAAAGTCCTTGTCCAGAGAAATTCAGAATCAGTGCAAATATGAGAGGGAGGAAAGCGGTAAAATAAGCAAGGAAATGAGCATTACTGTGGCAGGCAGATGGCCCAGCTGGGTAGAAAGGGATTTCTCTTCCTGCAAAATATTGGAGAATTTTGTTCCCAACCCACACTTAGATGAAGCCAAATCTTTTCAATGTGTTTTGCTGAAACTATTAAAAAAAGCAAATATCTAAACAGTTTGATTTTCAGCAACATCAAAAAATAATCCCCAAACTGAAAGAATAATTTGAAAACACTGGAAATAGCCAGAAGCTGGATGTTTTCTGCTTTGGGATTTGTTTGTTTCTAAGCAAGTAGCTGGAAAGTTTCTTCCAAAAGGATGGAAAAAGTTAAATTACTTTTTTTTTTCTTTTCCAAAATATTTTGTGGGGAAATACTTGTGATTTTCTGCTCACTGTACCTCAGAAGCAAATTGTCAAGGACAGTGATGCTAGAGCCTAGGAGCTCCAAGATGCACAAGTGCCATGACTTGGGACGTGTCTTACTTCTTCGTCATTTTGCAGAGGGGTAGCGAGGTGTGACATCTGGGGCTCGGGAAGATGAACTACTGTTGACTCATCTGTCCTGGAGAGGGAAAGGTGGGCCCCTCACAGTAGTCCCACTTTCCCATGGGAGGTATCCCTGCAAGACGTCCTCAGCGGTCACTGAGGCATCCCACAGAGGAAGGCAGTCTGTTCAGCTGGTGCTCAGTGCTGCTCTGGAGACTATCAGGACACAGTTTCAAATCCTGTGTTTGCCACCACAGGATGCAGCAGTTGTTCTGCCCTTCTGGAGACCCATCCTCTGGAGGACTGCTGCAAAGAAACCTTTCAGTAGAAGGAAACAACTGAAAGAGCTCCTGGGAACAGTATGTGGGCGCTGCTCAGGGTGAGTACCTTCTCCCAGAAAATGCTATTCAGCTTTCTGCTGCCTTGGCAGGTCTTTTCTGGCTGTATCCAGGCCTCCAATGTCCATTAGCAACTTTGGCAACTCCACGCCAGAGCAGTGCAATGTCCTGTACTTAAAACTAACTTTGAAGCTCCATGCCAAGTTTCAAGCAAAGCAGCAGATTTTTTTTTTTAATTTTTTTTCATTTAAGTGTGGTCAGCCACGTGCCTTGCCTACATCAAGAAAATCCTCTTTTTTTTTTTTTTTTTTTTTTTCCGTTATGCAGGTGCA
>JAOQGH010000005.1:11549238-11572256 GCA_025769975.1 Gallinago jamesoni | reverse complement strand
CTATGAAGATTATCAAGGGAATGGAGCACCTCTCTGATGAGGAAAGGCTGGGTCTGTTTATCCTGGAGAGAAGACTGGGAGGGGACTTCATCAATGTTTATAAATATCTGAAGAGTGGGTGTCAAGAAGATGGGGTCAGGCTCTTCTCAATGGTGCCTGGTGATAGGACAAGGGGACACAAGCTAGAACAAAGAAAAATCCATCTCAACATGAGGAAGAACTTCTTTGAGGGTGCCAAAGCACTGGAACAGGCTGCACAGCGAGGGTGTGGAGTCTCCTTCTCTGGACGCCTGAATGTGTTCCTGTCCAGCCTGCTCTGGGTGACCCTGCTCTGGTAGGGGGCTTGGACCAGATGATCTCTGAACGTCCCTTCCATCCCCTACAATTCCCTGGATGGAGTGAGAATCAGTACTGTAACGGCTACTTTTACTTGAACTGCTGGTTCAACCTGGGGCATGGGGAAACTATAAAAGAAGTATTCCAATACTGGAAAGGTATACAAATTAATGATTAAAATTATTGTAAATCTTGGAAATCTGCTTCTGCAGAGGTACTAAAGAGCTCTAGCAGTTTATTGCAATAGACTGCCTAGTGTATATGGGAAAATGAGAATGGAACAGTTTCAGACCTAGCAAAAAGATAATACTGAATGTGTTTATGGGAATTAATGAGTAATATGTTGGAACAATTGCTGTGGAATTGGCATAAATATATTTGCCTAAGTAGGGAGAGAATCTAGTGCCAGGTAGTAGTTCTTTTAAATAAATGCAGGAAACTTTGGAGCACTAGAAAGTAATTACCCTGTTTTATTACTGTAGATGTGTTTGTACCTCCTCTGAATTGTGTGTGCTGGTTGCTGTCAGAGGAGATTTAATAGACCTTCCTTTGATGCCACGTGCTTTTACAAGCACTGCCACTGATCATCAACTTGTGAAAATTCACACAAGTCCTGTGAAGGTAAGAAGAAATAAAGCTGAGGGAAAACATTGGTGCTTCAGAAGTATCACTGGACATCCAAGGAGAGCACAAAAGACTGGGAGGTCTTGGGTCAGGTCCCCAGGAAGAGCTGGGTGCTGTCAGCTCATACAGTGCCCCTCCTCCCACTGCCTTTGGTTCCACCACAGGGGTCCTCACCAGCATCTATCTGGGGTGGTCTCCATGTCCTGCCAAGGTCTTTCTTCAGATTCAGACAGACCTGAACCTCAGCTTCAGAATATTTTAAATCATGGATGGTCAGGAAGATTCTGCTACAATATACCTGCAAGATATATATTAACCAAAATCAGTCTCTGTATAGAAAAGAAGTTAATTCACTGTCACTTCATCAGAGAAAGGAACAGTGCACCCAAAATAGCTTGGAGCTCACATGCTTTAACGAGCAAACTGTCAGCTATTTTAAGTCCTTCCCTTTTTGAATCACTTTTTTTTGAATAGTGATTTAATGCAGGAGCAGGGGTAGAGAAACCACATGTCAGGTGCGAGGGCATTCCCTGGGAAGGTGAGATGTGGGTTCAATTTCTGTTCCAACTAGTATTTACTCGTGTGAAAGGAAGTAGAGTGAGGACTGTCCTGGAGGGGTTCAAGGCCAGGCTGGATGGGGCTTGGAGCAACCTGGTGTACTGGGAGATGTCCCTGCCCAGGGCAGGGGGGTTGGAACTCGATGATCTTGAAGGTCCCTTCAAACCCAAATGATTCTATGATTCTATGACAGTGAGGAAGAAGTGATAGATCCCTACTCAGGCCAGTCAGTGGCCTGAGCTTGTTTGGACACAGCTTCATATCCTTGGTTTTGAGGTGGGGACAGCAAGGACATTGTTTTAGGCCATTAAGTCTTGTTCCTGGCACTGCAGTGGTTTGTTCATAGTCTGCCTTATTCCCACCTCTCCCAAAGTCTTAGTGACTCTTAACTATGTTAATGTAATATGCTGCCTGGGAGAAAAGGGTGATTCTTCTGATTTATCAGGCGAATATTCTTATAAAAGACCAAAAACTCAGTAATTGAATCTCTAGACATTTAATAGTGTTTATTCCTCAAGACCCACCTGTTGTAATGCAACTTGGGTATCAAATAGAATAAAACAATCTTTAATATATTTGACTGTTTCCTGGCTGTGATTTCCACTCCTACAGTTGCTCCTGTATTGTTCGAATCTTCTAGCAGTTGTTCTGTCTTGCAATTAAATGCAGGTTTTGTGTTGTGTGGTCGTGGTGCTGTCTGATCACAGATTGTACGGATCGGACAATTTTGGGTCCAGCAGCAAAAATACCTTAATTGAAAATCAGTATCTGACCAGACTTGTTTGTAGCTTCTGAGCAAAACTGCATTCCTGAAAAATTTCTCAATAAGTTTATAAAAGTTTCTGAGTTGCAGTCCTTTCAAATGCATGAAGAAAATTTTTATTTGCAATTTCTGACTCTAGAAGTTGTGCAATTGCAAAACATTGACCAACACTTGGTGCAGATGTGACCTTAGTCACCACTGACTTCTGATTGCACTTCCCACTCAGGTTCTGGAAGAAGCTATTGAGCTCTGAAATCATGACACATGAGCTTTAATTATTGCTTCCTTGGCTCTTCCAGAAGGAAGTTAACATTAAGAGCTCCTCCACATTATTTCTGGGCTGTCAGTTCTCATGAGCATTGTTAAGAAAGCGGTGGTGAATCAGGCTGGCAGTCTTCAAACCCTCTTTTTTTTTTTTTTTTTTTTTTTCCTTTCTGCAGGTGCACTGGGGAAAGGCCATGTGTCTTTTCACACTCATATGTGGCAGGGCTGGCCCCGTGCCCCTGCTGAGCCCTGTGCCTTTCCAACAGACACGAGGGCAAGCAAGGACAGGCACGTAACAAGCAGGGGCACAGGCAAGTAGACACCCAAAGAAGCAGAGCAGATGCATCTATCATTAGCTTGGGGTTAGCAAGCGAGCACAAAATCTGAAGAACCACCCAAAATTCTGAAGAACCAGAATAACTCAGACAGTTATTCGTTTTTTTATCTTGTCATGCACCGGGAAAGTATTCCTCTACACTAACGAACAAAGCTGCCGTAAGAACCACTGGTTCCTGCAGTCTTCCCTTTCCAAGTAGCCCCTTTTAACTGGCCTATTTGGTGTGCCATTTGTGGAGAGAATCAGAGCTTGGTCTTCAAAAAACTTGAAGGAGTGAGGTCATTGGGCTTCAGGATCGCCTTCGGTGTCAGGCGATGTGGTTCCAGGGCTTAGTTCCAGGAAAGCCCAGGCTGTCTCAGCATCTTCTGCTGAGCTGGTTGGATACTCAGCATCTTACCTCAGGATCAGAGCAGTCCTACCTCATCCTGGCAATGCATCGCGGGCTGGTGACGTGACTAATGTCTGTCAACGTTGACAACAGCAGTTTGGTTTTAATTATTTTTTATGATACCTCTCAGCACAATGGCACATATTTATAGGCAACCTTTGTTAAGGTAACCAAATGCTTTTTTGTCTTAATTATAACTTTGCCAAACCTAGAATATTGAGGCTGAATTTTTTCCACACCGGCCATCTGCCAGCATAGGAAATTCAATGAATTAGCTGTTTCTCTGAGAATCTGAGCAAAGACTCTCAGGCACTTTGGTGGTGAGTGTAGGAATAGAATAGAATAGAATAGAATAGAATAGAATAGAATAGAATAGAATAGAAAACAACAGAATAGAAAACAACAGAATAGCAAAGCAATGGAAAACCAATCCTTTATCTACAAAACTTTGCAGAACAGAAGAACTCCTTGGGACCACCATGCTGGTTTGACTTTAACAGTTTCTCTTCTACAGCAGGCAATGGACACTCACATACAACAGAGCTGCCCACAGCATAACTCCAGCTGGTGAGGAATATTTTTTCCATTCCTGCATTGTTTTCACTCAAATAAGCTGCCGCTAAGCTATGCCTAAAACCTACGAAAATGGCCAGAGGCACTTCATTGACAGTTATAGCAATTCTATAGGATTATTGAACCATCCTCAAGACTTTTAAAGAGAAACGTAGCCATGAGGAGAGATGTAATGCAAAATAGTATGTATTCCATTCTAGTGCTGAAATGTCCCCCCAGCCCATGAGGGACACTTGTAATGGGCACAGAGAATCCAATTGCTTTCAATATCTGGCAAACAGGAAACAATCTCTTCATTTATTAATTCTTAGAAAATGTTTTGACATTTGTACAAGGCAATATTGGTTTTGCAGCTATAGATCTTGCACAGACTGACTCCTGTGTTTAACTTCCTATATTGTAAATAGGTCCCATTGACTTTCATGAGCCTGCTTGTAAGTAAAGATAACTTAGAGGATCAAAGCCCCATAAACTGTGTCATTAAATTTTAAGAAGTCAGAAGCTGCACGTTCTCTTCCCAGGCTGTACCAGCATCTCCCATGAGTGTTAATGAGGCCAGTTCTCATGTCACTGTTCTCTGGACATGAGAAGACACAGATTTGATTTTAGTCTTGATTGCACAGATGAAAATAAGCAATAACTCATGGAAATCAGTGTAGTATGGTATGTGGTAGTCAAACTAAGTCAAACTATAGCTGACAAAGTCCATATTCATTCTGGGTACTTGTCTGAAGTTCAGGTCTCTACTTAATACACATGATGCATCAGGTCTGTACAATAGGTTAGCAGAGCTCATTAGAATTGATTCTCCATGTGTTTGTCAATAATTCCAGGATCATTCCGCCGAGATTAACAGACTGACTTGGCTTGGGAATGCGTGGGAAAGACGGCTCAGATTTTAGCAAAGTGACTGACTCTTCCCCACCTTGTAGGAGAGTTTTCCTGAAAATCAGGCACGGTTTTACTGATAACAAGGTTTCATGAAGTAGGAAGTGAGAAAAGAGAAGTGGGGAGGACTTTGTCTCTCAAGAACCTTTTCAAGCCAGTGCAGGGATACTGGAGAGGAAGAGAGTGAAAACATCATCCCAATCTTATTTTTACTCATTGTTTTCTTTATAGCTATCTTCAAAACAAACAAAAAAAATAAGAATTGCTGAAAAAAACCCAGAATGAAGACTTTCAGCTGTTCCAGCAGACACTCTTCTGCTACACCTAAAGTGCAGTACGGAGGAGAACTTCCAGTGACTCCAGGAGTGGAATGAGACACTTTCCCCCCACAAACACCCCTAACCCGAGTTTCCACAGCAAAGAGACCCAGGCTGTGAGGGAGCCCAGGTACACATCAGCGCTGCCAGGGTGGCCAGGGTGGGAGGTCGGGGGCCAGCACTGCAGGGCACATGAGGGAACACCTCTGCCCTGCAGCCTCCCTCTGAGGGTTCACAGTGTGTGACAAACGCCCAGTGTGGGAAGTCTTGCTTCTCTCCCAGGGTATTTTTGCAAGATATCCTCTAAGAAGTTACCGTGAGCCACCTCTGCAGTGTTTGGCTATCATCTCCTTGCAAAGGCAGGGCTTCCCCTGTGAGCATTTCTGTAATAGGGAGTTTTATCCAAATAAAGAAGCCAGAATTTGAAGGAAGATGGATGGGAAAGCAGTCACTAGAGTGAACTCCTGCCACCACGCAGCAAATGCTGCTTTTCAGTACAAGAGAGAGTAGCATCTAGTGCAGGTTCCAGTCGGCACCAAAACCACAGGGGACACCTTTTGCTGGGGTAGATCTGAAAAGGTAGATCGTAAAACAAGCATATCCTGGGCAGGGGAGACCAATAAATCATTCATGAAAAGAATAGGAAGCATCATAGCCAGGGCAAAGAGAATGCTAATTTGCTTTGCAACCTGATCAAATGGAACGACTGGCCTTGAGGGATGCAGCCATTTTGGGGGTTGATTGCTGGAGTTAATACAGAGCATTAACTTTGCAGCTTTGCTCCAGGCAGAACTTGTCCCAAGTGATCTAAAACTTTCAATGCACTTATTCTATCAGAAGATTTGTGTGTGTGTGTGTGTGTGTGACTGCCTAATTAATGAGCTTCTTTTCAATATTAATATGCAAAAAAGTTTACTGCCTTAAAGGTGTGTCAATATATACATTTTTCTGGTTAAAGAAGCTTGCCTTTGGCTATTCTAAAATATAAAAGCTATTAATTAAAGTATACAGTGCTTTAGAAAAGAAAGGATCGAATTGCTGAAGTCTTTGGGGAGAATTGCTACAGAATTTATGCCAAACGTCTCAATAAATTGATATGCTAAAATGAGCAACCTCAAGTATTTTAGTAAAGTTTTTTCACAAGGCTTCACCTACTCCCTCCCACTCATCAAAGAGCACTGTGGAGTGATTTCAGCCCAAGTGGAATCAAGAAAAAACCAAATGCACGCACTCCTCCCAAACCTGTTGAGTTGCTCCTTACCCTGTGTGAGGACCTACAGGACCCGGGAAGCGTGGAGCCCTTTTTGTGTGTGGTGTCACATCAACACCAGCCAACACCTCTGGGTGCACGTACATTGAGGGGCACAGAAAACCCCAGCCCTATCTCAGACCTGTTTCTGGAAGAGGCCAAGTGCCACCAGACTGGTCCTTCCCCAGACACCCTCCAGTTGGTGCCTCGCAAGCCTGCCATGACCCCACCACACCTCGGCAGGGGCAGCAGTGCGGCGGGACCTCATCTGAAGCTCAGCCTTTATCGCACAGTTAATGGCCTGTCCTCAGAGGCGCTCCCCATCCCGCACCCCATGTCTGGGAGAAACGAACAACGACAAAGAAGTAACATTATTGCTTTTTCATTTTTGCAGACGGGAAACTGAGGTATGAACGCAAGACAAATCTCAAGTGTAATTTCCTCATTATTCTTTCTTGCCTAAAGAACTTGAAAACCAATTTTCTCCTAGTGATTTTGACAGAGGTTACGCAGGAAGCCTCTGGAAAAGCCAAAGGCCAAGAGCTGTGTGCAAAGCCAGTGTTTTAACTGTATGACTGTTCTTTCTCCCCACTGGGTGCCTGTATGAAATGTTTGCCAAATTGAGCTTGAAATTATCCTACCCCTTCTTAAATTTCCCAGAGTGTATCCTATTATCCTTTCCTACCTGGCAAGGCCTGCCATAAACCTCCACCAGTGACTTGACTGCTTCATGTGCTGAGCGTAGCCTTGCAGGAGAGTAAAACCCTTCAGAAAGCTGTCCCAGCCTGTCTGGACCACAAATTACTGCCTGCAGATACTGCAACAAATATTCCGGGAAAGTGGAAGGAAAGAAGTCTCTTATCTTAACCAACAGGATGAGCTGCTGGTGGGGAAGAAGAGCTGATGTCCAGGGAGCAAGGCTGGAGCTGCGGCAGCTGCGAGGTTAGAAACAGCCCACGTGCCTCTTCGCAAAGTGGGATGCTTGGGAAAACCGGGTTGGTTTCTTGAGCAAAGCTCTTTTGGTCAGCAAACTCTTGTTTTGAAAACATAGAACTTCTTTCTCAGTGCAGGTGATTATTATATTTCATGTGAGGGGCTTTAATAAGTCAAGAGTTAGCTGTTTGCTACGAGGTGATAGAAGCAGTAACAGGGTATAGGAATTCCTCAGGCTCCTTTTGTTTCCTGCTTTCAGGGGCTGAGGGAAGGATGGGGGAGAAAAAGAACTGTGAAATATGCCTGTCCTTTCTTCCTCAGCTCCCTGTAGTTATGAGACAGGTCTCCATAATATATGAGATAAGCAGCTGCTCAATGCAGAATCAGAGGAGTTTTAAAGAATCATATGCTTTATAGATGTTATTTGATCTCTCATAAACGCACTGAATATGGGATTTTTGCATGATGCTTTGACGTCAGTGAAGCATATTCTAGCTGGGTCGCTGCCGCCCCTCTAATGAGGGGTGTTGGAGGCCCTACATAAACAGCGGCTAGTAAAGGTGGGGAGGAAGGATGCAAACTCCAACATCCCTCTTCCAAAGTAGGTCAAGCTCCTCCAAAGGCCTGGCTGCATCGTTCCTCCTGTAGAGGATGAAGAGTTAGGGCCTTAGCTGATCGCTGCTGGGGACAGGTCCAGCTTTCCCCCTGGGCGATGTCTGAGGCAGCTCAAAGGCTTAGCCCATGATCCCAGCTCAGCAGTGAGGGCTCTGGCAGACCAGACCGAGAGCTGCAACAGGACTGAGAAGTTGCAAGAGCAGGTGCCTCATGTCTGGTACAAACCTATCCTGGACTCACTTGCAAAACCCTAAATTGCCTGCAGAAAAGTTAAATGAGGTTGTTCTTTCTAGGATCAGTCTGTAACAGAGAAATGTATGGAGTAAAGACTGGAACCTCGCAAGGTTTCAGAGGCTGTGCCCTTGCTGTCCCATGTTCAGATGCAACTGCATTTGGGTACCTTCCAGTCCCTGATTGACAGTGTGACCGCTCACAGGGGTACCTCAAGAGGAGCACACATGGGGGCTCTCTGATGAGCTCTGACGAGGTGCCAGGCCAAGTACGTTTGGAGAACCAAGTGGCTTTATCTGCATAGCTCAGAAAAGCCCCTCTGCATGCAGAAGTTTTAAGACCAGAAACACCTTTACGTGCTAGGTCTAGTGGAGTCCTAATTCACAGCTGACATCTAAGGTGCTGCAGTCATATTCCAGCTAAAACAGGAAAGGAGGCCTTTACCTGCTGCCAGCTCCTGTAATCACGTGTCCCAAGCGCACTTTCTTCTTGCTCTTTCAAGTCATGCACGCACAAGTTACTTTACAAAGTGGTCTCTTGTCTGAGCCTCACAAACTTGTTTTACTTATAACATGTCTTAGATTCTAGCACGGAGTGCCAGAGGGGAAGCAGTGTTACACTGGATTGCACCACAGAAACCACCCAATTTAAGTGGATTACTCTTTTTGCCATGGGCTGACTTGCTTATGCAGGTTTGCTTTGTTATCAAATGTCTGTTACGACACAGGAAAAGGTACGGAGCTGAGCAAGGCCTGTTCTCTCATGTGGATTATGCCTGCTTCCCTGTGGGACCTTTAAGGAAAGAGTCTTCTGTATTGCACCAAAAAAATCCTTGTCCTGAAAAGCCTAACTATGGGAGAAGAGACTGGCAGCATCTGTCTTTAGAGCCAGCTTCTCAGTGCTCTGGAGCAGCTTGAGAGGTGCCTTTAGACCTTCAGTTGGCAAAGCCTCAGGTATGATAAATCTGAATGCTGATCTGCAAGATGTCAGGGGCCCTCCAACTCCTTTCTTAACTTGTCAGCTGACTGAGGGACAGTATTTTGCTTCTGCTTGATTTCACTTTAGAATTTTAAGTCTTAGAAGAGAATTAGTGCACCTGAAACTTTCACAATCTCTCTGCAAGAGATGGGCTGGGATTCAAAAAGGCTCCTTTTAATCCTGTCTTCTGGGTGTGGGTTTTCCCCAAATCTCATTACCTATTGTAGGTTTGAACAGCCTCTGACTCCAATTAGCCAAACACAATAAAAACAGAGGGATGAGTTTCAGAGGATGTGTTTCAGTGGCAGAGGTATCATAGCTCAATGTTGGGCAAAGGATTCCTATCTCCACACCTCCCTTCCCCTTCAGAAATTAGGATTTTGGCTCCTAAAACATGAGGGTTTTTTTAAAAGAAGTTTAAGGGCTCTTCTCTTCTGCTCTCGGGGTTCACTATTTTCAGGTTTTTGCCACAGCCATGAATGCTGGAAACCTTCTCTTAATTAATACCCAAACTCTGGTATATACATATGACTCCAAGGTCTAGGGTTTTAAGAAAAATACCAAGTATCATGAGACTCCTCATAAAATCATGACAGTTAGCTAGCTGAATACACAAAGAGTGGTCTTGTACTACTTTTTTTTTTCTCTAAAGTTACTTCTATTTTAGAGTAAGGAATCCTAGAAAGAAAAAGAGCACAGTGCCCACAAAAGATCCTTGTGTCATGCAGCAAACTTCCTGGAATAAAACTACCAGCTCTGTTCCCCTGAGAAGAGGTAACCTTTGAAGATGAAGTCTATCAGACAATACACCAGTTTGTAAAGGTATTGGAAACACTTGTTGGAGAAGCCAGAAGCTGCCAGTTGGAAACTGAGGTTTTAAATTGTGAAGGATCAAAATACATCAACTTTAGACTATTTTCTATACCTTTGTAGACAAATAAAGGAACCCTTAAAAAGAGAGGGTAAAATCAAATGAGGAATCCAGGCTGTGACTGGTTGTTCTCCAGTAATTTTGAAACCTGCCTAAATTTAGAAAAAGAGGCCCTGAGACTTCTCCTGAGGACAACTGGTGTTTGTAACTTGAAATGGTGATGAGAGTTTCACTTTTCATTATAAGCAGATTATTCAGATTTCTTCGGCACCAGTATGTTAAGGAATTTAAACCACTATCTAAAAAATAAATTAAAAAAAAAGTGTAATTTTATATGCTGTGAAATGACTGTGATAGCAAGGTCTGCACATAATGGAGAGGAGCGAGGACTCTCCCTGTGCAGGGACCTGGTACCATTCACCCCCATTGGTGGAATATAGCAGGGGGCTGTGCAGATGAAAAGTGGGACTATTGTCCTATTTGTTATCATTTCCAGCTATAACCCCCTCCATTCACCAGGGATGCTTGGAGAGCTGTTCAATTGACTTTGGGGCTTTTTCATTGGCAATAACAACTTTTTCAACATCATAGACCTCTGTGGCCAATTTAATCCCAGTCATCCTGCTCCTCTGGAAGCTGGGACTGATCTAGAGATGAGGTACCATGGGGCCAACCTTCTTTGCAAGGTGCTTCTTTAAGGAAAAGAGCTATTAACTGAAATTACTTGGCAGCTCTAAGAAATTCTAGCAGGTAATTTTTGCAGTGCAGTCACTCACTCTCAGCCCCCGTGGCTGCACGAGTTGCTCTGAATAACTACAGTAGCTCTGATCATGAATTACTGTGATTTGTCGGCTGTAATATAAGCCCAGCTAGGGTTTTGATGCTTTTGCCAGCAACATGTGAAAGAAAATATTTGAGTGAAGCTGTCTAAGCCAGGTCGGGTAAAGAAAAGGGGGGTATAAAGCCAACCTGACCTGCTCAGATTTATTTCATGCGGTGTTGAAACCAGCCTGCTGCCTGGATTTAAGACCAGTGGATATATTTAATCTGCTTGAATAACTCCTGATAGGTGTTGGGCTTCTTTCCCTTGGAAATTACAATCCAATCCTGCATAGCATCTAAATAATGCAATAACCTACTATTATATCTCTTTCTTTTTTTTTTTTTTGAAACTATACATAACACTGGGGGGAAAAGCATGTCTTTGAAGCACCTCCTTCTGACAAGAATTGCTATAGATTGGACAGTGGGATTTTTTTTTCACTGCTGGGGACAGAGCAATGCCATATGGAGCAGGAGGCAGGGGATCTGTGCTGGTTCCCAAGTTTCAGACCCAGCACTCTCTGCAGAACTAAATGCCAAACAGTTATCAATAACCCTTCCCAGATCACTGCTGGAAAATCTGAACAAAGTTGTCTGGGTCTGAGTAGGAATTCTTGAAGTTCATTGAGCTTATCTAGTGAAAAATGTCAGATAGCTGCAAGGGGACTGGTAATGACATTCATTATAACTATCTGTATAACTATATATATAGCTATATACATATATAGTTATATATATAACTATATATAAAGTTATATATATATAGCTACATATATTTTTTCAATAACCCAGGAGATAGGAAATTCCTGTTAAAAGTTTTCATCTTCCAGGGAGACCTTAGAGAAGGACGACCACATTTACCTCTGTGCCTCACCAGAGGTAACCTCACAGAACTGCGTCCTGGTTTTTAATGGATTCTTTTATAAACCTGTGTCCTCTAGTGAGAAATTGAAAGGACGGTACCTCAGTGTGCATTCAATTGAGCTTTTCTTCCTCCTGCATCTGCATATGCTGTGTGACAAGCAAGCATGCTGAAGGTTAATTGTTACTCTAGGATATTATGTTCCTTCTATATGTTGTTAATTTGGGGGGCAGAGTGGGGAAAGGAAAACCCAGATACTTGAACCTTGCTGGAAATATCTCAATGGTTGCTTAAAAAAAAAAATGTTTGTCTTAATAGGAAGAAAACCAACAGTCCAAAGTTTAAACAAAACTCAAATAAAAAAGCCAAAAACCTTACCTGCTGCTTTTAGTGTTCCTATAGCTGAGGGAACAGGCCTGAATCAGGAACGTCTATTACTTTTTGTTTGGTTGTTTTAACATTAGCAGAAGCTTTACCCCTCATCAGTGTTAGACAGTCTCTGTTGCTTGAAACCCTGTTTAACAAGGTCAGAATTAACCCAAATTACACAGATGCAAGGGAAGCGTGTGAACGAAAGAGGTGTTGCATCTTCCAATTGTTTTTTTGATTGTCCTGAGTAGAGGAGAAGCCCATACTCTTCATAGTGCCTGCAAACCTCTGGGGAGGGAAGGGAAGAGTAGGAAACGGGAGAAGGAAGAGGCAGGGGAGAGGGTCTGGCTCATGCTCCAGGTTGGCCCACAGCCCCGAGACAACAGCCTTGTCCACCAGACACAAATGATGCAGCAACTTCAGCTTTTATTTGAAGATCTCCAAAAGCATTTCCTACATGGGCCATGGAGAAGAGGAGCCATTTCCAGCCCAGCCTTAAATGGATCCACTTCCACCCCAGCAAGGCAAGTGCATCCCAATTCCCGATGCCCACCATGGGACCCCCCAGTGCTCCTGGAAGAGGCAGAGCCATTAGCTTCACATTGTGAGGGATGAACTGCCTGTGAGCACCTGGTGGCTTCATTTCGAGCTCCATCCTTTTAATTCTAGCTTCTCTTCTGTCCATGCAAACCACGGGGTAGCAGAACTCTGAGAGTTTCTACCCAGTTACACCTCTCTTTAAGAGCACTAGGAAACTGGGAGCTGCTTGATACCTAGCCGAGGTAGAGGGAATATTTAGCATCTAGTAAGATTTATGTCCATGACCTTCTAGATGTAAGGTGGCAGAGCAGCCCATGCTGTGCTGCATCTAATATGCATATTCATGGCTCGTTTATTCATGAAAGAAATGATTGGATTAGCAATGGTTTGAAGGACACTGATCATGGAGTTGAAATACACTCAAGTTGCTCACAAATTAGAACTCTATCAATTTTTGTAATAAATTGGTAACCATTGTAAATCCTTGCATATCCATGGTGTTATTGGAAATACTATGTTGTATTTTATTGGATTGGAAACATTTCACAGCTATCAACCTGTCAATTATTTTAGCACAACACAAGGTTTCTCATGATGATAGATGGTGATTCTAAATAATTTTTATAAAGTATTTCTACTTACTGTGGTGTCAGGAAGCCTGCCTGCCTGTGAAATATTGTGATTTTTGAAGCACTCACCTGATAACACTCCTTAATTGTGCAACATTAATCTGTGTGTCAATCAAATACTTGCAGGCTAATATATGGAATCTTTTTTTCCTAAGGTTTTCATGGAAGGGGGAAAAATAAGATCATAGAAAACTGTTGGCAGCATATGAAGGCAGAAGCAATGCCAGACTTGTAACCAATCATGAAAATGCATGTTATGAAGAATAAAGAAAAGATGAACCCTCTTCGCTAATGAACTCTACTTTTATTCAGAATGAAGATGTCTTCCAGCAACATGTTTTTTTCTTTCTGTCTCTTTCTCCCCACTTCTAACACATTGAAAAGAAAAAGAGTCCAGTTTTACACGTCTTGAGCATCTGTGAATAAATAAGGTGCCAGACATTAAATACCTGCTATTTAAGTTTCAAAGTCCTTTTCAGAGATTAGTACATGATATTTTTTTGCCTCACAGAAACCAAAATTAATTCACATGAAGGCTGCTTTAACAAAGAAGACGTGATGAGTTAGAAGCAGAGATGGGTCTGGTATCCTACAGAGTGTTTGAAGGGGTACACCGACATCCCAAAATGTCTGGCAGGTCAAGTATATCCAAAGTTACCACCTTTGACCTAAAAGTGTTGATCACTTTTGCGTTCATCAGAAGGGCTGGAAGGGAAGGGGAGACTTCCAAGGGTGACAGCATAGAGCAAGATGGTCTATGCTTGGGTGACGCTGTTCCTTCACCCCTGGTTGGGAAGAGCCCCACCAAAGGGTACTGGCTGCCTGTGACTGCCCCAGTGCTGGGGCTATTAGCAGTAGCTCCCTGATCCTTCTCTGACCCCATGCCAGCATGTTATCCTCCGCCAGCAGGGAAATAAATCCCATCCCAGGTGCATGTTCAACCACAACTCCCTCCTGTTGCCACTGCAGCTCTTGGCTTCACTCCTTCCATCAAGTGGTTTGGGGGCACGGTCCCGTTTACCTGCTTTCTGAGCATGGGGTGGAATAAGAAAGGCCAAAAAATTGCAAAGGTGTGCCCAGAAAAGTCCTACGGAATCAAGTCACTTAAAGTGTGATGTGTTGGACCTGCAAGCATTACCTGTGTCAGGAGGTTTGTGGTTTCCATCACAGCGTGCCCAGGGATCTGTCACCACTCTGTCACTGTCTGCACTGGACAGCACTCCCCAGCCCGAATACCTGCGGCGGGGCTGGACTCTAGGTGGTCTGGTACTTATCCCTCTTTATACACCACGCAGCCTTTTCCAGCCATTAAACTGATTTTATATGTGCAAGCCTGTTTCAGCAATTAGAGAAAAAAAATCTTTATAGCTCTTCTGGTTTGAATTGGGCTGGTTTCAAACCCAGGTACTAAAATGGGTAAAATTGTCTTGAAAAGCAAAGAAATTACACTGTACTCTGAGCTCCTCTGCATCGTGTTATGAAAGACACAAAGATAATATTTGTATAAATTAAAGCTATTGGAGACGTATGGTATTTCAGTTTCTGCTTCATTAAGTTGTCCTCCAGCCCTGAACATCCCTAGATCTATTCTGCAGCACTTTTCTATTTTAAATTTAATCTACCCCGCTGCAGAATGAAAGCTTAAAAGGATATTGCCTCTTTAAATTAAATGTGGAAAAAAATAACAATGGTGGAATTCTTGCTGAAGTGAATGCAATCTATTATATAAGTTCTAGAATTCATAATATTTTCATATGTCCGTTAGCCTCCCTGCTAGTTCAGCAGTGTATTTATTCACTGGTTCACTATCACCACAATTACTTTTTTTTTTTCATTGATTGTAGGAGCAGAAGAAACCACTATGACCATCTAATCTGATTTCACATGTATAATAGACCATAGGACATGTCTGGATTAATTCCTAATTTGATTAAAATGACTCTTGGAAAAATATCCTATCTTTTCCCTACAATTTCCAAGCAATGGAATATGCCATTGCAAGTCCTCATAAGTTGTTTCGGCCTCCAATTATTTTGGCTTTATCATTACAAAAAAAAAAGTGCCCTCTGTTTTAAGTCTGGAATTTCATCTTCCTCTGTTTTGTACATATTGGATCCTTCCTCTGAGGGATTTTTTTTTCCTTTGTGTGGTCTTGATAGCAATCAAATCACCACTGAATCTTCTAACTGGTGGTGAAAATACCAGGACACTGACTTTTTCACTATAATTCTCATAACTTTTCTATGAGTCCTACCACCAGCCATCCATGCTAGCTGGTAAGAAATAAAGTAATTATTTAAATCATGCTCTCATGGGGATTATCCACCTCATTAAGTCCTCTCTTGGCATCTGTCTCCCTATTACATATGGATTTTTCTCCCAAGGATGGACATCCAAAAGCCCCAGCACTGGCTGCCTGCCCAGGGGCCAAGGGGCTGGGTTTGCTACTGCACCCAGAGGTGCAAACACCCATTCCCAGCGATGCCCGGCACCGTTACTTTCCTGCTCTGCTTTATCAAAGCCATTCTGCTTTGCACAGAATAACTTGGGCCAGAGGGAAGAAAGAGATTGCGAACACACATGTATAGGCGAATGGGTAGGACATTACATATGCAGTCAGTACATAAATCCTGCTGCGTCAGGTAGGTCTGATGGGAATGCTCTGAGAACACTTTAGCAAATTGAGCCTTGAGCTGAGAGAGGCAGAATAATATCTGATTTTCATGTACGTGAATGAAACCAAAGCTTGAGATAGGCAGCAAGCCGCTTCTGGCCATCCCAGGAGCAGAACTTCAGGGGCCTGAAGAACTTTACTGCTAATACTGCAGGTGCCTCCAGCCTGTAAGCTTGAGGAACAGTCTGGTGGGGATTTTGAGGATCTAAACAGAAGGCTTAATCCACCTAGTTCCCATCAGAGGTGTTCAACTTCTTGTGTGTTTCTGGGTCATCAGGTCCTTGAAGGACAGGGGGTGGGGTGTATTGCAAAACATCTTGAAGTTATTGCCCTGCTGGTAGAATGGAGTTGCTTTGGAGATAGGTAAGTTCCTAGAAATAGAATTAGCAGAATGTGGGTGGAACAGACACCCGGAGAGGTGGTGGGATCTCCACCCCTGGAGGTTTTCAAGACATCTTGAGGCAAAGCCACGGCTGACTTGATCTAGTGTTGGAAACAGTCCTGCTGTGAGTAGGAGGTGGACGAGAGATGTCCAGAGCTCCTCTCCAGCCAACATTTCTATCATGTGGGAGCAAGGAGGGATGTAGTCAGGGAGGGTTTTCTGTAGCTGCCTGTGTGGAGACATCTTGGAGTCATCAGCAGGTTCCCTAATGGAAAGCAGCTCCTCCCGCGCTCCAGCTACAAGCGAGGGCTCTCGTGGGTGTTCTCAGTGAGAGCGCCCTGGGAAAAGCCAAGCACAGTCTGGGGAAAGGGAATTAAACTGTGCCACTGAGAACAGCAATTAAAGAAGCCAACTGAGATTTCAAGGAAAAAGCATGAATCTATAGGGTACATTAGTTAATTAAAACAGAAGCATCCTCTTCAGGCCCTTGTCATACTCAGAAAGCTTCTGTTTCCTGCTAAAGGCATATTGAACTGGTGACAGTAGCTCAAGACAACTGTGGTTACTTTTGGAATGAAGCAGTTAGTTCAGAAGAGGAACAAACACACCCCTTCCCTGGAGTCCCAAGTTCTTGGCTGGAGGAGCTTCCAGCCCTGCTGTACTGCATGTTCAGGGTGGAGCAAAGTGATTCAAGCGAAGGCAGATACTGATTATAGCTTAATTGCTGCTGCAGTGTCTCCCTTTCCCGTGTTCAGCTATCTCCTGGCAGAAGGCACCAAGGGGGCTTACCCCCTTGGAGGCTGGGGTGAACCTCTGGTCCCAGCAAAGCCCAATGCCCAGATTCCCACGGACTCCGCTCTCCCAGGAATGCGGCCGTGTGTGGTTTGCACAACAGGGGCTCCGCTCCGGTCCTTCTGCATCCCCTTTGGGTGGCAGCTGCGGGTTCACTCCCCGCATCCCTTCTCTGAGCAGCTCAGGCCCATCCGTGAGCAGGGCTGTTCCATCACAGCCAGTGCTTGTGAACAGGACTGCATGATGGGGGGACGCCGGGAGACTATGGGTGTGTTGCTACTAAAGCCGATGGGTGACAAAGCAAAAAAGCTAAAAAAAGCCTTATATTCAAAAGTTTATGATTTTTTTTTTTTTTAATGGGGGGAGGGGCTTTTTTCCCCACTTAACGAAAAAGGCCTTTTCCTCACCATAACCAAGAAAGGAGGCTGCAGCACTTGGCAAACAAACTTCTATTAAGTGCATTTGCTGGAATTGTTTATACTTTGCTCTTGACAACTATCTTGAATATACTGAGCACTGCACTGTGCTCTAGCTTGCATAATTCTGACATGGGAGCAAAGTCCTTATGGGGGAGGCGATAGTTTCTTTCCTTGAGACTTTTTCTTTTTCTTTTTAATGTCTGTCACTTGTTCTAATCAGAGGCAATAACTTGCTTTGGAAAATATTTTCTTGCTCTCCAGAGATTTTCTCTCTCTCTTCTGGTTGATTTTAGCAGCAGGAGGAGAACATCTTTGCAGGGAGAGAAAAGGAGGGGGGAATTCCAGAAGAGGAGGGAAATCACCCCTACCTTCCATACAGGGTGGCAGATGTTTAACAAGGGGTTCTCTGCCTTCCTCCAAAACTCCCCTCCTGCAGCGTGTTGCCTGGAAACCCTCTGCTTCTTCCCCTTTCACATTTAATTACTGCAAATTGCTGAAAACTTTATCTAAACTCCTATCACACAGACAAATCACTCTTTGATTAGGGCAGATAAATGGACCTAAGCAATTCCAAAAGTTGATCCCTGCCTGTATTGCTTTTTCAGAGGGGCTTTTCCCTTCCTGTCAGGATTCAACCCAACATTTCCCAAGCTGAGTAACAGCAATCTGGGTTAATTCAGAAAGGTCCATGCTCTATGATTTTGTATATGAGTAGATGATAAGAAAGGAGGTAGACAGAGATTAGCATAAGAGACTGGTTAAATGAATATGGATGGGTACTCTCCCATCTAGGCTAAACAGATGGTGGCTGTTCACCAGCCCCTGTGAAATGATGCTCGTGGTAGGGTTATCCTTGCAGATGGGTGTCCTTGTTACAGCTTGACTTCCCTTCTGGAAGCCTCCATAGAAAGGCAGTGAAATGCAACCCGTATGGGGAAGGCTTTACTCTTTGCCCCCGGCCTCTGTCTTTGCGTGCTGGAGGTAGGGCTGACGCATGGCGCGGGGAGAGAGCCGGAGGGCAATAACCCGTCATCTCGGTGCCATGCTAATTCTGTGGTTCAAGAAGAGGGTGTCGCACGGCGGTGGTGTCAGGGCTGGCACGGCTCCCTGACACCAAGGCTGCATCCACACAGGTGTGGCTTCACGGCAACTCCGGTTGCCAGAGCGGAACCTGCAGCCCTGCGCCCATTTCCTACGCCGAGCAGGAGCCGCACGGGTGCCTCCCGGTGCAAAGATCCCCCCCCACCGAGACGGGAACACCTATGAGAGGAAGAGCAAAGCATCTGAAAAGCTGCCTTCCCACCCACTCACACAAGGGAGTCAAATGAGAAGATGAAAGCGGACGGGGGGCTGAGTCCCAGAGTTTGACTCTGATTCTCTTTTAGGAAAGAGTTTCATCAAAGGCCATGAGGTGCAAGCTCTGGGCATCACTTGCAGGCTGACTCCCAAGGATGGAGCTGGAGGTCTCCAGGACCATCTCAGGTTGGAATTTGGGCTGCATCGTGAAGCTGTTGGGAATAGTTCGCTCTGTCATGACTGGAGTCTCCGATATACAGAGCCAGGGCGAAGCAGAAAGACTAAATCACCCAGGTGACTTCTAGCAAGAATCATGTCCCCCAGGTCAAGAATGCAGGCAAACCTGACCCGAGGGCGAGCTGCCCTCAGGGCTTGCTTTTATTATTATTTTTTTTCCCCCGACAAACTACTGATCTACTACTAGCCAGTTTTCATCACCTCTGCAAAGGGCAACGAGCTCCAGGGGCACCAAGGAGTTAAATCCAGGCTGGAGATAAGGCAGGGAGCAGCACACCAGAGTCAGACTCTTCTCCCCAGCTTGTGAGAATCCCCCTCCCAGTATAGCTTTGCACACTTGCAGCTAGCACAGTTAACAGGTTGTTTGCCTTTCCGTGGATCGGAGGGAGCCTGTGTAAACCTCCGTGCAACTGACTTTAATTACCTGCCAAACCTGCACCAGGGCATAAGCCCACATAGTGTATGTGACATTACCAGTAGAGCAAGTACTGGAATGCAGGGGCTAGAATAATTTGACAGCTAACATAAAGCACCGTGATTTATATTTTGGTTATATTGAGATTTTTTCCCCCCTCTTTGAGCACTCATATAAATATTTACTTGGATCCTAGGACCTTGCTTAACCCTCACAGCGCCACATTTTTATCTTCTTCCTTTTTTCTTTTTTTTCTGCTATTTTTGTTTTTCAGCAGCTACTCCAGAAATGCCTTTCATTTTAAAACACAGAAGATTTAAACCAAAAATAACTTCACCTTTAAGCTGTTTCATCTGTAAACAATGTGATCCAGTAATCTTGATATATTTATTGCAGTGTTCAATTGAAAACAGATTATGAAGAAAGATTTCTTTTAAAAGATACAAGACTTATTTAATAGAAACATTGGTTTTCAATTCCGGAGCAGAGGCCAGCTGATACCTCTGCTACATTTTAAATTTTATCCAAGCTATTTCATTAATGATTGAGCTGAGTAACGTGACTATAAAATCTGTTACTTTCAAATTAAGATTTACCTGTTCTTTAACATTACAAGGAAAAGGTCATTTTCTTTTGTGTGGCCTCATGGTTTCAGTCTGCATGAAGTAGGACAGAAATCACTGCATGAGCAAGGTCTGGTAATACTGGAAATCAGAAAGCCATAGATTTTTTTTATTATTATTGTTATTATCATGATTCCTGTCTGTCTGTCTGACTTATGCATGAGTCACTTATTACGTAGCCCCAGAGGCTCACAGGTATTTGCTTAATACCCTGCTCTTCTGGGTGCCTGACTCGATAGAAGTGAGGACCTGGAAAAACCCTTCCAAAAGCCCTTTTCCACTAACATCCCTTTATCCATCCGTGGAGTGGGATAACCTGTCGCTCCACAAAACCAGTGCCGGACCTAATGAATTTGTGCTCTTCCAATCCTGGAGACCAGCACGTGCTCTCGCAGCCCAGTGCAGTGCTGCTGCTGCAATACCTGGAATAAAATGCTTGATCCACGGGTCAAGGCTGACATAGAAATAAGGCTGGCCTGCGTCAAAAGGATTTTAGCGGCGTCCTGAGTGCACTCTGTGTTTGTCAGCCTCGGGAGCCGCGCGGGGTGGCTCAGTGCTGGAGCTGATGGTAGCTTTGCAATAGCACTAATATAACGTGGAGCTGGATGCTGATGGACAATGAGAAGGACAGGGACCAGGCTGAGGATAAATGGAAAAGCTTTCCTTTAGGATCACGCAAGCAGAGATTTCAGACTCAAAACTCTTTTGCCTGTAATTGTTGGCTGCCTTAGTTAGGGGGGAAATGCAGATCCAGAGAGCCGTGAGTGCTGGTATTAGCTCAGAGACCTGTTTATAATTACAGGTTCCCTTTCCCATGTTTGTAGAGGCTTTAGGTAATAACTGCACCACAGCATAAGAGCAAGGAAGAAGCAGTTAGTGAGAAGTCCAAGGTGCAGGTTTATTGCCCTCTGCAATTTCATTTCTGAACAGGCCCCCTGAACCAGCAGGAAAGATTTTGCTCCACTCAATAGTAAGTAGGACAGGACCCATAAAAACACGGGATTGCAGGGGTTTGTGCTGCCTTCCTCCCCCCTCCTCCTCACCATCCCCTGGCGATCAGTGACCTTGCCCTGTGCTTCCAGCTGCGGTGGCAGGAGCAGAGCCAGCACAGCCCGGAGGGACTCCTCAGGCTGAGCCTCACCATCCCTCTGCAGCTCACCTTGGCCTGGTCACCGCATCTTTCAGAGCCTCAGTTTCCAAGGCTGGAAAAGGCCAGTGGCCACCTCCAATAAATTGCCTGAAGTTCTACTGAAGGAAAGAGGAATGAGTATTGTTCATTTTTATGAATGCAGATTTCAGGTGCTTGGCACCAATTTCTTGCCGCGCTTATTTCAGAAAAAAAAAAAATCATACTGAACACAATGCCCTTGTCACCGAGTGTTTAATTTCCTTTATAAAGCCAGGAGCACCTTTCTGGAAACAAATGAAGTCTCATTAGTGGGAAGCCCAAGCTAGGGAAGACTCAGATCTGTACGTCTTTGGGAGGCTGCAGGCTTCAATAGTCAAATACAGGCGCAAAAACAATGCACATATATTTACAACACATATGTATTATTGCAATACTGAGTGAAAACGTCAGAGTTTAGAAATAATCCCATCTCTGTATTTGTGTGGACACGTCCCAGTATCTCCAGGTATTGCAGGGAGAGCAAGAGTCTGCAGAGAGAGCACGGTTAACAAAACGGTGTGTTATTGCTGCACAGTGACGTTGTCAGTGGAGGAGTTTTCTCTGGGACAAACCTTTGCCCACTGCCTCCAAAACCGAGGGAGAAGGGAGGAGAAAGAAGTTTGAGATGTTTCTTTAAAGAAAGCACTAAACTTGGTAAAAGGACACAACTTTCCTACCTTGCTCTCTGCCCCTCATGCCTCAGGATATCATAAATTTTTTATACCAATAAAACAGAATTTTTGATGAGCTGCTATTTTGCATTAAAGCAACTTTACATGCAAAGATTGCATAATAGGAAGTAAAATTGAATTTTGCCTCAGAACAAGTTCTTATTATTAATTTAAGTATTTTTTATATATTTTAGCAGCAGCTTATCATTCTATATATTTAATTTCTTTCAAGTGAGAACACTTAGCATTGGTTTCCTTATCTAAACAAATCTTTTAAAAGAACACATGTATAAAGTGGAAATGCAGTGTTTTGAATCTGCGCCTTAAGACAAATAGTGAAACTTTAAAAGGGGAAATAAGAAGTGACAGAGGACAACTATCTCTAAAATCTAATAGCAGCCTCCGTGGGACAGGAAAACATGTCCTTTCCTTTATGTGGAATGGGTTTTTCCCCGCTTTGCTGCAGCGTGTGTTCCAACCATATTGTGACAAACCTGGCAATACAGTAAGACCCCATTGGAGCGATACGGTTTAAGGCAAAGGATTTGCAGTATCTTAGGTCTCAATTATACTAAAATCCATTTTCTAAGACTTCCACACACCTTGATGCGCAGGACCAGCTCACAAATATAAATTGTCTCTTCCCTGTCCTGGATGCGATAGCGAGAGAGCAGCACCTCACGCCGTGTTCAGAAGCCGCTACAGAAAGTCACCATTGAAAAATCAAGAAAAGGCAGCACTTGAAAGTGGCTTTTTTTCCTCCCTCTTTTCTCCTTGTTCTTCTTCTCCTTCTTGCATAAAACAAAAGTCCAGTGTGGGATCCTCTCAGCCCGCTGCATGCTGCATTACTGAACACGCTACGCAGCGTTGTGCAATAAGCTGGAGAGCGTGTGTGCGTGCATGACTTCAGATTTACTACAACCTTAATGGAGTGAAACGTAATTATTTAAAATAATAATAATAATTTAAAAAATAAACCTCCCATAACTGAAATTTGTCCAAATAAGGAGCAAAATAGCTTCCCCCCCCTCAATGATGGGGAAGTACTCTTTCAATGCTGCAAGAGAGAGATCAAAACTTAAAATTTATAAAAGAAAAGTGGGACACGCCAGGATCTGAGAGAAGGGAAGGGAAGGGAAGGGAAGGGAAGGGAAGGGAAGGGAAGGGAAGGGAAGGGAAGGGAAGGGAAGGGAA